>JANFCV010000087.1:600000-955000 GCA_024500475.1 Phthorimaea operculella
CGATTTTGCCCTGTTTTCGAGAGAATTTCTCAAGAAGCCTGCAACTGTCCCTATCGCACAATCGGGATGGGGGGCGGGTTACGGTTAGTAAACGTACATTAGGGATGTACGATAGTAACATCGATACATACGATAATAGAGATGGGATTTTGGAATAATGTCGACAAAAATAATAATGATCGGTATGAAACTAAGTACCTGTCTGTTCTGTCCCCGAGTATAGGTGTTCTTTGCGATGTTTCTGTGCACTTATGTCCACCCCGTTAACTCGTGACAGGGAGTCCTAGTGGGGGGTTATGAATGTGTAGGTACGTTAAAATATCGTATATTATTATTAATATATTTTTTTATTATTATGCTTTGAATATGCTTTCCCGCGGGTGTCGTAGGAGGCGAGACTAAGGGACTCAAGGGTTTCATGTATTACAAAGGGCGACAGGCTAAAAACCTGTCACTATAGTAATACACGAATTTTCTGTGACAGCCTTCAAAAATGTGACAGGCGACGTGGTGATGTGATGATATGTCATCGGAAAATCTGGGGGCACGACAGTGCCCCGCCAAGACGAGACACGTAAAGCGCGAGGGCACTACCTACCATTTTTTCGTATAATTTTCATTTTTCCTTTACAGATACTTATTTACTTACAATTTTATATGTATAGATGAGAGTAATAAGTAGGGGAGACCGAGTGGTATTGGATCAGAGGGGTGTTGGATCAGCTTTATTTTCTCGAAAAGTAGAAGCATTAACGAGCAGACTACGATGCAAGTGTGCCTCTTTCTGCCCCTTTTTAGTTAGCGTCTCTGACCTGACCTGACAGAGTTAAGACTAGATAGCATTTTTTGCAGGCCCTGCAGCGATTCGGCCATTGTGACTATTTCGTCGGCAAAGTGGAGATGCGTGAGACTTTCGCCGTTGACGTTGATGCCCAGTCCATCCCAATGTAGTTTTTTGAAGACATCCTCCAACGATATAACGTCACCCTGTTTTACACCACGGAGCAGTTGTATGGGTCTTGTATTATGGTTTTGTACTTGAACGGGCATCGTAGCCATTTGATAAAGGCTTCTCAGCACCTCCACATACCGCCAGTCGACTTGACAGCGCTGCAAGGACTCCAAAACAGCCCAGGTTTCGATAGAGTCGAAGGCTTTTTCGTAGTCCACAAAAGCCATACACAGTGGTTGGTTGTATTGTACTCCTCTGTTTTCTGTATAACCTGCCTTACAGTATGGATGTGGTCCACAGTACTGAAGCCCTTAAGAAACCCGGCCTGTTCCGGTGGCTGAAGGGCGTCAAATCTTGATGCCAGACGATTCGTGACGACTGTCGAGAACAGCTTATAGACGTGGCTCAGAAGTGTGATCGGCCTATAATTTTTGAGAAGCGTTTTGTCTCCATTTTTGTAAAACAATGATGCCATTACACCTCTGCTCCACGCCTTCGGGGTTGTCCCATTGGCTATTACAGAGTTGAAAAGCCTTTTCAGCTCCTCAAAGACAGGTTTTCCACCGGCCCTAAGTAGCTCAGAGGCTGCTCCGTCTTCCCCGGGAGCCTTTTCATTCTTAAGCTGTCTGAGAGCCGCCCTGATTTCGTTTATATCTACGTCCGGGAGATCTTCTGTAAAGTGGCGGGAGAGAGGAGCTCTTGGGTCTGGGGTCGCATCAGGTGGAGGCTTTTTCGCATGCGAGGCATACAGATTTCCATAGAAGTCCTCAATTTCAGCGAGTATCTTTGGAACCGATGTGACAGTTACACCATTCGAGGTAGTTAGCTTTGCCAGATGACTCCTTCCCAGTGTCTTAGTAAAAACTTTTGACCCAAAATACACTTTAAAAAAATCGAAAATATTTTTGAGGTAATCATCATTGGCCTCATACGTCTGTGACAGACGATTTATTCAGTGTCTGAGGCAAGATTTTTCATGGCTGTATAAGCCGATACGGGAGCGGCATGACTTTCCGCACGCTCTACAAACGAAGGTGGAATTAGAGACTGGCACATGCATGTTTAGATGTCGTTTTTGCCTTTTGTTTGCGAGACCAGCGAACCAGGCATCGTCGTGAGCTTTACGCCCATCAAACACACGCTTTCTCCATACATCCCTATTCTCAGCAAGCTTCTCCCAGCTTTGATGGTCGATGTCAAACGCAGCCATGTCCCGTTTGGCGCAATCTTTGAAACGTAGCATCGGTCTTCCAACTCCTCTTTTGGCGTTGGAAGACCGATGAGGAGATGATTTTCGACACCGTGAGGTAATACACTTAAATTTTTAAATAAGCCTTTATAGAAATGACATTAACATAAAATGATCCAACACCCCTCTGTACATAATCCAACAATCCTCGATATGAGGGGTGTTGGATCAAAATTACTTGCTCAACTAAAGTTGAGTTTTTAAAGCTTATGAAATTTGGTATCTATTGATGTAATCAAATTCGAATTATCTTTATAGAATTTTGTGTTACGAAGCAAAATGTCAAAAATGATCCAACACCCCTCGGTCTTACCAACTATTCGTGTATATTGTACATTTTTATGTATCTATTTATATCTACTACAACTACAACAGCCACGACAGTCTACTTTGGAATTGGGCAGCTCCCTATAAGGGGGTATTTGCTATACTTACTCACCACGCTTGGCAGGCAAATTGATGTATGATATTGTATTATTGTATTTCTATGTTCATCATCTTCCTGCCCTTATCCCAATTACTTGGGGTCGGCGCAACACGTTTTGTTGAACACAAAATCGCGTTGCAAAGGATTTGGCTTAATTTTACGACCGGCCGCATACCAGACGTCAACCCTCCTTGGGAATGCTTTTGTGGTGGATTAACCGCCACCATACGGTTGGCCCTGGCTGTTTGGGTCGGGTTTATCCCTCGGTCGCCTCTTACGACCCCCACGGGAAGAGAGGGAGTGGTGCTATTCTACTCCGCCGGCATCACACGGCACATTCTACTCCGCCGGCATCACACGGCACGGTATTGAATTTCTATGTTATGGTGTGATATTTCATTATTTATTTTTATAAAAAAAAAACTAAGTATATTTTTTTCTATTATCAGTGTAATGAATGAATTAAACGGTTAATAGGTAAAGTAATTACTTGAAACAGAATAAAATATATAATTTTATTATTGGGTTAGTTTTCTTTCTGTCTGGTCGGTTTCGTGGAATTCTAGGATCAATTAGTTCAGGTCAACGGTTCAGGTAGTCAACATTCAAATCGAAATGAATACTCCGCTGGCGCATGGCGCGGTCGCGGCGGCGGCGGCGTCGCGGCCGTACGTCGCGCGTTTATGTGTGCGTAAGGTTTTGTATGTGTGGGTGCTTCCCGCGCCGGAGTCGAGATAGCACATAAAATGTGGAAAACGCATATCGCGCGAGCCATGTCACTAAACGATAGTCTTAAGATAGCCCGCCGCAAACTAATCTGGAGTAAAATGAGATTTGGGCTATTACTACTAGAATTCACCAACAAACAGATGTATTAAAAAAACAAAACCCGACTGCGGTAATTTCAAAGTTGTATTTTGCAATAAAAATCTGCCATCTTGAATACATTTTTTAATATAGCAAGTTTCACTTACGCTGCTGACACGAATCTAACAACACCTCATATGTCCAGATCCGCTGAACCATTTGGGCTGTAGCCCGTGAAAACAAATTTCTGGATACATAAATACGTCACACATACATATTCTAGGTACTTTCTAAAAACAATCTCCTGAAAAAAAGCATTCAGTTTTTCATATAGATGTAAACCTTGCTTTCTGTATTAAAATTTGTATTTCACTGACACAGTCAGGTACCTACTTCAAAGGCTTGTTCAAGGGGTTTACAGTATTCGGGATACCAATATTGCTTGAGGGCAACTATACTGTCAGGTCTTAGTAGGTAACTGGGTTTTCTCTGGCTGGATAATAAAAAGTAAAATACCGCTAAAGTTTGGTACTGAAATAAATTAATTTTGATCTAATTTTTTGCACGATCCGTTTACAACCGGACAGCGGCAAAATGTTTTAAAATGCGCTCGGTTTTACGCAAACAAAATCAACTTAAACCTCAGATGTTCTGTTTTATGTTTTGTTTATTTGAACGTTTCCTCGCGGTTGTGTTTAATTTTTTATTTGACAACGTAAGAGTTTGGTAATAAAATACTTCTAACGATTTTCTTTACTAACAAAGTAAACAAGAAGTAAAAAATACAGCGTGCTACAACTAGTATTTTAAAATAGTTTTCTGCTATTTATTTAGTTCTAATTTAATTACCTATATTGTTTAAAACACTCAGTTCATTGGGTTGTTTATCGACTCGATGGCCTGCACCTACCTACCCCTCAAGAGACTTCAGCTCAAAGATGTTTAGATTCGTATTTTTTTTATTTAACATAATATTTTTTATCAATTCATATTCAAATATATTTTCATTGAATAAGCCAATAAAAATATTATGAACTATGATATATTGGCACACTTGAAATTAGTAAACGACCGTGCGTTCGATAAATTCTAAATTTAAACGCGTCTTGCAGTCTCCAGTTTTCATGTTCACTGAAATTAGTGCGACTGTCTCAGTTTGCGTTCCAACGCTGTGTTTGTGAGATTTTCTTCGGTTTATTGTAGCAAAAACGCAATGGACAGTGTATAAATAAAGCTATCGCCTCTCTTGAGGGCAGGGGGTTTACTCCAGAACAGAGGCAGTCTGGAGACTGGTATTACGCATCGGCAGGTTTCCCGCGTTTTCATTACAAAAATACTTTTAAACTTCGAATAAAATTGTATATAAAGTGCAAGTTGCTAAAATTATAGCTATTTATTACTAAAAGTGGACAGAAAAACTGGAAATTTATTTATAGAAATATTTTTTAAATAAATCAATATGCTGTCTCAAAAATCATGTGCGATTTTGATAGCGCTATTGCTGCTTTTATGTGAGAATGCTAGTGCAAAACTGCTAGAGGATTTACCTGCACCTGCAGTGCCCACATCTGGATCAGCTGGAAGTAAAGTGGAGCGGGATCCTCCTGCACCAGCCGCAGCTCCTGAAGTGAAGGCTCCGAAAAAGGTTGGTCCCTCACCCTCCCCAAAGCCCTTAGCTAGAGGTAATACCATACTCATCAATCACGTGTGGAAAGTGGCTTCAAGAATTCAACAGAGAACAAATCTGCTGCTGCTGCGAACTTGTCCCATTCCTAAGTGTGGTTCCCTTTCAAAGCGTTTCGGAAAAAAGTGTTCAGCAAAATTTTTGGCGTTGCACTTTGCATGGACATACAAAGAAAACGTAGAAAATCAAACCTTAAGTTACGTTAAATACTTATACAGAACCTTAAGTTTAAACCTCAATCTTTTTCAAAAGTGCAAGTTACTTTATAGAACCTTAAGTTTAAACCTCAACCTTTTTAAAAGAGCAAGTAACAATAATAAAACCTTAAGTTTGAACCATAATCTTTTTCGAAAGAGCAAGTGACGTTAAGTTTAAATATCAATATTTTTCAAAAAAGCAAGTTATCTTATAGAACCTTAAGTTTAAACCTCAATCTTTTTCGAAAGAACAAGTTACCTTATAGAACCTTAAGTTTAAACCTCAATATACTTTTCGAAAGAGCAAGTTCCCTTATAGAACCTTAAGTTTAAACCTCAATATTATTTTTCGAAAGAGTAAGTTGCCTTATAGAACCTTAAGTTTAAACCTCAATCTTTTTTCAAAAAAGCAAAGTTACTTTGGGTCGTATCTCTCATAGGGCGCCTGTTTCATATGTGTTCGGTGTGCAATAATAACATAACATAAAACAAGAAAAATAGGTATTCATGTCTCTGTACAAAGTGTCCTCAAAACGTCTAGAACACTCAAAACATACGCACATGTCGTCTTAAGAATAAAATTAATATGTTGACGTAGATAGATCATAAAGACCGCAAGGTGTTATAAAATGTGTCCACGGACCGAGTTTTACGAGCACGTATTATTTTTAAAATGATAATAATTCGGTTGTGAAAGTAATAAGAAGCTTTGTTATAATATAATAGGCCGAAAGGGTTCCGTACTTTTCAAAAGCTAGTATAACTAATAGAATCACTGCTTTATGTAAGCGCTTCAATACGAATTATATGTAAAGGAAATATAAATTGAAATATGTAAAGGAACCAGCAGATTATAAGAAGGGCGAAATTTGAAAAAAAAAGCACTTAAATCCATAAAAATCAGATGGCTGACAATATTTTTTTATTTCAGTAGGTATTTTTTTATTTGTTGGTCTGCGAAAGCTTTTTATTTAGGGTCATAAAATATTTTCAGTTTGTAGTGAGTTACCTGCACACTTAACTTAACGTGTGTTTCGAAGTTATTTTTGCGCTGCGCTCTTGCAGCGTTAGAAAAATGCGAATTTCCACGTTAATCCCATATAGGTACATATGACGACGTATGCCCAACGATGCGTTGACGGATGCGTCTGTCAAACCGTTAACAAACCGTTTGACAGACGCATCCGTTAACGCACCGTCGGGCGTGCGTCGTTGTCGTGTTTAATTCGCATTTTTCTAACGCAAAAATGACGTCGAAACTAACGTTATGTGTGTAAAGTACCTTGTAGGACGCAGATGCAAGTTGACCCAAATTGGGTTGGGTTTGGCCCAAACCCAACCCAACCGATGTATCTAAAAACTTTACCTATCTTTTAAAATCGGATTTAAAAAAGAACTATAGCACCTAGATTTTACTTAGCATTGTGTCATTAGTTTGTTCACGTATAGTGAGTGTGTCTTAAATAAAAGTCCTAACAAAAAATGAGGGTGCCACTTTGTATGAAATTTCAAAATTAAACGGGAACATTGACTAAAAATGTCAACAATTTTGTTTAAAAGTTTTACTTCCATTTTATTTAATGTCAGGACATTTTAGACAGACTGTAGGGTTTTTCTGTTTCTTGAGGAACCCTAAAACTATTTCAATGCCGAAAGAGCATTTAAGTTTTTGCAAGTCGTGCTGACGCATTTCGTTTGTAATTTAGTTTTACGTTGAGAAATTATAGATTTTATTATCATTTAGGCAGTAAAATATATTTTTTGAGAATTAATAAGCGTTGTTTGCTGGGCGCTCGTAGATAATACTTACTTATAATTTTTTTTAAGGTAGGTATGTAGAAAATTTTCGCAATATATTAAAAATAATTTTTAATCATCTGATTTTTGCGTAAAAACCGATTCCCCATTATAAGAAAAAATATTCTGCTCCAATCAAAATGCAGAAAATACTTAAGTAATATTATCTTTTAACCATAAGTAGTTTTGCGGCTTTTTTGTGTGCCCTCATCATTTCACATAAAGGTTTCTTTGGAAAATTCACTTTGCTACTCATGGCTTTAAGTCGCTTGAAGTGCAGTTTTTCGTTTGTACGGTGTGACGTTTCGTTTCGCCTTAAAGCAAAAACCTAGCTAGATGCAATGATTTTAATTCCCTTAGTGTTATACAGGGAGTAACGGAAAGGGTATAACTAGCCGAAAGGAGGCCAAGGTACTCATGAAACTGAACAACTTTCCCCATGGAACATGGGTCGAAATATGAAAAATTTGGACCTTCCATACAAAATCGCCGATCAGCTAATTGATTTAGGGTCCAAATTTTATATTTCGACCCATGTTCCATGGGAAAAGTTGTTTGGTTTCATGAGTACCTTGAGACCTCCTTTCGGATTGTTATACCCTTTCTGTTACTCCCTGTATAGTGTTTCAATTTGACGCGGACTCAAATCTCAATAATCTGAATCATGATTTCTGAAACCTCTTAACGGAACTAAAGCTCTTTAACTCAACACGTCTGTTTCAGTTTATTATCAAACATTCGTACTAGAATACTATAAACAAACTGACTCGCAGTTCTAACGTTCGTTCGCATGATTTATTGTTTGTTTTAAGTCATAAACAAGTTCTGTGCAGATTGGGTTTTTATGAAGGATGATGTAAATTATTACTAACAAAATAAGTCAATCAGACAGATTATTCGCTGTATAAATAAATAAATGGCATTCATTGTTAGTCAGCAGAGTTACCTATCTATTGTGCATAGAACACACTTCATTCCCAAATCAGTTGGGGTTGGCGCAACATGTTTTGTTAGAACACAAAATCTTGTAACAAAAGGATTGGCTATGTTTTATGACCGGCCGCTGATAAGAAGCAGAAAGTTTTCACAGAAAAAGAAAAACACCTACACTCTGGAAAAACGACCACCTCCCCTTCCACTCAAAATTCCCATTACAGGAGAAAAATATTTTTTTGCCCCCCTTTTACATGTATGGGAAATATTTTTTCTCAATATTTCTAAATTTGGGTCAACACGATCTATCTTCACACCAAAGATGTCGATAGCTCCAAAACTGACGAAGTTATAAGGTCGCGGCATACAGACAGACAGGCAGACAGACAGGCAGACAGACAGACAGACAGACAGACAGACAGACAAACTTGACGAAATGATAAGGGTTCTAGTAGACTACGAAACCCTTAAAACAAGCCTGCGGAAAGCTGTCGTTTTACAACATTTTAGCCCCCCTGCAGTTGTCGTTACACCGTCCCTTCTAACGTCCCAAAATGTGTGAGTGTAAGCGCGAATATAATTATTTCTCATGTTACGCATCATGGCGTCAACAAGTTAACCTCCCTTATATCACCGCTGTTCCCATAAGACTTGTAGACATCAATGCTGTTGCACCTAATACAAGTTAATATCTGAAATGTACATCTTGTGCTGGCTCGCTTCCAAAAGACGTCACTCGATTACTAGGGCGGCACGACTCGGATCAAGGGAAAGGTTCAGAGGAAGCAAGAGCCTGGACGGTTGAGACTGCTCGCGGTCGAGTACAGTGACGAAAACATGGTTGTTATATCTCGATACAGCATAGACAAAGTGTCAAAATATTCGAAGAAAGGAACAAAAATCCGATGAAGTAACATGTTTTCTATAAAAATTACTTGCCAAACGCTCTTTGACATATCGACAGGACTTGAATGAAACGAAACAGGAATGAAAGACCTGCGGAATTGATTTCCATATAAAACAAGCCGGTGGCGGAAAGCTGTAGTAATGATTGATTTTAGCTACCATGTGCCCGGCTCTCTTATTTTTTGGTCATTGTAATTCCAGCGAGACAGGCACAACTGCCTGCAACTGCTGACATATTACCACCTAAACTTTTATCGAAATACGAGTCCATGAAATCCGACATTAGGGACATGAGACCCAACTGAGACGTGCGTCAAGACATGTGTTACCTACAGCTCGCTAGCTAAGTCAGATTGCGATTTTTTCTCATATATCACTGCTGTTTCCATAAGACTTGTTGCTTCTAATGCTTGTTGCATCAATGCTGTTGAACCTAATACAAGTTAATATCCGAAATGTACATCTTGTGCTGGCTCGCTTCCAGCAGACGTCACTCGATTACTAGGGCGGCTCGACTCGGATCAAGGGAAAGGTTCAGAGGAAGCAAGAACCTGGACGGTTGAGACTGCTCGCGGTCGAGTACAGTGACGAAAACATGGTTGTCATATCTCGATACAGCATTGACGAAGTGTCAAAATAATCGAAGAAAGGAACAAAAAATCCGTAGCCGTAACCAAAGACCTTAACACGGGAAGTGGCAGTGACCGGTTATAAGTCTGCACGTAGCGTGCGGAAAGTCATGCCGCTCCCGTATCGGCTTATACAGCCATGAAAAATCTTGCCTCAGACACTGAATAAATCGTCTGTCACAGACGTATGAGGCCAATGATGATGATGATGAACCAAAGACCTTACATACTAACAGTATATAAAGTCTTTGGACTACAAATCAGCCCAGTCCATCAAATCCGACATAAACGAGACGAGACACAACTGAGACGAGCTTCAAGACATGTGTTACCTACAGCTCGCTAGCTAAGTCAGTTACGCATCATGACGTCAATACGTTGGTATCCCTTTCACAGGCATAATTTTTTTCCACTAATATGTTTTAGCATAACATGTTTCGCATAATTTTTTTTCACCTACCATTGTTTTGACATAATAATTTCTTGCCATAATATTCATCTTGGCATAATCATATTTTAGACTATTTATTGTATTTTATACTAACAATATTTTGGCATAATTGCTTTCGCAATAAATTTTTTTCGACTAATATATATATTTTTTTATTAAGTTCAATTGGCAGGAAATGTAAGTCAGTTTAGTATTTTTTAAGATATATTAGGTTAAATTAGGTCAGTATAGGTTAGGTTAGGTTATTTTTATACAATTTAGAGGTTCTTCTAATGCATCAGATTTTTATGCCTATTTTGATTATGGATATGACAATTTATGGTTTTGAATTTTAGGCCTATGTACTATTATGGCAATATTTTCTGTGCGTAAAGAAATTATGCCTAAACTGTTATGCGTACATGAATTATGCGAAAGTATCATTAGTTTAAATTACAGTGTGCCAAAATATATTATGTCAATTCTTTTTATGCAAATGGATAGAGAACCCATTAATAAATAAAAATCTTTTATGTTTGAATGAGATGGGTTTTTCTTGGCTTTACTGTGGTTGTTCAAGAAATTTCCTCTGAAGCAATGTTTACTCAGATTCGCTACGCACCGCCGGCGGTTATCAAGTGTTGAAATGAGTATGAATGGTAGTGAATCTTCGCTGACAGGAACGGTACGCCGCGTGGGTTTGTGTACGAGAATTGTTTAATATTATTCTAATGGTCTGATTTGCGGTGCACGGCCCACCTGAAGATTTTGCCACAAAATAGAGAGTTTATATAGAAGGTTTACTCGGCTTTATTTCGGATTTTCGCGATTAGCACTTGTTACTTAGAAAATCACTAAATAGGTAGGTATAAAAATATCAAAACAGCAACTAAATCTGAAAAGGAACGTCATATGATTCTGAGCCAATTTTAAATCCTAGAAATATGACGTTCGTGTCAACCACCATCTTAGTGGTTTCCGGTTATTTCCGCGTCAAAATCATCGCTAGTACTGAGTGAGCCACCTGTACAGGCGGCGCGGCGCCCCGCGCTAACAATAATAACGCGCGCTAATATTAGCTAAATTTTACGGTTTTCCCGCTGCTAACCGTTTTCCCGTAGGAATAAGATATTTTTCCGTGGTATAATGTAGCCTTTGTTACTCTGAAATATTGTAGCTTTCTAATAATGAAAGAATTTTTGAATTCAGTTCAGTAGTTTCGGAGTTTATCGATTACATACATACATACAAAAAACAAAACTTTCCTCTTTATTATATTAGTGTAGATACGTCTACTTTATTTATTATAATAAATGACATTACAAATAATAACTCTGTAACGCTTTTTCAAGAAGATGCGGTAAACATTGCAGTAGCAGCAGTAGGTACGTACGGGTACACATTGCAGTAGGCACGGTTCTTTTTTTTTGAGTTTTTTCTTCGAATATTGGCATTACTGTGTATGATTTCATAAATTAAAATAATAAGACTAACTGATAATATTTTTTATTTATGCCTTATTCATATATATTTTTAAAGATATAGCCTGTCAAATGAAAAAAATTACAAATCTTTGCAGATTTTTTTCATTTATTTTAATTTTTTTCATACTTCTCGTAAAAAATATAGGTGTATTGATACAAAAAATGAAAGGTACATCCTCGATTTATAAGAAATTGATACCAAAATCAAAATTGTATGTAAAGCCAACGCCACATATTTTTTTTACTGAAGCGCGGTAACGCGAAAGTTTGAACGCCCCCCCATCCCCCCCACCACGTGCTGGAGTTTGGTAACCGGGCTCAAAAACCTTAGATTGAAGTCCTCTACACGGCCCCATATCGGAATTTCACTTAAACAAAAATCGTCACCTTTCCATACATTTCCAAAAGTCAGAGACCGTACTAGAGAGGCCTGCAAGACAGGAGACGAGCAAGAATTGTGTATCGGGATCTCGGAAACAGCTTCAACGAAATTTCGTATGTAGGGCGTATCGCGGGTGTGATAAATCGATCTAGCTAGGATTAATTCTTCAAAAATAATTTTTTCACCTGTTTTTTGTGAAATGTTTTAAAACTAACAACGACATCTATTGAATTACCGAAAAAACTCGGTCAACCAGGTATGTATGTACCTACTAAGTTTTAATTTATTGAGGGGTGTTTGTGGTGTTTATTTTCTATTCAATACCTACTTAAAAGTACCTCTTGTAAAACTTCGAGTTTAAAATTCTAAATTAATCAATGTAAATTGTGAAAAGTTACATTACATTGAAACCTGTCAATAACAGCATTTTCACAGCTCCCTGAAATGCTATAGTTTTTTACCCGACTGCCTCAGGAGGGTTACCTATGTTTTTCGAGAGTATGTTTGTATGTATGTACATAATGCAAGAAATTCGTTTTCACGGGCTACAGTCCAAACGGCAGGGCGGGTCTTGACTTGTGAGGTGTCGTTAGATTCGTATCAACAGCGCAAGTGACACTGACTACATTTAAAAAAAAAACGTAAATTCAAGACAGCGGATTTTTATCGCAAAATGCAACTTTGAAATTACCGCAGTCGGGTTTTTGTTCTTTAATGCTTGTTTGCATAGTGTTTTCTTTTCCCAAAACACCTCAATTTAGCATGGTTTTAAAGCGCCATAATCTTAAAACGCGAATAAACTGCCGTGTTTCATCACACTGACATTTAGTACATGGCCGTTATGCACAAAATTCATTGCCACAAGCTGAAATTATGACACATACACGTATTTATTATGAATTATTAGCTTTCTAGTGGGTGTAACGAGCTTTAGAGTGATGTTTATAATTAGTGCTAAACAAGTAGCTAGTTGTACCTGTGGGAAGTCTAGGAAATGTTTAAGAAGGTTTTTTTAATATTTTAAAGATATAGGTAATTTCGGTTATAATTACAACGAGCTGCAATTATGGCACATATCTACTCGTATTTATTATGATGAATTATTAGCTTTATAGTGGGTCTAACGAGCTTTAGAGCGCTGTTTATAATTAGGGCTAAATAATTAAAATTAGTACCTACCTAGTCCTACCTGTTGCCTGGCGTGGGGTAATTTTTTGTATTAACGATAATCCTTGTTCTTTGCTTTAGTTACAGATGGCGGACGGCAGCGGCGGCGCGGCGATGCTGTTCGCTGATGAGCTGAAGATCACGCTTGAGAGGTATCTCTTCGGAATCTGCCCACAGACCTTCAAGGTAAACAAATATATATCCTATAATATTTATATGTTAACCATAGTGACATGTGTAGTGAGTGTATAGTATGGCCAACGAAACGAGTGTATGTTGCTTGCTTTTTGTGGACTGTAGTTTGATAGGGAGCTGTGTAGTGGCAAAAAACTGCCAAACTACATTTAATGTTAATGTTAAATTTGTTTATGTTTATTTGGAAGGATTTTGTTTAATAAGAACTTAGTGTAACATGAATAAATTATTATTAAAATGAAATAATTAAATTACACAACTGAGTAATAAATAATATTAAAACCGGACAAATTTATATGTTTAGGAAAATGCCAAAATTATGTTGTGGCGCGTTCGCGATTCCGTGGTAACTGCGAATTTGTCTCTCAGCGACCTAATGAGGTGAGCTGCAGATATTGCTGACGCTTATATTCTTGGTCACTAATTCAGGTCGCATCGGACAAATTTTAATGTGCGGTTGCTAACCGTACATATTGGCATCAACAAGAAAGCGAAACAATGTAAATAAATGTTTAACTAGTTAACTAACACAGTGTAAAAAACTGTAGAATCTTAAAAAATTAATTGTTACGTACTATAAAATTCAAATGTAAAATTTAACTAGATGTAAGGTAACTGTTAAATACTTAAATACTTAAATAAACTAATTATTCAATATCAAATTGATGAGGTGTTGCATAAATTCGCTTAGGCTTAGCGGGAAGTGGCCTCGTGTATGATGTTGTAGCGATCGGCTGTGATGGCGGCGCTTCTTGTGCTACTCTAGGAGCCTCGCTGGTTCTGGCCATTTTCCTTCTCTTCCAGAGCATGTATGTGCTCCCTGCGGCCACAACAAGAATCACAAGGCCTAGGGTCGAATACGAGACAACAAACTGATGCACATCGTTCGATTTTGTTTCTGCTGTGCTTTGTGTTTCCAAGTCTCTCAATTTACTTTGAAGTTTATTGTACTCGTCTGTGTTCATTTCTGTTTTGATCTGAATTGCCGATGGCTCTATTTGTTGAACAGATGTTAGATCGTTAATGTTTCCAAATGTCATTGACGGTATATCTGGATTTATATATATGCTATTTTGATAATACATCTGGGTGTAAAATGTTTCTTCTCCATTCTTAATTATACATCCTGGGTTTGCTCTAATAATTCCCGTATGTCGTAATACTTGTGACGTCATTCGCTCTTGACATATAACTTGCAATTGGCAGTTCCGGTGGCACACATACAACCATGTATTAGGTGTCTGTAGTGGAATCCAATTGTCATAGTAGTTGCTAGCTGAATACGTGCAGTTTAGTGTGGTAGTATTTGTTATCGCGCTGATTTCGCAAGGTGCTTCGCGACTTCGCATGTTACGCGTTGGCTTGTTAATCGAGCAAATGTAGGTTGCCGGTTCGATTTTAATACAGGGTGTTATATCATTAGCGGATAAAGGCATGTATAATTCTTTTCTTATGTTTACCGCTATGTATTTGGACTCTATGATCATAGTTAACGTTTTATTGAATTTGTTTAGAATGGGCACGGGAATTGTTCTGTATAATGCAAACTGATTATCGCTTGTGAGTGGTAAGGTGATTTCAATTAATGAAGAAATTGTCTATAATCCTTGATTTTACTTCCAGAAGTTTGTAAATATCGGCTAACTGAGCTTGGATGTCGTCTACAGGTAGTGATAGCTGTTTAGGTATTTGACCGGAAATAATATTCAATTCCTGTAGGAGCTGGCTTTGGGGTAATAATCTTGTGTCCACGTGACCATGATGAATATTAGTGGCTGTGTTTAGTAACATTTGCTGAATATGTCGTAATTTCGAAAGGATTATCGTTGCAGTAGATGTCATGATATTGAAGTAGCTTACGTCTTCTGTTTCTTTAAGTTTAGTATCTAATCTTCGAAAGTAGTTATCGGTCATATTCAAATGTTCTGCTATTAGGTGGAATTGTTTATTCATAGCTTCTTCATTTCTTTTTAGAATGTTGTTGTGGGCCTCGATGATTGATGTTTGTCCCTTTATTAGATTGAGAAGGTGATCTCGATTTTTATGAACCTCCTGTATATCCTTTTTATATTGTTGAGCAAAATTTTCGTCCAGGACCCCAAATAGACTGTTTGCTAGATAACCCACCCCGTTAATAAGGCCGCGAGTTACTCTGCCTTTGATTTGCCCATGATGTGTTTTCAAAAGATAGTTGTTGTGTTCCAATTCTGAAAGTTCCTGATTGAGTTCAGTTACAATCGCAAGACACATTGTCTGGTATTCAAAGTCTTTACACCGATCGTCTAAATGTTTAACAACCTGCTGTATATTATCAATCCCTTGCCAATATGTTGTCATATTATAATAAGTCACGATTTTCCAGTCATCATGCACAGTTTGAAGATTGCCGATTCGGTCAAAATACACAGCTCTATTTTGCTCAAATGGTGTTATGTCAAGTATGTCATTTGTTTGCGTGGTTGGATGAAACAAGGTTACCAACGTGACTAATAAACACATGAAATTGCAGTAAAATTTTCTAGGTCGAGATCTTTGTTTTCTGTCTAATTTAGGTAGTCTTTGCGTTGCTGACTCAGTATTTTCCGGTTTTGTTGCTATAGTGTTTTCTGTTGGGAGCTTAGCCAATTTTGTAACGGGTCTTTTAAGCGTTCCTCCTTTTGTTTTCAAAGTGACGACGCGGACTAGGTCGTCGTTTCCAGGGTGCACTTCTTGCACTCTCCCTAATGCCCATTTCGTTGGAGGCAGGTTGTCCTCCTTGATGAGAACAACGTCATCTAATTTTAGGTTTTCAGTTTGTTTGTTCCATTTACTGCGGACTTGAAGGTGTTGTAGATATTCAGCAGTCCATTTCCTCCAGAATCCTTGCATCATTTTCTCTAGTAATTGCCACCGGTTTCTTGGACTAATGTGCTGCTCTTGGATGTTTTCTCGTGGCGGTTCTAATAGTGGGCGACCAACAAGGAAA
Source organism: Phthorimaea operculella (assembly GCA_024500475.1). Taxonomy (NCBI): domain Eukaryota; kingdom Metazoa; phylum Arthropoda; class Insecta; order Lepidoptera; family Gelechiidae; genus Phthorimaea; species Phthorimaea operculella. The sequence continues at coordinate 616,205 of JANFCV010000087.1, forward strand.
TGTCCTGGTGTAAGGCAGTCTAGATCGTCGATATCCTCTGTTAGAGGGCATAGAGGTCTTGAATTCATGCACGCCTCGATTCTGGTCAACAGGGTTAGAAACTCTTCGTATGTGAGTGCCTGCTCCCCTAAGACGCGTTTCAGGTGGTACTTCATTGATTTGACTGCACTTTCCCATAGTCCTCCTGCAGTCGGCCAACTTGGAGCATTGAAATGCCACTCTATTCCATGCTCATTTAGACATTTCGATAGGGCTGCGTTATTGAATGTTTGTTCGGCATATAATTGTTTCTTTAATTCTCTATCGGCTCCAATAAAGTTCGTCCCGTTGTCGCTGTATATATGTTTTGGCCACCCTCGCCTGCTTCCCATTCGTTGTAATGCGAGTAAGAATGTTGGGGTTGAAAGATCCGATACCAGCTCTAAGTGTACAGCCTTGGTCACCATGCATACAAACACTGCTATGTATCCCTTGTTGGCCTTAACTCCCCTCCCCTTGTTCAGTCTGATGGGGTAGCTCCCGGTAAAATCCACTCCCGTATGGTAAAAGACCGGTGCTTGTCTTATTCGGGCACTTGGGAGATCGGTCATTAATTGAGCATGTTTTGAGGTTCTAAAACGACAGCATTTGACACATTTTTTCAATTGTTTCTTTACCGTAGCAGAGCCTCCGATTATCCAATACTGTTGCCTTAGGGTGGCAAGTGTCAATCTTGCTCCACCGTGCAGAGTGGTTTTATGCGCCTGATCTATTAATAAAAATGCCAAATGAGTGTCTTTAGGTATGATGATAGGGTGTTTTGCTTCTTCAGACAAATTAGAGTTTGCTAGTCTGCCTCCGATATGTAGCAACCCATCTTGTCCCAGGTAAGGATTCAGTTTCAGGATAGGGCTCTTATTGTTTACCTTCCCTTTAGTTTTTAAATCATTTATTTCTTGCTCAAAGTGCAATAACTGTACGCTGTTGATAATAGCAGTCGCAGCATTTCGTAATTCACTGAGCGTCAGGTGTCCAGTCTGTTTATGTTTTACGTCACGCGATCCTACGTCATGAGAGTGACGGTGATTGTCGTGACGTTTATTCCTCAACGCTGAAATGAAACGTAATACCCAGGCGATGACTAATATTGTTTTTGTTATAGAGCTGTATCTGTTGACTATACTTGTTATTATGTTTTCACTGCGTGGTAAGGATGTTACAGTATGCACTTTTAATTCCATTTCTGTTGTTGTCTTAGTTTCTGTTTTACTGTTCTCTGGGATGTCACCAGTGCTGAGCCATTCTGGCCCTTCCCACCAGAGAGGGAAATTATGTAACTGAGACGGTAATAGGCCTCTTGATGCGCAATCTGCCGGGTTCTGTGCTGAACAGACATGTCTCCAGTTGCTAGCTGGTATTATAGGTAAGATCTCCTTGACGCGGTTTGCAACATATGACTTCCAACGCGCTGCGTCACCGTTTAGCCAACCTATCACAACCATGGAATCTGTCCAGGCGGTGACCTTGATGTTTGGTTTGTTTATGAATTGTTTTATTTTTTGAACTAATTGGGCTAGTAAGTGTGCACCACACAGTTCTAGTCTAGGTAATGTTTGCGGTTTCTGTACGGGTGCGACCTTTGTTTTGGCAGCCAGTAACGTTACTTGGATTTTTCCTGTCCCATCTCGAACTGTGCTATATACTACACACGAGTACGCCTTTTCTGAGGAGTCACAGAAAGCATGTAGTTCGCAATCTAAGTTCGCGTCAAATCCAAGCCATCTTTTTACTTTAAAAGGCTGCATGTTTGTTAGCTCGCTTCGAAGGGTCGCCCATTCCTTTTGTAAAACAGGAGTTTCGCCTTGACTGTCACTGGAGCTACACAGCCTAAGGGATCGAATATTGTGGAAATCTCACTCAATATCATTCGTTTTGTTGTTTGTTTTTGGCTTGCAGTTTGTAGTGTTGGTGAAAATACAAACTCATCATTTTTTGGGTTCCATGCTAGCCCTCGCGCTTTTGATGTTTGTGTTTCAGTGAATTCAAAATTTTGTGGATTTCTTATATCTTCTGGTAGATCGCTAACTAAGTGTGTCTCATTGCTAGCCCACTTTCTCAGGTTAAAGCATCCTTTTCGCAATAATTGTATAAGTTGGTCTCTAGCCTTTCGTGCTTCTTCCATTGAATAGTATCCAAACATAGCGTCGTCCATGAAGAAATTGTTTAACAGGACCGGTTTTGCTAAGGGGTAATTATCACCCTCGTCGATAGCTAGTTGTTTAAGCGTCCTCATGGCTAAGAATGGCGCCGCTTTAGTTCCGTAAGCTACTGTAGTGAGTTGATATTCCCTTAAAAGCTGCTTCGGGTGTTCGCGCCATACAATTTTTTGTAAGGGTTGATGTTCTGGATGCATAGCGATAAACCGGTACATTTTTTCAATGTCGGCTGTCAGCACATATCTATGTTGTCTCCATTGCAAAAGAATGCCGAGTAAATCTTTTTGTAGATTCGGGCCGGTCTCCATCAAATCGTTCAAACTGTGACCGGAGCTTGTCTTTCCACTGAAGTTGAAAACTGTCCGATGTTTTGTGGTCACAGCACCTGGTCGGATGACTCCATGATGCGGTGAAAAATATTCAAGATTCATCGATGCCACACGTTCTTTGTTCGCTCTTACGACTTCCATATGTCCCATATCTTCATATTCTTTCATGAATTCCTTATATTTTTCTGCGAAGTCATTCAGCCTTTCCATTTTTCTTTCCAGCTGCATAAACTGCGCGACGGCTTGAGGTTTAGACTTCCCTAAGTCTTGCTCAATGTTAGATTTAAGTGGGAGCCGCACTTGATATTTGCCGTCCGGCAAACGAGTTGTTGTTTCGCTGTATATTTTCTCGCATCTGTCATTTGGGTCTATTTCCTCATTATTACATTGCACAGATTCATTCTCCCAAAATAGCGCAATATCTTCTAAATTATTTACGACGACATGGCATTTAAACGAGTTCGCGTAATTACCGGAAACAATCCAGCCTAGCTCTGTTTTCTGTGCAATTAATATAGGGCTATTTGTTTTTATTAGACCTTCCTGTATTATTTCGGCATAGACCCCGGTGCCCAACAGTAAGTCAATGTGCTGAGGTTTGTGAAATTCCGGGTCCGCCAAGTGCAAATGTTTAAACTGTTCATAGGCATGTTCCTCGATAGTTACATGAGGCAGTTTTGATGTGATTGTGTTTAGAATTAATGCATCAGCGCTAAATGTATAATTACTGTTATGCATGGGCTGGCAGGTCAAAATAACTTCTCCTTTGCATTTATTTGCGCGAGAATCTCCAACCCCTGAGACCACGGCGTTAATTAAATTCCTCTTTAGTTGTAGGCGTTGAGCACTGTTTTCAGTCAAGAGATTGACCTCTGACCCCGAATCAATCAACGCTCTCAATGTTATAAATGTTCCGTCATTACTCATAACATTTACTAGGGCAGTTGCTAAGAGCCTTCCATTCGAATTGCCACACGCTACATGCGTGCTAAAACGCTGACTCGGTTTGTTCGACTTGTAGTTGGATTTGACCGCATTTTTCATCACGAATGCTTCGTGCAAAAGGCTGCTGTGCTGAGATCCACAGAATTTGCAGAAATTATTCGAGAAGCACGGTTTTCCAAAATGTGAAAATAGACAATTTTGGCACACATCTAGGTTATTTACGGTTCTCAATCTTTCTTCTGGCGACAAGTTAAGAAACTCTCTGCAGTTATACAGACCGTGCTGATTCTGGCATTTTGGACATTTTATTGAAACGTTTGAGGTATTGTGAAATGCCTTAGAATGTTGAAGTGGTTGGGAGTATTGCCTACTATATTCTTTTTGCTGATATGAGAAATGACGTTGGGGCACCTTGGGCTTATTGTTATAGGTATTATGGCTCATTTTTGCTTGTTTGTTATGTTCAACCGGGTTCTTATTACGATTCGAACCTGAGCTCGACTCGATAGCCATGAACTTCTTTTCTAGGTAACCCAAAAGTTCATCCAAAGACGGCAACCCTTTCGAACTTTTTAGGGACTCAATAAAGGATTGATTTGTTTCCGAGTCGAGCTTTTGCAGCAAAATGTGCACTATCAGGGGGTCCCAACTCTCAGTTTCAATATTAAGGTTGGCGAGAGCATGCATACATTCTACGGTTACATCATGCATTCGTTTCAGCTGGGCGGCGGTAGGGTTTTGAATTATAGGCTGATTAAGTAAAGCGTTAGCGTGGTGAGCAAACAAAAGTCGAGTGTTATCATATCTTTGCTGCAAGATCTCCCAGCAAGCATCATAATTGTCCGTACCGATGTTAAGATGCTGAACAAGCTTCTCAGGTTCACCCCTCAATTTTGATTTTAAATGTTGCATTTTTTGGGCCTTAGAAATGTAGGGATTATTATCTACAATCTCTATCAGGCCTGGCGCACTCCGCGGCGTAGGTATAGAGTTGCAAGTACGTGCGGCGACACCCCCGGGAAGGTTAGTCAGTTGGTTGCCGCGCGCCGCACGTTACGCGCGCGCTCCGATGCCGTTCGCATTTCTTCGCGAGATTTATTTTATTTTATCAATTCTGTATTAAGTAACTCAGCTTCCTACCTCATTCGTTAATTTTGTATGATAATGCAATTTTCATATTTTTTCTAATATTTGTGCTTTGATTTTCTTTCAATATCCTACGTTTAACAAAACATTTTATTTTTGTTTTACTTGGGTGTAGAAATGTACTCCAGTACACTTTTCGTAGGTACCTATTTTCATATAAATCTCGAAATTCGCATCCCTACAAAGCGTGCCGGCTGTGACCTTCAGAGGCGGTCTGCGGCAAAGGAACTTTCGCGCGCAGCAATTCGGCTCATTTTTGCTTGCGCGCGCGATCAGTAGGCTAATATAAAAGTAGGTATTCAAAGCCGGCGCGAAGGAAATTGTACTTTATTATCGCGCATAAAGATTTATATATTTGTTGAATTGCTATGGCGGAGTGCGTCTTCTGTACTTGTACTATTATGTATTCTGTGTCTCTATGAACAAGTCTTTAAAAGTTGGCCATTGCGCATAGTTGCCATTGAAGATTGGTAGCTCAATGGTAGGCGTAGACTTTTCTTGATGTTTTTGATCCCACATTCTCCCATTTAAAAGGCGCTTGTATTCCTCATACAGCATTTCTAACCTATTGTAGTCACGCTCAAAGGGTGCCATGTTTTTTATAATGTTGTCCAATTTCCAATACATACTATCAACCTTTTCCCATCGCTGCGTTAACGTACGTAGTTTATCCTCTAACTGCCACCTTTCTTTTGCCTCAGTAACACAAAGATTTTTTACCGTTCTCTCAAAAGCCCGAATGTTAGACCTCTGTTCATTTAACATTTCCTGTGTTTTCTCATCGTACCCTTCGGGATCATGTTGTGCTTGGCGAGAAAAATTAAAACTATATTCAAACTGAGGTGCAGTCTGCTGCGCAGTAGACCTTGGTATTCCTTGTTTCTGTGCACCCAATCCCCCAGCCTGGCTATCGAGGGGCGGTACTACATTCTCTGCGGTATTCATAACTATGTGGCCTTTATCTTCCGACAATTGTAGTCTCGATTGCGTAATCAGCTGCCTCGCTTCCTCATACATTGCCTTAACCTGGTCAAACACATTTTTCTCGTAATATGCTCCTACTCTCTCGCCCTCAAAGGTAGACATAGCAGCATCATTGCTTTTAAAAAGACCCCAGCATGCTTGTAATCTCTCTAATCTTTCCTCATGGTATTGAACAGTAGTTTTCCTCCCAGGACCATCTTTTTTAAAGTTGTTAAGAATAGCGCTAACTTCGTTAAAAATTGCTTGCTGCCCTTTAACTAATTCAGAATAGGAAGACATCGTTGTTGCGGTTGATCAGAATATTCCCAAGCAGATAAAATAATTGGAACGCGCTCACCAATTTGACAGCTACCACCGTGCTCTGCTTTCCTTCCAGGGGCTAAGTATCTTGATCCCTCCCGATTCCTCCTGGTTCTGATTGTATCGACGGCACTTCCCAAAGGGGCCGTCGGTATGTTCACTTTTTGTTCACTGTTTAGTTATGTTTATTTTTATCCACTTTATTTCTGTTTTTTGCACTGTTTTTGTTCAATGTTAATGTTCACTTTGTTAATGTTAAATGTTTATAAAATGTTCACTGCTTCAAATGTTTTTTGGGTCGGGTCTTACGGGACGCACGACCGACGACGACGACTGTTCTTATTTTTAAATGTTCAAATGTTATAAAATGTTCAAATGTTTTAAAATGTTCAAATATTATAAAATGTTCAAATGTTTTAAAATGTTCAAATGTTATAAAATGTCCAAATGTTCAAAATCACAGGTTTGATTGTTTCAAGTGTTCGGTTTATGTTATTTTGTTTAATGTTCCCGCGAAAAAGAAATGTTCCTCCGAGCGAAAATGTATCACACACGGCACTGATTTCAATAGGGAAGGACCAAAATGTAGTGGCAAAAAACTGCCAAACTACATTTAATGTTAATGTTAAATTTGTTTATGTTTATTTGGAAGGATTTTGTTTAATAAGAACTCAGTGTAACATGAATAAATTATTATTAAAATGAAATAATTAAATTACACAACTGAGTAATAAATAATATTAAAACCGGACAAATTTATATGTTTAGGAAAATGCCAAAATTATGTTGTGGCGCGTTCGCGATTCCGTGGTAACTGCGAATTTGTCTCTCAGCGACCTAATGAGGTGAGCTGCAGATATTGCTGACGCTTATATTCTTGGTCACTAATTCAGGTCGCATCGGACAAATTCTAATGTGCGGTTGCTAACCGTACAAGCTGGTCTTCTAATTGGGTGCGTGTGTGGAGATGATTAAAAGATGGTATTACGGAAAACTAAATCACTGTATTGTCTTTGTAACACTGAGAAAATAAATATTTTATATTAGAAAATTACACGTACGTGCGGCAAGGACGCCGATCGGAACGAGAAGGAAGAAACAAAAGAGAAATTCGAATTCCTGACAAATTTGAATTTTACTACGTGCCAAGTGCACTAGTAAAAAGTTTTTATGTTCTGAACAACGAGATAGGTACTTAATTAATGTAAACAACTTTTGTATGACTCGGTGACAGTTATTACAATCTGTCTTTATCTGTCATATGGTATAATATGAGCTGTCTCTTTCAGATTTGTTTACAATTTTTATCTCGTCTGGTTGGCCTTACACTATGTACTTTTTTGCTATCCGTACACTATTTTTGCAATTGACAGTTCGTTGACACGACCGATTTGCAAGAAGGCTCGGTGGGATAGTACTTCTCGTATTTATTAACACCTACTAAAATGTGTGCTGCGTATTTCAACCAAGGTTGTTTTTCTTCTATAGAGCACTACTATTAAGTAGGGGAAACTGGGGACACTTGATCCCTGTGGGAGACATGGTACTTTTAATTTCCAGAAAATCTACCAGAGCTATGTTTATTAATGCTAGCAAAACTTTTTGTCTACTGTACGGGCAAACTTTTTTTCGCAGTCATATGTGTCAACTATTTCATGTTTCAAAATGACAGGTCTTTATATATTCATTAGCCGCGCAAGATCATTTTGGCGAGTATTTGCAGGCTTTTATTTATTACAAAAAAGTGAAAATTAGCAAGAGAAACAGTTTCATTAATAGGGATATTTCATTAACAGTGAGTTTTTATTAAAGAATAACGTTTATATAAAGTAAAAAAAAATCTTTTGTTATTATTCCTGGCCACATACTACAAGGGAGACTTGGTACATTTTTTTAAAGGAGACTTGATCCTAGGATCAAGTGTCCCTTATGGGAAACATTTAGTAAGAAAATTGTAATCAGGACTGATTGATTAAATTTCGTGTATATTCAGGCTGTATGGACCATTTTTAAATAATATTTTAATTTGATAGCATTTTATCACTAATGTATTTTTCTTATGGGAGACATGATCCAAGACTGCTATAAAGGTTCAATTTTTTTTCGTTATATTATCGATTATAAACGGTTATTCATTACATTAAGTGTACTTGTAAATTTTTAGACTACATTTGGGAGATAAAACAAAACTAAACTTGATAAAATAGTCATTTACTTTTACGTAATGTCCCACGTGTCCCTGACTATGGAACACATGATCCTCACCTATTTAATAAACAAAACCATGTCTCCCATACTATGGGAGACTTGATCCGGGGCGGATCAAGTCATCCAACCAGGTGGACCATTTCTCCCTTATATACGGGACACATGGTGCAAACCTGTTTTACCAGTTTTCTTTAAATAACTTTTACAACTATGCTATAATCCTAACTACACATACACAAATGGTAGTTGATTAAATTATGCATCGTTTAGTGTAAATCGGTTTATATATGTTAAAAAATGTATTCATGAGATCACAAAATCAAAGTGGGGGATCAAGTGTCCCCAGTCTCCCCTACCTATCTACCTATGCTCCGATCTGTTCCGAACACACCTTGTGCTGTGCATAGGATCGGATAGGTACCACATGATCTTGACTGCCCAAGACGGCTCACGGCTGCTTATCGATACCTACTCCTAGCTAACCAAAATTTGTTTGATCTTGATTGATAAAATAAAGCCATTCAGTCTCGTTGGTCACAGATGCAGCTGCGGAAGAACGCGACCGTCTCCTGTGACCTGGACACTGAGCAGCAGGACTTGGCTGGCAGGTGAGCATTATAGTGGTTAAATTGTAGAAGAAAATTAATTCTTTTCAGAGGCTTTATGTGCGTAGGTCATGTTGAAAATACATTTGAGGTTTTTTTATTAATTCGCAAAATTCTAAAGTTAATCCAGCAAAGTCTAAATTGCCGCCTACGACGCCATCTTGCGTATCAATTTCTCAAATAAACGACCAATTAGAGTGGGAGCGTTAGAAAGGTTTTAGATATTTTGAATCCTAATATTTAATGTTGTTTTCACAACTAGAGGTATAATCATTACCTACACGGATTTAAAGGTTGTGTTTTATTTGGATTTTAAACCTATCCAACGTTTCGGACACTTTCCAGTGCCCGTGGTAGCGGATGACATAGTATAAAATAAAATCATTTGTAGACTTACAAGTATTTGAACGTAGTACTTGTACCTCCTGCCACCGGCCACCTCTTAAATGGAATGTTATTATTAAGATATAGATAAGGATTAAGCAAGCAGGCGAGTGGTCAAGATAACTTACGAAATTCGCAGGCTTGGAGTGAGCCTCTGTAGCCTAAATAGTAGAGGCGTGTCGCCAGTAGGTATAGATGGCGAAAGTCGCTGGTTCTAATCCAGCCTGCGGTGGAATAATAGCAAGTACCTAATCAAGTGTTACAAAAAATTACGTAACCTTTACAGGCTTGCCACGCTAGCTCTGCGCGCGCACTCGGCGGCTCGCTCGGACTGCTCGCGTTTCGGCGCCGCGCTCGCCAACACGCTCGGCGAGCTAGCCAGGACCGCGGCCAGCCGACACGCCAGTAACTTATGTAAGTCACAACAAGCTATGTAAGTTTAAATTAAGCATGTGGACGGCACAATCTATATTCTCTTTTCAATAACATGGCCTTGGGCCCTGGACAGTTCCATATTACTACCAAACCAATCAAATCTCAAACTGAGATCTCAAAGAAGTAAAATCCTACTTGTGATATTATAAAGGTGGATGTTTGTGTGTGTGTTTGTTACGACATCACGCAAAAACGGCTGATTAGATTGGCATGAAACTTTGCAGAAATATAAAAGGGCATCTGGAATAACACATAGGATACTTTTTACCACGAAAAAATGTCTCATTCCCACGGGATCACGCATTTTCCAATATTTTTGAAATAGGTGGCGTGACTGAGCCGATTCGCGTTTTAAACGTTTTCGCCGAAAACTAACAGCGACATCTCTTGGCGAATAATGCTTCTTTCCCGCGGAATAATAGGTTGCAGCGGGTGAAACCGCTGCTGACGGGCAGCTAGTATAAAATAAAGTAAAATCCATAAGTTATAAACGCTCATAGATGGCGCTACGCACTATACCACCAGTCGCACGTCTATTGTACGGAGCTTCCATTTTCCATTTATTTCCAGCCGTAGCCGAAGCGAACAAGAAACGTAAGCTGTCGAAGGCTGCGAAGGCTAAGCTCGAGGCGAAACAGCGGACAGCTCTCGCTGTCAAGAAGAAGGCGGCCGCGGCCGCTGCCAAAATGGCTGCCAAGATGGCTGCTGCCACTTCGTAAAGGGAAAAGGAGAAAAAAGTTACTTCGATGTAAAAATGTGTTTTTAAAAGAACTAAATAGGTATTATAAGAATAATTTACAATACAAATATAACAACTACAGTTATTAAAAAACAAAACCCGACTGCGGTAATTTCAAAATAGTGTTTTTGATTTTAAAGTTCCGTGGGTATTATTACTGAAACTATAACATCGGAAACTCAATAAAAACAAACGGTGATAGTATGTGGGTCCGAAGCACGTCACATCACATGCCATCAAGATGAGCCTAAGCAAGAATCAGAACCCAAAATTGGCCGGAAGTTAGAAAATCTATGATTTCCGGTACCCATTCTGGGGGTACGTGATAAGATAAGACATTGTAATAAAACTCATGGCGGCATTTAGGGCTTTATTAGTAGGTAGAAAAATAAACATAAGTCTGCCAGGGGTCCATATTCGAATGCATAAAATTTTATTTCCTAACGTACTTTTGCATACCTGTTTTTGGCATACTCATCTTTTCGCATAATCTTGATCAAGCATAACTTTTTTGGCATACCTACATTTCTTTGGCATACGATCGATACACATAAGGAAGTAAACGCATAAAAGGCAGTAGGAATAAAAGTACAATCGCAATATGACACAATTTTTTAACTGATAAAATCTGCAAATAATGGTTAAACTACGCTGCGATTGCCGCGCAGTGCCGGTTTCACCTTAATTGTTACAAAAATAGAACATGTGGTAGGTAAGTATTTGATTGTCTAATTGCCACGATTGGCAAGAGGATTGACGAGTGCAGTGCAAGATGTTGCATTTAAAGGGAACGCCGCTGCCCATCCATCTTAAAATTAATCTTTAAATTGCTTTTTGCGACACCCACGGCTAGTATTGGGGTGATGCTTTTCTAAGATGGCATAACACGGCAACTACATGCTATAAAAAAAAACTAAAGTTTAAAAAAGAAATTGCGTCATTATTTGTATGTTTATTATATCCAAATGTATTTTTTGTCAATACTCCAACGAGGAATACGGCCTACATTGTTCCATTCGTGCCTAAGTGTATTTTCTGAATAAGTATTTATTAATTATCCATTCCATGATTCTTATGAGATTTTAAGTTTATGGCAATAATCATTATGGTAAACAAAATTATTGATATTTATTGTTATGCCAATATATCCATTATGCATTTAAAAAACTATGCCAATTTACAATTATGCGAAATGACAACTATGCCGAAAGTGTTATGCGTAATGCAAATAGGAGTAAAAATGTTATGCGTTCGAAGGGGCACCCGTCTGCCAGTCCTAAAATGGCCGGAAGTACTTTGCAGAAGGTGTTAAAAAATTAAAAAGTTAACAGCGTCTGCCTGGTACTACTGGGCGTTTTAGTACAAGGATAATCAGTTTATATTCTTTACCTGCTCATAAAAAATGCTGCCATGTGTTTCGTAATGATGTCATATGACGTATCCCCAAAATCTTCTCTTCAGTTGGTCGGGTAATAAACAACATGTGAGAGCAGCGCCATCTCTTAGCGAGTAGCACAACATTTAATAACAGTATGAGGACGAAAAGGCAGCTAGTAATTTATAAGTAAGTAAAATAAGACGTTTAATTAGTTCCTATTTGTGTATTATATTGCCTACCTAATATCTACCCAGTATAAATCATCTAAAAAAATCAATAGCAAATATTTTAAGCCCATGATGCCCAGTTTCATAGGCTACAGTTGATTTATTTATACATTATAAAGCAGGGTGTCTGGCGGATCGATGCAGGCATTTTAAGGAATAACTAATCATAACCAACCAATCGTTCCATAAAATGCCTACATCGATTCGCCGGACACCCTGTATAACCTATTTAGATACCTACACGTAAAATAGTGTTTCATAAGGGTTATGTATTTACTTTTCTATCAAATTGTGAATACTGTTGTTTTACATACTATTATTAAATTAAACAATTTTTGTTGTTGTCTGATTAATAAACAATGTCATTTTTATCATGGTTTTTAAATATTTTAGCACATAATATGTAGGAAAACCCAAATAAAAACAAAAAGTTATTCTTTTTGAATATGTTTATTTAAAATTTACTACATTAAAACTATTCTAGTTTTTATAAAATATGCAATGATATAAGTTATGAAGTAAATGAATGCTTATTTTGGTGATTTTTTAAACATTTACATTTTTCAGGATCATTATAAAAACATATTAAAATTAAAACTATGCCTTTTAAATTAAGTTACAAATAAACTAGGTGGGATACCTAAGGCAACCTCAGTATTTACTTGTATTAAATTACACAATTATACAGTGTAAGGGATAGCTCACCAAATACTTATAGGGTGCATTCAGGCCATGAAACTGAAGAACTTCTCTTTTTTATACTACCCAAAATCATGATCAGCTATCTGATTTTTTTATGTCTTCTGAAATATTTTCTTATGGGAAATTGTTCAGGTTCATGGTCTGATTGCACACATGAGTATTGGAGAGCTGTCTCTTACACTCTGTATACGGGAAAGCCTACCAAATGCAGATAGTGTGCTTTTTTGAATCTGGACAATTTCTCATAAATTCAGTTAGCTGATTGTGACTTGAACATCCATTTTTTTTTCTTGTATCCTGGCATATGTTCCTTAGGGATAGTTGTTCAGTTTCATAGTCCACATACACCCTATCTGTATTCAGAGGACTGAAACTTACACTCTGTATACTCTGTAAACAACCAATAAATCTCCCATACAAATTGAGTTCATTTTGTATGGGAAGTCCAAATTTTTTTTCATATTTCGACCCATGTTCCATGGGGAAAGTTGTTCAGTTTCATGAGTACCTTGACCTCCTTTCAGCTTTATTGGTTGTTTTGTAACACCCAGTATTATACTACCTGGGTCAATAAAGAATGGAGTTACAAATTGCGGCGGCGGTTGCGTAAGTGGGAGCAGGAAAGTATGATATTTAAGAGCCTTAGTGCGAGAGAGAAAGCATGACATTCTGTCGCCATTTATAATCCCCTTCTTTATTTAACCAGGTAGTACCAACACAGTAGAGGAGGATGCTATTAAAGTTAAAAAAGAATAATTTCATTTTTTACACATTATTGTTCAATTTCAACCATTTCTGCATTATCAGCATCAAGCTCTGCTTGGTTTTTCTTCTTCCTTCTTCTATTATAAGTATTATTTTCGAGTTTCAACAAAGCATTAGCTATTGCGTTTTCAACATTATCCATTATTTTCGGTTTGTAATTCTTACTGCTGGGGCCTAATATCTTTTCAACAGGTGTATTTCCTAGCAAATGAGCTAGTGGATTTACATTAACCAGTTTTGTGCCACCGGGCAACTTTATAGGTGTCTTTCTGCCTTCTGTTGCTTGGTTATTCTGTTGATTTTGATTGGAATTTTGAGTTTCCAAGACATCCTTCATTTTGACGATCTTGTAGAATGGTGCATGAGGCAGTAAGTGAGCTATTTTGATATCATCATTAGTGTAGTTCTTAGGAAGTTTAGGTATCACAATCTTATGAGGCATAACAGGGGCAGGGGCTTTTTGTTGCTGCTCCTGACTCTCTAACATCACTTCTTCAGCAACTTCTGGCACCGTTTCTTTTGTAGAATGAGTTTCCTCTTCATAGTCGTAATGATTATCATCATTTCCATTGTCGTAATCATTGTTATACACATAGTCATCGGTTATATAAATATTTTGAACCAGTTTGATGTTAATTTTAGCTTTTTCAGTGTTGACAGGTTTATACCTCACCGGCAACGCGAGTTTGACGTTGGTAGGCTGTGGTTTTGGGACAAATTTAGTCATTTTTATGGCAGGTGGTCTCATTATTTTACGATTTATTCTTTTTACTGTAACACTTGCTTGAATTTCAACAGGTTTTTCTTTCTTTGCTTCCATCTCCTCAGGCGTAAATGATTCTATGAAGTTTTTGACTGATAGGTTGTCTTTTACTTCAGTAATTTTGGCTGCTACATTGGCATTCATAGGTTCTGATTTGTATCTTTTAATTGTCCTTCTGAACTTTTCTGATTTAGGGATCTCTGTTATAACTCCATCTTTACTTTTACCCATCTTTCGTCTCTCTAGCAGTGTTTTGAGTGTCTCAGTAAGTCTTGATGTTGAGTGTTCCTTATCCACATGCTTTTTTAGCTCTTTCTTTGAAGGGAACTCCATACTGCATTTGACACACTTTTTAATCTCATCTTTAAAGTGCAAACTCATGTGATGGTTGTAATTTTGGTATGTGTAGCAGTATTTCTTACAAATGTTGCAAGTGAATCGTTTTTTGAGCCCCATTTTTACATCTTTCTTCTTCATATTCCATTTATTGATTACACCTCTGGTTTTGCTCTTTCTTTGGATCTTGATAAGAGGCTCATCTTCCGAATCGGAATCATCAGTAACTTGTAGTTTTCTTTTCTTAGTCTTTTTCTGTTTCTTTAATTTAGTTTTAGCTCTCGTTTCATACTCAGACTGGTTAGCTTCTGATTGGACTTCAGTCTTAACAGTTACAGTTTCAAGTTCTTTAGATTTTTTCTGTTCTTTGAATCTTATCTTGGGTGGCTTTCTTTGAGTAAGCAATTTATTATCTTCTGTATCAGTTGGAGCATCTGTAGGGCAATCTGTGGGCACATCTGTGGGTGCATCAGTGGCGAAATCTGTTGGCGCTTCTGTCTGTTCATTTAGAAGTTGATTTTGTTCTTCTTCATTGTCATCAATTTCTTCATATCGCGAACTTTCAGCCTTAAAAAGACTTTTTGGTATAAATGGGTTCTCAGATTTCTTGTCTGTGAAGAAAACATGATAGTTTTCATCAAATTCAACAAAACCCACACTTTTATGTTCCAGTTTGATGTGTATAGTAAACTTCTTTCGTATTCTGAATTTTGTGTTGCATATCTTGCAGCAATATGGTTGTAACTCGGTATGTTTTGAGAAGTAATGGCAGAATAACTTCTGAGGATGCACGAAATACATATCTTCACAATAGACACATCGGTATTTATAAAGATGGAACTCTTTTTTATGCTTCCGATCGATGTGCTTTTGCACATTTGATTTACCAACAAATTCCTTGTGGCAAAATTTGCAGCGCTCCATGGTAATAGCCATCGGGTGTTCGGTGGATTGATGATATGTCATTTCGTCTACAGAAAAGAGGATGATGTCGCACAAACTGCACTTTAGAGGCTTGCATGTTCTGTAATGGCTGCTGTAGGAGCTCACCAGAACCTTGTTTTTGCACTTTGAACATTCTTTGTACAAGTCTTCTTCCTTTGCATCAATGAAACATTCTTTGTGGTTTTCCAAATGCTTCAGCAAACCTTTTTTGTCCTTGTAGACATTGCAGCAAGTGTTGCACACGACAGACCTACATTTGCTTGTTTGCAGATGGTTTATATAGTCGTCCGGTGTTGGTGTTGTGAACGAACAACAAGCGCAAATATAAGCTGCATTTTGTCCAAACGACTGAATGAAATTCAAGGCCTTAATGTTAAGGCATGACGAGAGCACAGGAAAGATGGAATTCATAAGAACTCCGTCTGTGTCGTTGTCATGATTCTCTAACTCATGCTGTTGTAGCTCAAACATATTCTCAAATTGCGACTCGCATTGTGAGCATTTAATCGCGTTATGTGGCGCCTGGTGCCTTTTCTGGTGTTTTCTGAACGAGTCCGTGTCAACGAATACTTTGTGGCAGTACTTACAGGCGCGAAACGACAAGACATGCACATTTCTTATGTGGATAGCGTAGCTATCGAGACTCGGGAATATCAACGTGCAGAATTGGCAGTGGACGCTGCATTCCGCTACGTGCACCTGGTTGAAATGGACCACCAGATCCTCAGGGTCCAGGAACTCGGCATAACACAACGAACATGTTGTTTCAGAATCCGTCGCGGGAACAGCTGGTATTTCATCGTTTTCAGCCATTGCAAATGCAGGTATTTATGCAAGGCTCAAATTACTTTCAATTTAACATGGCTCTAGCTAAGATTTTCCCAGTATTTCACAGAAATAGACTGAATGAAAATAAAGTCGCAGCACAAAACGGCGGCGTCAAGCAAGATATTTTTTTTTTGTTTGACGGACAGCCAGTGTTGCCAACTATTAATTTCGGAATCATCGAATTTTGCTATCAAAATTATCGTACAATCATCGTATTCATCCCAGCGGGGGCCAGCCAGCCCACAGATTACACCTATCTGTTTTTGATTTTGTAGTGCTTTTCCATAAAATCAAGGTGATTTTGTCAAAAACCATCATATGATAAAAAAATTGGTGACATCTGTCCACAGCCCTCCCGATTCACTTATTTTAGCATTCGCAAACAGGGAAGGTAAATATTTCAAAAAAACATTTAAAAAATATATCGTACGGTGTAGTAAAGAAATTATCGTAAAATAATACTTTGGTTTTTATCGTACCGGTACCGGACCTCAAATTATTGTACAAATACGGTAATTATCGTACGGTTGCCAACACTGCAGACAGTTAATATTTTTTTTATCTGTCAGTGTTTGACATAGGCAAAGGAGTATAGGGAGCATACTGCCAAGTGTAATCGAAGAAATATTCAAGTTTCAGAACGAAACTATGTTGCCGGCTCACTTTTCAAATTACCCATTTTTCTAATTTGAACGTAAGTTTCAATTTTTTTTTAGAAGTAAGCATTAGTTACAAGACCATCAGCTTAAATATGAAACTTTAAAAACACGAATACAAATCTAATTTCTGACTTTTTTAGTTCACAGTTCAAATTAAAGTCTAACCTAACCTAAACTCATTGGAACACGATAGTGACGCTCGCGTTCCAATGCTCTCGGAACAAGAAGAATCGCACGAGATCACTTTATTTCTCATTTTCACCACATAATTCTTCACTGCTGGCACATTATTAAGTTAATCTCACCACATTAACACAACAATTACAGTGAAAAACTAATTTACAAAAATAATAAATAAAGTTACGCACGAACCCTCTCGCTTCCCGCGCAAAACTCGTAAGTTTCAATCTGTGGTTTCAATCGAAACATAGCATACCGATTATACAACAACCCTTTTTCAGGATTCCAATCTAATATCTTAAATGCAAGGACTCGCGTGAGGTACACTCACTTCATCTGCAGCGCTTGGAATAATGTGAACTACTTCACACGTGAACACATACAACCGCGCGACACATCGCACGGCCTTATAGCTAGCTAACCAGCTACAATGTTTCTTGATTTTTGCCAGTCTTTTAGATCAGTAGTTTGATAAAATAGGGCACTGGAATGAACAATATATTGACTATATTGCGTAAGGTTAATATTAATTACGATTTATACGATTGGGCATTATTATGATCGGCAATGTATACCTACATATGTAAACGATGTCACTGAGTATTATAGATTATATGATTAAAGGAACTTTATTGATTCCTTCTTGGCTTGCTGTAAAACATAACTTTTCCTCAGATATTGGGAATTTGCCGTACTCACGCAACCCCAAACACTGCGGTGAAATCACGTTTCGCTAGTGACATCTTGCCGTGTCTGTCATGTCATCACTGGGCTGTCACCGGATGCCCGTACAATATTTATAGGCGGTACACGCTGCCATGCACAAAATCAAGATTTACAGGTAATTTAAACGTAATTCAAAATCATTTCCTATTGTATTTACTACGAAAACAACATGTTGCACCATTGGGAACTATAATTGCAAATCATTATAACCTAACTTTCTTTATTGTTATTTATGTTTGTAAAACGCTTTGTTTGGGTTATTTTCGTAGTAAATGCAGTATCAGCAACAAACTTTCGTGTGTTTTCAACAGAAATTTATTGTTGTCAGTGCTACATTTCGTGAAAAATGATCATTTTTATATTTTGTGTACTAAGGCGTAGAAGGTTCTTTTCGATACACAATCACGGTACCGTTATTTGTATTAGTTATTTTTAACCGTTACTATATCAATATTATGGCAGGTTAGCGATAAAAGTTAGTTTTATTTTGTATATTATTAGAAAAAAACCAAAATGTAGGCAGTATTGGCCTTATGATGCAATCTACCTTCATGTAGATTTATAATTATTTTATATATTGAACTTTCTACCAATCTTTCTAGACCTCATTTAAATTTAATTAATGTTCTCAACAAATACTGCTGTTCCATCTGCTTTGCTATAGTTTCAATTCTGAGGACATTGGGTTGTTTGTCAACTCAACATCCCATACAATTGATATACAAGGTGTTCCAAAGGAAATACATTAAATTGGAGACGTTGTTTGAACCACCAAGTTTGAATTCTTAACAATTAAGAAGTTGAAATTTTCATACAAAGTAAATGCCTACATTTACTACAACCATTATGTATTACCCCTTATCCAAAATTGCAACCTTGCAATTTTAACTTGTTGGATTTGAATCTTCGAATAAGTTTGGAACATTGTTGTCTATGTTTTAAATTTAAACGAAAACTTAAGATAAAAGATCTCTTTCTTGCTGTAAACTTTATTTGATTGCCGCCTCAAACTAAAAACTTCTTTTGACTTAGAGCACCCATAGAGACGCAAAGACAAAAGAGCCAATCAGAGAACCCAGTAGAGTCTGTAGTGTCAGTTGTGTCAGTTTTTGACGAACATGACATTTGACCTTGGTCCACGCCACAACTGCGGCCTTGGCAACTAAATTACCGCCAAAACCGTCGCCTTGGCAACAGTTGTGGCGGTATTTTCAAAAGTTTTTCCAAGACGGCAACATGACATAAATAAAGGTCATAATTAATAAAGCTCCTTTCATAATGTGGCACTGAATTAAATTTATCAAATTTAAGTTGCTAATTACTTCTAAACGAGGGGTTTTCATAACTTGGCCCCATAATGAAAATTATTCGGTATGATGGTCTACACAACGTCTCCAATTTAATGTATTTACATTGGAACACCTTGTATATGACACCTACAAACACACTAGTAACATTGACTATAACTTATAAAGCGGCTGTCTTTACACAACCATATCAGAGGTCTACTAGATTCAGTACACTGTAGAAAAATTCTGACGTCAAAGTTCATTGAGTTTTTCATAAAAAAGAACATATTTCGACCAATGTTCCTTGTGAAAAGTTGTTCAGTTTCATGGGCTTCAAAATATTTGCAGTGACTTTTTTACATATACTATTTATTTATTTGTAATAATAAAATACTGCGATTAGTTTAAATATTAACGGCTTTCTCCTTCGACTTTATTTAAAACATTTCTAATTAAAAATATTAAAATAAAAAATAACACTGTGTTATTGTAACAGTGACATATGGTGCCAGCTTAGAATAGCATCACCCCCCATATCTTTCACTTGGGTGTCATATGAAGCGACAAAGATATTTAAAAGTTGAAGTTTATTGCGATTTTAGGCGACAGGCTGACAACCTGTTACTAATAGTGTTACACAGTCTTCTTAATGACTCAAACTTTTGACAGATCTGGTGTAAATGCCCGTTTTGTACAGCTATTTATGCTCTGCCTACCCCACAAGAGATATAGGCTTGATTGATATATGTATGTATGTATTGTAACAAAACCCTCAGTTAGTGATGGATGATATCATACATTCATCCACCTTAAATAAAAGTAATACCTACTTGCATAATTATTTCTATAGTTTATTGTGACTAATAGGGTAAATATTGATACATATGTTTGCATAAGTTCTTAGAGTAATTTATAGAACCAATAGAGTTTGAAGGTCATGTTCTCTCAAACCAAGCCCTGGCTTCAATTTATTATCATTCTGAGCTTATTAAAAATACACAAAATATTAGGAATCAGGCAGTGGTAATCCTATTTAACATATCACACATTTTCTGAAACAAAGATATTCTCTAAAAAATATTTTGTTACCTATTCTTATTCATTACATTATTGTTATTTATTCATTACATTTTATTTTCAGACTTCTTACCCAGTCTAATCTACAGTAGAGTATTAAGTATTCTATTTTATTGGTAGGAAGAAGGAAGGTAGTCTGTGCGCCTTACACTTTCATACTATGACTATAAAATACTCGTATGTACAATAATTTATTGGTAATAATATTATATTACAATATGTCAAATTTATAACTGCATGCAGCTGCTATCGGTCGCACCTGATGAACATGCTCCTTTAAAAATGAAGTACTTTCTCACAGAAACAAGTAGCCAGTGGCACTTTCCAGAATACTTCACCTACATGTAATTTTTTTTTTTTTTTTTTTTTTTCTTCCTTTTTATATCTGCCCTCGACTTATCAGTCTTTATCAGATGAGTTGGTGGGTATTTAGAGTCATTTTTTATGGGTGATGATCCATTGATCATCATGCCCATCCATTATATTGCAGAGTCTAGTCTCTTTGATCAAGTTGTAGGACATTCCATCTCTTCAATCTCGTCCCATTGTCTGTCAAAAGCAGGTTACTAGCTAGTGGGTTGGTGTGGATTTCGAGTCTAGTTTTGTATCTTGTGCAGACGTTGTTTATTTCTTCTTTTACTGTGTTCATTTCTGTATATTCATGTAGTTCCTTGTTTCGTGTGAACCATGGTGCATTGGTAATAGCCCGAAGTACATTGTTTTGGAATCGCTGGAGTATTTCCAGGTTTGAGTTACTAGCTGTACCCCATAGTTCTAGTCCATAAGTCCATATTGGTTTTATAACAGATTTGTACACTAGTAGTTTGTTCTCTAGAGATAAGGGTGACTTCCGTCCAATGAGCCAGTAGAAGCTTTGGTATGTGCGATTTGCTTCGTCTTTTTTAGTTTTAATATGTTTTGCCCATGTTAGTCTTCTGTCCAAGTGTAGTCCCAGATACCTGACACTGGTATCTGTCGGTAGAGGTTCACCACTCATAGTGACAGGTGGACAGTCACCTTTACGCAGTGTGAAAGTAATTTGGACCGATTTTGTTGCACTGGATTTGATCCTCCATTTCGTGAGCCAATCGTCTATTTTGTTTAGTTGTATTTGTAGTTTTTCTGATGCTAGTTTGGGGTTCTCATCGCTGGCTAAGCACGCAGTGTCATCTGCATAGGTAGCTGTTTCTACTTCTGCTGTATTAGGTAGGTCAGCAGTATATATGGAGTATAATACTGGACCTAAAACTGATCCCTGAGGTACGGATGCTTGGATATCATAGAGGTTTGAGTACTCTTCCTGGAACTTTACTTGAAACTTTCGATCTAGTAAGTACGATTTTAATACCATGAAGAAAGGGTTTGGTAATTGTGTTTTCAGCTTGTAGAGAAGTCCTTTGTGCCACACCCTATCAAAGGCCTGTTGGACATCGAGGAACGCCGCAGAACAATACTCCTTTTTCTCAAAGGTTTGACGAATCTGGTGCACTATCCTGTGGACTTGCTCTATAGTTGAGTGTTGTGGTCGAAACCCAAACTGATGATCGGGGATAATGTGGTTTTCTTCCAAAACTGGTCTTAACCTGTTTAAAAACACCTTCTCAAACAACTTTGACAATGTCGGAAGAAGACTTATTGGCCTGTATGAAGTTGGCTCCGTTGGTGGTTTCCCAGGTTTTGGCACCATACAAATCTGTGATACCTTCCACAGTTTGGGATAGTGATGTACTCTTAGGATTGCGTTATATAAGATAGTGATAAATACTATACATTTTCTCGGAGGCGTTTAAGAATTTCTGCAGATATTAAGTCAAAACCAGGAGCTTTTTTATTTTCAAGTTTTCTTATTTCTCTGAGTATTTCTTTGGGACTAACTGGTTTTATCGGAGGTGACATTTGCTGATCACTATTTATCACTTTTTCAATTTCTTCCTCAAAGTTCACCATATCTGACTCGTTTGGAGTGAACGTTTTGCTAAGGTGTTGGGCAAAAAGTTCAGCTTTGTCACAGGGAGATCTCGCCCAGTCTCCTAATGGTGTTCGAATTGGCGGGACATGTTGTTGAGGTTTCTTGAATTGTTTAGTTATTTTCCACAGAGAGTAGTTGTCCTTCTTTGTTGCACTCAGTGAGCTAATCTTTTGGTGAAATGTTTCATCATTGCTTTCTTTTATGATTATGTTTAGTTTCCTAGCTGCTGCATTAAAAGCTCTTTTGTCTTCTGTTAATCTGCTTAGTTGCCACTGTCTTCGTAGTCGACGTTTCTCTTCTAGTTGCTGACGTATCATGAAAGGGATGTTATAATTTTCTTTCTTTGGCTTTAATTCTGGAGTTGAACGCCAAGCAGCTTCCTGAATTTTGTTTGTTATGTAGAATGTAGCGTCATCAATGTCAGTGCTGGTTTTAAGTTGAATATGTAGATCTATTTCTGTTTCCAGATATTCGGAGAATGCGTTCCAGTCTGTCTTGTAGTTGTAAAGAGTTGCCTGTCGCTCATTTTGTATCACTGTCAAACTAAAACTTCCAATTACAGGGCTATGGTCTGATGAGGTATCATAGCATGGTGCTACATCAAAGAACATGTGTGATAATCCTTTGAAGATAAAGAAATCTAAGCAGTCTGGTATTCTATTTCTGTCTTTTGGCCAATATGTAGGTTCTCCGTTGATAATGTTTGAAGTCTGAGGCTTTCAGTACACTTTTGAGCTCACGTCCTCTAGTTGTGGTTAGGCGTGAGCCCCATGATGTATGTTTACTGTTCCAGTCTCCTCCGGTAATATATCTCGTACCAAGAGTGTTGAAATAGTCCTTAAACATTTCTTCCTTGATGCTTCTGCCCGGGGGACAGTAGACTGCGCTCACATTTATGTATCCTGATCTATCTTCTATTGTCACTGTTGTTGCCTGAATGTTAACTTTTCTGTATTCACTATGTAGGTGGTGACGTAGAGTGTTTTTAATAATAACTGCAGCTCCACCTTGGGATGTCCCATTTGGATGATTAGTGTTATACACAGAATATCCGTTAATTTTACAAGTCTTCTTACTATTAAGGTGCGTTTCGGAGGCTAATAAAATATCTAATTTGTGTTGTTTGAGGAGTAACTCTACCTCATCTGTCTTGGTGGTTATACCATTGAGATTCCAGGTGGCAATGCGAAGGCAAGCCATTGATTACAGTTTAAGAACAAGTGCATTGAGAAGATTCATAATGTTACTCATTAGTGATAATAGTTGGTCTATCTTTTCAGATTGTTTGATTAGAATTCTTTCCAGTCTATTTTCTGATGGTTGTAGGTTCTGTTGGTTTGGAACACACTGGTTTAGTTGGGAGTGAAAGTTCTGTTGAGTTGGTACATACTGGCGTGATTGTGGTGGTATGTTCTGCTGGTAAGGGATGTGTTGGCTTGCCTGTGGCAGTGGTGTTTGTTCATTTACATCAGCTTGCTTATGAGTTTGGTCAAGATGTTTAGACGGAGCACTCTTTACTACATCGTTGAAGTGTCTGTTAACATTCCTTAATGTTTGGTTTGATATTTGTTTCACCTGCTTGCTTGTGTTTGATTCTTCTAGAATTGTAATTGTTTCTACTTGCTGGGACTCTACTGGCTTCTGTGGTTCTACTGGGTTCTGCCTATTTTTCTGCGGGTTTGATATTTTTCTCTCTAATATCTCCTTGTAGATTTTACAACCTTTGTAGTTGGCAGGGTGACTTCCAGAGCAGAGTGCACATATGGCTGGTGTGTTTTTATCTTTTGTACATTCTGTGGTTTTATGTGGTCCAGCACACTTTACGCAGCGGTACGGTCTCATACAGTTATTTTTGCTATGCCCATATTGCTGGCATCTCATACATTGGACAATACCTTTTTGTTTTCTAGGATCTTCTATTTTCACCTTTTGATGGTAGATGTATTGGATATCTTTTAGATTTTTGTTATTCTCGTGCGGCAAGACATTGACAAAAAAGGTATTTAACGGTTCCTTTGTCCCTTTTTTACGTGCTGTGACAATTTCACCTTTGACTTTGTTTCCTGATTCTTCTATTACCTTGGTAATTTCCTCCAAAGGAGTACTGTAGTGTAAGTGTTTTATGACTATCCTGGTACATTTTTCATCTTTTTTCGTGAAGGTATGTCCGATAAGGCCTTTAGCGCGCACAATATCAATCATTTTTTTGTAATTCTCAACATCTGTAGCTGTTATTATTAATTGGTTTTTAGATACTACCTTATAGGTGTAATTTTCTTTATTTACTACTTCTTCAATTAGCTCAGAAAGTTTTTGTAGGTCTTCTATGCCATAGAGTATGATAGGGGGTGGCTTTGAGGATCTATTCTGCTCATTGTTCTTAGGCATTGTGACTTGATTTTCATTAGGGTTGATTATTGGTGGATCCGCTTCAGCAGGGTCATTTTCCAGTTCATCTACTTCAAGGTCTGAAAAACTATTTGAGGTGTCAATATTAACTATACTACTTTCCTCATTGTTCGTTCCTCTATGTTGGTCTAATATTTGCTGTTGGGCATTTATTCGAGCTTGATCTTTATTTACTTTTCGCTTTATAAGTTTGTTTTTTGGAGTAGTCCATTGTTCATCAGCTTGGTCTGGTGATCTATTTCGTTTTTGGCTCTGCTCCGGCATTCTTTGCCATGGAACTAGGGGATTCTTGGCTGGGCTTGTTGGTTCAGATTGGTTAGCAAATGCAACACCATCATTTTTGTTTTCATTGCTAGTTGAAGCATTGTTGGCTTTATGTTCAAACATACTAGAGTGGAATGTTTGTTGGAAGAACTTTTTGGGTTTTTGGTCATTATTAACCATAGTTGTTGGGTTTTGGGTTTTAGAACGCATTTCCAATTAGCAGAAATTATTTCCGTAAAATGGCAACACTTTTTATTATAGTTGTCATTTTGATTTTTAAACTTGGGGGTAGGGCAAGAAAATATTTGCGGCGCTAATGTCACACGCGCAATTTTCGTTCACTTTTTGGTTCGAAAAACTATATTTTGCACTTAGATAACACTATCACTGCATCTATAGGTGTTTAACTACACTTTCACTAAGGTTTTGTTCGCGAAATCACAATTTTGCACACTGAATTGGTATTATCTTCAAGAGCAGGTTTGCACCCGTATGACAGTTGACAATGTACATACCCTACATGTAATAATACAGAAACCTGAAGTGCTGTATTATAAGAAGTAAAAAACACACCTTTGATTTTTTCATATTTACTCGATGTATTTATGGATTGGTTCCTGATCTGAATGTCAATTTATTATAATTTTTTCTCGAAGTTGTAACCTTCAGCAGATCCTATCAATGTCATTGAATTTTAATGTTCAGAAAACTGAGGTATATCAGCAGAGAATCAACATGTACATATACTAACGGTCCGTCCAGTGGTTGCACTCGCTGCTAATAATTTTCCTGTGAAAACAAGACGTTTTCCTGGCATGTATCATAATTTTATAATAAAAAATCTTCCTCTTGAATAACTCTTATCTATTTAAAAATCGCATCACAATCAGTTGCGTGGTTTAGGAGTTAGCAGTGTCCAAAACAGACAAAAAAGAACAAAAAGGTATTTCATTTTATGCTATGTATTGAAGAGATCAAGCTATATTGTTCGTTATTCTGGGTATCCAGAACATACATACAGGGAGTAACAGAAAGGGTATAACAAGCCGAAAGGAGGTCAAGCTACTCATGAAATTGAACAACTTTCCCCATGGAACATGGGTCAAAATATGAAAAAAAAATTTGGCCTCCTGTACAAAATTGCCGATCAGGTGATTGATTTACTATGGGGTAATTCCATGGAAAACAGTACTTCAGCAAAAATAAATAAAGTTACTTGTTTTAACTCAAATTATAGTTTCAATCCTTCGAAAGACATCGAATCCTTCGAATCTTAAAAGATAAATGGTTATTTTATACGAATTTACTGTATTTTTCTGACATGAAGTGAGGTCAAAATGGAACATCTGTTAGTAGTATTTAAATGCCATAATTCCAAAGGCTAAATTGAAGAAAATACGGTTGTTTTAAGGATATTTTTACCGTCATTTTGTAAAGGATTCAATGGAGATTACTGGTAAATTTTGTATTTTCGGAAAATATTTAGTTTTCTTTGGTTTTTAAGCACTTATCTTTGGGGATATGTGATGTAACGCCCGTTACGAAAATAAGCTAAAAGTTAATTTCTCAGCTTAATTATTCAATTTACAGTTAATTGGTTTTGGGAGCAAAGAGTTCTGATGATTTGGTCATTATTTTCATCTTATTTTCAAAAATTGGCTTCACCAATATCTCGATTTTTGCAGAGAAATGGGTGTAACCCCCGTTACGGAATGGGGTTCCTGAATATTTTCTAATGTTTTTTAAAGATAATTAGGTTTGTTTAAATGTTTATATGGACGTCATTGAGGTTCATTTGGTCAAATAACTAGTTTTAAGTATTATTTTCAGTCAAAAAAGTACAAATTTTCAAAAAAATTATTGTTGGAATATAACCTTTAGGCACGAAAAGTCTACTTTACCAAAATGACCACTTTACCAAAATGACTACTTTACCGAAATGACTACTTTTTTTCACATAAAGTCTACTTTACCAAAATGACTACTTTACCGAAATGACTAATTTTGTTCACAAAAAGACTACTTTACCAAAATGACCACTTTACCTAAATAAAATCGCTAATAAATAAAATTCTGTTGCCTGTGGTCCACGTTTTCGAATAACTCGCTGTCGTGCTCACGTTAAGAGCTTTCATCAGCGCGCATGCAAATCAGTTTTTTGAAAGTTGACGAGATCTACCTTTGAAGTGACAGCTGTCAAACTTAAAACTCGTTTATCTCCTTAACTGAGCGTGCTACACTACTAGTTTATTTGAAGAAGTTGTAGGCCTTGATGAGATCTACATTTTGGGTGACAGCTGTCAAACTTCAAACTCATTTATCTCGTTAACTGAGAATGCTACACTACTAGTTTATTTAAAGAAGTTGTAGGCCTTGATGAGATCTACACTTTATGTGACAGCTGTCAAACTTAAAACTCGTTTATCTCGTTAAATGGGAATGCTACACTACTAGTTACTTTGAAGAAGTTTTAGGCCTTGAAAAGATCTATATTTTGGGTGACAGCTGTCAAACTTCAAACTCATTTATCTCGCTAACTGAGAATGCTACACTACTAGTTTCTTCGAAGAAGTTGTAGGCCTTGATGACGACTACATTTTAAGTGACAGCTGTCAAACTTAAAACTAGTTTATCTTAAAATGAAGATCTAATTAAGGCCTACAACTTCTTCAAAGAAACTAGTTGTGTAGCATGCTTAGTTAACAAGATATACGAGTATTGAGTTTGACAGCTGTCACCTAAAATGTAGATCTCATTAAGGCCTACAACTTCTTCAAAGAAACTAGTAGCGTAGCATACTCAGTTAACGAGATAAATGAGTTTTAAATTTGACAGCTGTCACTTAAAATGTAGATCTCTTTAAGGCCTACAACCATACTACAACTTCTTCAAAAAACCAATTTGCATCGGCCATATTTGACAGCTATCATAATCATGCTAATGCTTTGACATAAGGTCTATTTTTCTTTGTTGACATGTCTTCTAGTATAGACTTGTCAGCTGTCAGATATGACATTTTCCAAAGCAAGCATGTTACATTTCTGAAAAGTAGTCATTTTGGGAAAGTAGTCGTTTTAGGAAAGTAGTCATTTTAGGAAAGTAGTCTTTATAGGAAAGTAGTCATTTTAGGAAAGTAGTCATTTTGGGAAATAGACATTTTGGGAAAGTGGACATTACGTGCCTAAAGGGAATATAACAGTAAATTCGTAAAATTTTGATATTTAATTTCTGGGACTTTCAAGATTTATTTCATTTTTTCTATTACTATGATGCCTGTTACAAGTGAAAAAAAATAGAAATAACAAAAGAATACAAAAATACATTTTTTGATAGTGCATGTTTTCAAAGCAATTTTTTAAATACTCCTCATAAAGATTTTGATAAATAATTGTCTTAATAAACATCGAGAATATTCCCAAAATAGTTTTTACTTAGTTTTATTTCCATATTTTTAACCAATATTTAGTTATCTTAGATTTGTTGTACTGATTTCGTACATGTAACTCCCGTTACAATGGCATGTAACACCCGTTACAAATTACAGACTCAGTAAAAATTAAATAAATTGCCTAATTACTCATTTACCCACACAGGTATACTAATTACTTAATCAACATTCACATCAATTCACTCTTTGTAGATAATTTTTAGAAGATTCGCAGAGTTTTGCGATTTTGTTCGACTACCTGAAAGTAAGAGCGCAAATCGTGTAACGCCCGTTCCGCGCATAAATTGCTTCATATTTTCGTACTGATACATAGACATTATTATTTTAATACATTTTCCGAAAATTGAACTCAGGTGGAGAGCATTAAAACAATAACATTGATAGGTTTTCTTTATAATTTTGTGACTTTTTGTTAAATAAAGATGTACGAACTGTAACACCCGTTACATGGAATTACCCTATGGGAGGTCGAATGTTTTTTTTCATATTTCGACCCATGTTCCATTCCATAGCGAAAGTTGTTCAGTTTCATGAGTACCTTGACCTCCTTTCGGCTTGTTATACCCTTTCTGTTACTCCCGGTATACACATAGGTATATCACGACTATATCCCTTGCGGGGTAGGTAGAGCGTGAACGGCTGTGAAAACGGCCATTGACGCCACGTCTGATGAAAGTTTGAGTCATTCAAAACACTGTATCTAGCAAAATTATTAGATAAAATAAGTCAATTAATAGCTAAAGGCTCATAATAACTGTCTAACTCCGTAGCTACAAAATTATGCTATATCTTTCCACTTTAAATTCCTTCGATGCAAAGTTATCTTAATGTCATGTATCGGACACAAGAGGTCGCCTGGATAAATGCAATATTTGCACAGATGCATGGCTATCCCTCTTGTCTAAAATGTAAGCAAAATTAGCTTATTGTTCAATATAAGTCCAAGCATATCAGCTGCCGCCATAGTCTAAAGATATTAGTTTAGTCTCTGGACACGTAGATCCTTAGTTTGACTTTCAGGGGATCACACAAAGTACATTTTCATTCTATGAGCTAGTTCTCAATTTGGTTAAGATATTGCAGGCTGAACCACCAGACTGCCGATGGTCCCGTGCTTCGAAGGGCGCGTTATGTCGGCGGTCCCGATCCATTGTAAAACAGCTAACTAGGTATATCAGAAGCCTGTTACTTTCTTAATATTGGATATAAAAACCAGGCTTCATCGGGACTTTTCGTTCTATAAATAAATAAATGATGAAATCAGAAATCAGAAATCAGAAAATTTATTTGCCAGAATACAGTTTTTTGGTTCTTAATTTATAAAAGTATCATGTATTCGCTTGCATGCAAGCGTGCAAATTTCTTTCATCCACCAGAGTATTAAAATTAATAATTAAATAATGAAAATGAAAATTATATAATCCAACAACATTAAAACCAAAATAATGAAAATTATAAAATCCAAGATAAATAGTCAAAATAAGTAGGTATGTCATAAAATTAATAATTAAAATTAACAATATTACAATACAAAGAAAAAACAATAAAAATTAAAATGTCAAAAATTCCTTAACGCTATAAAAACAATGCTGAAGTAACCATTTTGTCAAAGTTGTTTTGAACTCTTTGCCATGAGAAAATAATATGTATAAGAAAGTCATGTTATCTTTTCTTTGTTTCAGATCTTGATATGCGGTGATAGTCTGCAGCCATTCCCAAATTTTACCAAATCATAAAACCTTTCTTCCGGGCTTAAACCATTCTTATTTTCGCACAACTATAATTTTGGCGCTACCATCGTACGGGCAACAAATTCAACTGACTGAACACACCAAACTTCGCTATATTAGCTTTTTGCGGCTATACAGCAATTGAGACTTAAAAATCTTGGCCATAACCAAGACGGTCTATTATTATAAGAATCGTTGTACAGTAAATATTTTTATTGAAGAGTATTTTTCATCATGACTGAGAAAAATATAGATGAACTGACGAAGAGCATGGCGGATTTGACTGTATTGTCTTTCCGCAAGCTGGATGAGGTCAAGAGACTTGCCAGGCATTTTAGAAATGTGATAAACCATCCCGCGTCGCAAGAGAAGGAGGTATTGCAGAAGTATCTGAGGAACCTCAACGAAATCCACCGGACTATTTTCCTGCAAAAGCGGGACCTGGTGGAAGTTGAGTACATCTTCACTACGGAGAAGAAGAGTAGTCTCCAGCGGCAGAGGTTCAACAGTCTTCCTGTTAGCGAGGTACCAGAGTTACTTAAAGCGGAGCTGCTCACCGTCGAGAACGCGAAACCGGTCCATATTTGCACCGACTGTGACGTGGAAATCGAACTGAACGACGACGAACCTCTTATGGAGAGTCTTCAGAAACATTTCAACTTGGAGGTCCACCAGCCGAAGCTGAAACGTGAGAGTGTCGACGTTGCTGAACCGATCATCCTCCCCAATATGTCTCGAAGGCTGTCTGCTATGGAGTGCGGAGAGACTCCAGCTCAAAATCTGGAGCATATCCTGCAGTTGGTCAAGCCGATGGAGAAACTAGATAGAATGTTTTCCGCTAAATTGGAGGCATCGCTTATCAGGCACTTGCCTGACAACTCCGAAGCTAGCATCGACGCTGCTATAAAGTTCTACCAAGGAGCTTACGATAATCTGTGCAAAGAAGTATCCGTCATTGATTTCACTGACAAAACCAGCTCGGTTGCCCCAATCATCATGAGCATCAAGGACAACGTAAACCAAAACTTTGCTACTGACGCTAACAAAAACTATGACAACGAAGAAAACGATCAAACAGCTGAAAAACCTGTTAAAAACCAAGTGAAGAAATACCGATATTACGGACCTATTGAGAATTATATCGTGAAACTTCTTGGAAACCATAAGTTGTTGTCTTTAGTGGACGATCGTACGGGCAAGCTAGCTTTCTTCTGCATGGCTTGCGAGTATTATACGCTGAGATTCCGTTACGACAGCGTACTAAACCACGTCTTCAGCGAGACCCATATCAACAATCTATCCTGCATTCTTCAAGCTGATAAGAATATACCATTTACTATGGACGATACTTCGATGGATAAAATCAAGGAAATGAACCAGAAGTTTCTTCTGAGTCATAGCATTACTGGTGACGGGAACGGACTGAATTGTGGTATTTGCAAGCAGTCTATTGAAACTACCGAAGCTGCGATCCTGCATATCCTTGACGAGAACCACCTCGCTAAACTGTCTGACAAGATTTACCGGAAGATGAAGGCGAACAATCCAGACGGCGCTATTCCCGATGAATGGGGACCAAAGAGCCTCGACTGGTCGAAATTCCTAGCGAGCGTCGGCAAACCGCTGAACAATCGCGACCATGTCGTTATCGAGAACTTCATAAAGCCTTCCGGAAAGATTGCGAACTACTGTTCCTGTTGCGATATGACGCTTAAAGGGCCGAGGCAGGTGCTCTTCAACCACATTCGCCAGAAGAAGCATCTCCGCAATGCGGCTCCGCACAAGCTTGCCTTGCTCTACAAGAACCATTGTCGTCCTTCCGAGTATTACGCCAGCTTCGGAAACTACTATGTTTGCGCTGTCTGCCCGAAGTTCATTGCAATGCCGTCATTCGCTGCGATCGTAGAGCATTTCGAGAGCACCATTCACGTGGAAACTATCGCGAAGATGATCCGATCCGCGCTTTACCAGCAAGACGCCGACGCTGAGATACTTGCTGCGAACAAAATATCGATGGCAGATGGTATAAGATGTGAGCTGTGTGATGTGACGTTCCAAGACCTGAACGAAGCCGTGACACACGTCCTGTCGAACATCCAGCACCAGAACTTGGCCGTGGAAGCGAAAACTCAGGAGAACAAAGGCGATATCATCAGCGTTTACATGAACGGGCATTACATCTTGCACAACGAAGGTGCCACGTTCAACTGCACAGTCTGCAAAGGGGTGTTCAACTCTATTCGTTCACTGTTGACTCATTTGGTGTACGCCGATCACTTCGCCTCGAAGCCTTCTACGGAGAACGTCTTCCGTTTCTACTTGGAACTGAAGCACAACATAAATATGCTGGGGAGGAACAAGTATGTCTACTACGACTTCGGGAAGTTGAAGTGCGGAGTTTGCGACGCGGATCTTGACGAGGGCGAGAACGCGAAGAAGCACGTGGTGTCGCCGCGCCACAGGGAAAACATGGGGGCCAGTTACGTGAATATAAATGATGTGTCTGCTGTTGAATAAGGTGAGAAATGTCTAGCATTATCATTTCAAATTATCATGGTTTTTTCCTTTGCGTCTGTTATTTCGATACATACATACATACATACATCACGCCTTTATCCCTTGCGGGGTAGGCAGAGCGTCAACGACCGTAAAAGTGATAATGATAATGATTTTATTGGTAATGAATTCAGGTCAAAATTTTGCTGATTTTATACATGATTAAAAGTACCACTGAAAACTGCCTTTTCAGGCGTATACACAAGACAAGTTAATAAAATTATACAGTCCACAAACATGACAAAACAAAATCAATTTAACACATGGAACACATAAAAATTCAAATGTCAATAAAAGTAATAAAACAACTACCAATATTAAATTAATAAATTAAAATGTCAATAAATCATTTAAAGTGTAAACTAAAACAATAAATAATAATAATACACTTCATAATTATGATAACGCAATGTCAATGTAATAGAATTTATTTAAATATTTATATTTGAACTCCAATCACTTATAGGAAAAATACTCATTTAGGTTGTAGAAACATTTCCCAATTAGCCAGGATTTTACTACATTTCTAAATTCTTGTAGGCTGTTTTTTTTAAATTCATCTGGTAATTTATTGTATATCTTAATACACATTAAATATGAATTTTTACTGCCCAATTTCAGCCTCGAGGGTGGTTCAAATAGTTTGCACCTATAGTTAGATCGTAGTAGCCTTTTGTTCACCATTTGGTTTTCAGGAAACATATGTTTATTTTTAAAAACAAATAAGCATGTCTCAAGCACATACAAACTTGTAAGTGTTAAAATATTGTATTTAATAAAAAATGGACGACACGAATCAATCCAGCCCAGATTAAATATCGCACGGATGCATTTTTTTTGAATTTTGAAAAGTATATTTATATCGCAAGAATTTCCCCAGATTATAATTCCGTAGCGAAGAGTGGAATCTATATATCCTTGATATGCTGTTATAGCCGCTGCTTTAGAAACAGACTGTCTGATACGTCTAAGTGCGAAAACAAAACTGTTAATTCTTCCGCACAGACGGAAAATATGTTCTTTCCAATTACAGTTGCAGTCTACGGTAATTCCTAGAAAAGTGGTGCTTAGTGTCGAATCAATGAACTGGTCATGATAAGCAACTTCTAATTGAGGTGTTCTTGTTTGGTAGGTAGTAAATTGAATATATTTGGTTTTGCTTAAGTTGACCATAAGGTTATTTGATGTCATCCAGTTTATGGCAGATTCAAGAGCATTATTTACCTTATACTCGTGAGATATAGGGTCTTGACCCTTTACAACGATAGTAGAGTCATCCGCGAATAGGAGACACTGTTCAGATACTGCGTTTGGGAGATCATTTATGTACGCAAGAAAAAGCAGGGGACCTAAAATACTGCCCTGCGGTACTCCCAAGTTGTTTGGAGTAAAGGTAGATCGGTATTTCTCTACTGTTTTATTTTCTTTGCAATATCTCTGGATCTCTACACATTGTTCTCTGCCGCTAAGATAACTCTTGATCCAGTCGTAAACTGGACCTCTTGATCCAGTCGTAAACTGGACCTCGAACTCCATTTAAATATAGTTTTTTGAGTAATCGATCGTGTGAGACAAAATCAAAAGCTTTACTCATGTCCATAAAGATAACTGTAACTGGAATATTCTCATTTAAGCCATCTGTAATTGATTTAATTAACTTAAAAGTAGCCAGTGAAGTATTTCTTCCCTTACGGAAACCATGCTGTTCTTCACAGATCAACCCATTCGACTCCAAGAAGTTAAGCAACCTAATGTAAATACATTTCTCTAATACTTTTGAAAAAACAGGTATCAAAGTGATTGGCCTATAATTATCCATATGGTCCCGGCAACCCTTTTTATAAAGTGGTTTCACGACTGATTTCTGTAATACCTTTGGAAAAACTCCCTCTAAAAGGCATTTATTAATAACATAAGCTAAGGGGTCCCTAATGACATAAAAACTCTTCTTTAGAATATCAGTTGATATATCGTCATAGCCGACTGCTTTTGTGTTTTTCAAATCTTTAACAATTTTAGTTATTTCAGTGTAGTTTATAGGCCCTAAGAACATACTTTTCTCTATTGAATTTACATATTGATTCACAGTGTTTAAATTAAGATTCTTGTTTTCAGTAACATTGTCCAGAAAGAAATTATTAAAAGCCTGTGAAATCAATTGGGGGTCCTCTATTTCCGCTTTATTTAAAACAATTTTTTCAATTGAGTGTTTGGAAGGATCAGTCGTATAATGTTTGATATTTGATATTTGATAAAGTACGGTCGTTATCGCCACGTCTGACACAATTGAGGGCCGTTTAAGCTATTGTCGTGTATCGCTATAGTGACAGGTTGTCAGCCTGTCGCCTAAAATTGCAATACACATGATACCCTCGAGTCCTTTAGTCGCTTCTTACGACACCCACAGGAAAGAAATGGGGTGATGCTATTCTAAGCCCGGCATCACACGGCCATCTAAGCCCGGCATCACACGGCCAATTATTTCGATTCCAGTAGTCAATTCGATTTCTGTTATAAATCAGGCATATAGAGAAAGCCTTTCTTTCTATCACAACAGGTACTGTTGCACAATCGGGATAATTTCTTTATCTGAGCGAGTTATTATAATTTAATTATTTTCACGGCACCGACAAATACAAGCACGAACTGATGATTACGTAGTGATTTTTCTAACTATTTTAGATACTAGCGGTTCTGTATTGAAACAGTGACAAGCGTTGGCCGGGGCTCGAACCCGAGACACGTGGGGTACTTACCATCCCGCTGCTCCGCCAATGAGTCCTTTACATACCTTTCAGCGTGCCACACAAACTCCAGCCCCAGTCGATCGACCCTTGCCAAATTTCAATCTCCTCATTAAAAGTCCCAATATTTATGGTATCAAATGTCAGATACAAAATGAATTTTAGTGAACAGATCACGTTCTTTATGCTCTGTCTACACCGCACTAGATATATCTCATGCGATATCGTCGTGATATATGTAGGTATGTATGTAAATGTCTCAACGGTCTCATCTCAACCCATATTTTCTGTTTCAGGTTATGTATGCGTGGTGTCTGTTCTGTAGCGGCGCGCGAGCGACTTGTTATATTGACTATTATAGATGAATTGAACAATCATGGACTCCTTCTGTGCAAGAACGTTTTACAATCAAATTTTAATAAAATGAGATAATTTTTTAACTTACCATTTTTGTTTTCTTTAGACTCCTCAAAATGACCCAGGAATTTTTGAGTTTTATTGTGATCTACCGGGAGTAAGAAAATGGGTATAACAAGCCGAAAGGAGGTCAAGTACTCGTAAAACTGAACAAGATAAACAATACAAACAATATAAACTTGTTATAGGTACCCTTTTTGTTACTATTTCTTTAATCCATATTATTTTCTGTCATGGATTTTAGTAAATGAAAGCCAGATATGATTCAAAAAATAATTTTATTACAATTCCAAAAAATAAGCTTATCTACTTACTGAGAAAACATAAAATATTAACAAATTACCTAAAACATACATAAAGCATTAACCATTTGAGCATCTAACATGGAGTGTTCTGATTTATCCGACTACGCTAAAGGAAAAGAGGGTTTCCATAAACTATTCTCACTCAAAAAAGTAATAAATATTATCAACAGTTTTTGTTTTGTACATAAAATAAACTGCACTCCATATTAAATTTCCAAATACATATTTATAACTAAAAATATTTCGAACATATTAGAATAACTTACAGATAACGTTCATACCCTATTACGTACAGACGTACCAATCCCAATGCAGGCACTAGTCTTTCTTTATTTGAAGTGGCAAAGCCATTGGCTTCACAACTCTTTGAGTCGTATTTCCTTTAGGTGCATAATGTCCAGTTCGCAAAATGTCCAGTGGTTTAAAAATGTCCAGTTTGTAAAACGTCCAGTTTGCAAAATGTCCAGTTCGCAATAAGTCCAGTTTGTATGAAATACTGGGTCACTGACCCATGTGTTTTGGGGAAAGTTGTTCGGTTTCATGGTCTGTTCTCGTCCCTTAATTTCGCTAATTGTATTTTTGCAAACTGGTAATTTTTCAAATTAGATCATCTTCAGACTGGACATTTAGCAAACTGGACATTTTACAAACTGGACATTTTGCAAACTGCACATAATGCAAACTGGACATTATGCACCTAAAGGTCGTATTTCGCCAAGTTTTTCATTCTTAGGCAACTGTCAGTCAGTTTTGGATTGGTACGACGACACTATGTGTAACTGAAATGTAGTTTACAATACAATAAATACAATAGAAGTTGAATTTACTCATTTAAAAATGTTCATATTATTAATCAAACTCACTTCCAAATATTTTTATCACGTTCAAAACGTATATCTCTCATTTCTGTTACAATTTTATTTTATTAGTCTTAACAAATAGTTTCTAGACATTTCATATTTCATTTATATTTTTGCCCGAATATCAATTTATGTTAACATGTCATACAAAGGTACAAATATCGGGCATATTGGCGCAAAATGACACGTTTGAAGAATCGTAAGTTTTATTATATCGTTAAATGTCAAGCTTTATATGTACTTGGGAACAGGATATTTTGCGCCGATAGCCAAAAGCTATGACATGAATTTTTAATATACTAACTAGCTAAAGACAATCGCACAAATAGTTAGGATCATACCAGTTACAGATATGCCAAATTATAGTCCGATTTTGCAAAATTGACGTCCTTTTAGTATTGGCATGGACTTGACAGACGTCTAATCGGGTTTATTAGATTGGCTCAGGTTTAGTAATGTGCTATTTTAAATTACAGAGTAGTTCAAAACTAGCATAATATTGGACGCGATTCCGGCGTACACTTTTATTATCAATTTCCTAAATATTCCTATTTTTTAAGCAAAATGAACAGGCCATCTATCTTGGTAGTCGAACTACCTTCCTAATTTTCTATTTCAGTTTCACTTGGTTACGAATCACATAAGTAAGATAAGTACATAATTTAAAATGGATTTTATTTTATCATGCTATCGTGATATTCTCTTTTAATTATTTGAATAATAGTAAATGACGCTTTTTACTCATCTTCATCAAGTTTACTTTTAAGTTTCAATTACAAATATAAACCTGATTAATTTGCCGTTTATTTTATAAAACAATTTCAAATATCAGGATAGCAAAAAATTGCTAGGTCAATATGTGCTACGCCTAACAAAAAATATAAAACAAGCCGAAAGAAGGCCGGGTACTCATGAAACTGAACAACTTTCTGCATGAAACATAGGTTGAAATATGAGAAAAGAAATGGGACCTCCCATAGCAAATAAATCAGCTGATAGGATTTTGTATGAGAGGTATAAATTCTATTTTCACATTTAGACCCGTGTTCCATGGGAAAGATGTTCAGTTTCATGAGTAACTTAACCTCCTTTTGGATTATTATACCCTTTTTGTCTCCTGGTACATGCATACACACATCACGACTTTATCCCTTGCAGAGTGGACAAAAAGACCCTTATTCACCTCTTGTGACTGCCAAGAGAAAGAAATGTGTTTTCCATTCTAAGCTGGTGTGATATTTTTACCGCTGTTAACGCTCTCTCTACCCCGCAATGGATTACAGCTTTATGTGTGTATGTGTATAAAAAGACAACTGTACTCGTCAAAGTGTAAACTTCCATGTTTACAAGCTCTATCTAAGTCTACCGGGAGTAACAAAAAGGGTATAACAAGCTGAAAGGAGGTCAAAGTACGCATAAAACCGAACAACTTTCCCTAGGGTACACAACTCAACAAAAAAAACAGTGGACCTCCTAGGTGAATCGATTTTATATTTCGCCCCATGGTCCATGAGGAAAGTTGTTCAGTTCATGGTAACCTAGACCTCCATTCGGCTTGTAATGCCCTTTTCGTTACTCCCGGTATATTATTATTGTTTTTCTTAGCTGTGTACCGCTTGTCTATGGTGGGAGGAGTGTGGCGAGCTGACTGGCGAGTCTATGCACATGTCGGCGGCGCGCTCGGCAAGCTCCGTGGTTATCTGGAAAACAAATTGGATAACTTTAAAACGTTGATGAGATATAAATATCTTATAAATATGCACCCTATTTATTATGGGGGAGACCCATGTCCAGCAGTGGACTGTTGTGGTTGAAATAGATTATGCACAGACACACATTTTTCTCAAATCTGTTAAACATAATACTGTCCCTTTCACTAAATTGACAAATTCGGAAGAAACTTTCTATATTTTATTTTTTAAATTTTTAATATACTTCTCATTAGAAAAACCGAGACACTTTCGTTTGCATTGCCAAAGAAAACACGAAACTTATGAATGTATAATTTATATTTCAAATATTTCAGAGACAGGCTGACAACCTGTCACTGTGGTGATACACAGTCTTCTGAATGATTGTCAAAACTTTTGTCAGACGTGGTAGGTGTTTAAACAAGGCATATGTATAGGCGTGATATGTCTGTATCACTTACCTTCTGTTGAGCATGTGCGGTGCAGTCTGGTGGCAGGTTGAGGGTCTTCAGTAGAATGGCCAAATGGTGCGACGGCTCTCCTGCGGCTAGAGCCAGCTGTACCAATCTCGCGCCCATTTCAGTCCTGAAAAAGAAGTAACAAACTAACCCAAACAGTCACTAAATTTACCCAAGCACCTGAAATTACCCAAATAGTCCCTAAATGTCCGTGTGCTACTGACTTAGAATAGCATCACCCCAATTCTACCCGTGGGTGTCGTAAAAAGCGACTAAGGGATACTTATCCAGGGAATGGGCAGCAGCGTTCTTTGTCAATACAACATCATGCATTGCGCTCGCCAATCCGCCTGCCAAGCGTGGTGAGTGCAGTAGACTGTTATGGTATGGTATGGTCCCTAAATGTACTCTTAGATACCTCGACCATAACAGACACTAAATTACCTGAGGCGGCATGAGTAGGTGCGTGTGCTAGGTGGTCTGTTTAGACCCAGAATTGATTTATCAGAACCAGAATTTACATAAAAAAGGCTCGTATAGCCTAAACACTACTTATAGTTACCTAGCGGCTGCATGAGTAGGCGTGTGCGCGGAGAGGCGCGCCAGGGCTCTGCAGGCGGCCGCCACGCGCGGGCGCAGCGCCTCCAGCCGACCCGACACCGAGCCCCCGCCCTCCGCCGACGACACCAGCCCGCGGATCTGGAAACACACAGCACACAGGTTAATAAGGCTTGT
Source organism: Phthorimaea operculella (assembly GCA_024500475.1). Lineage (NCBI taxonomy): Eukaryota > Metazoa > Arthropoda > Insecta > Lepidoptera > Gelechiidae > Phthorimaea > Phthorimaea operculella. Next base: position 655,936 of record JANFCV010000087.1, read on the forward strand.
AAATAGTGGGTGCGGCAACCTCGCAAGTAACCCAAGGCCGGCTACGCCGGCATATAGAGTTGCGGCAACCTCGCAAGTAACCCAAGGCCGGCTACGCCGGCATATAGAGTTGCGGCAACCTCGCAAGTAACCCAAGGCCGGCTACGCCGGCATATAGAGTTGCGGCAACCTCGCAAGTAACCCAAGGCCGGCTACGCCGGCATATAGAGTTGCGGCAACCTCGCAAGTAACCCAAGGCCGGCTACGCCGGCATATAGAGTTGCGGCAACCTCGCAAGTAACCCAAGGCCGGCTACGCCGGCATATACAGGGCGCAGCAATCTTGGCGCGAGTAATCCATGCCGGCTACACCAGTATATAGTGGGCACAGCATTCACTTACAGTAAAAAATAAACAAAATAATTAAAAGGCTGTATACATAACATTCCAATTGTGATTATTTGGACCAAGTTGTGATTATTCGGACCGAAGTTGCGATCATCTAGCTCAAAACTGCTCGAAATCCGATACTATCAGTACTGACCTCTTGGCACACGTGTATGTAATGATGAGCCGCTTGCCCACCACTTTCCCAGCCGCTCACTTCGTGTCGCTGAGCGGCTGAGTTCAGTTGTTCTATTAGATGTGCTATGCTCTTTAGGTCATCTGTAAAGAAACAAATAACGTCAATATATATGATATCCTGCCGTGTGATGCTGGCTTAGAGTAGCTTCACCTCAATTCTTTCCGTGAATGTCGTTTAAGGTTTAATTATCCAGGGAAAGGGCAGCAGCGTTCCTTGTAAATAAAACATCTTGCACTGCGCTCGCCAATGCGCCTGCCATGCGTGGTGAGTATGGCAATACCCCCCGATAGGGGGAAACCCATGTCCGGCAGTGGACTGTTGTAGATGTTATGGTAAATGATATCTTATGTACTCCAAATAAAATAAGCAGAATCTCACCTGCTAACACGGCTTCAGGCAATAATTCTTCTAAAAGCACTTTGTGCGCTGCGTTCCATTGCTCTGCGCCGATGAGGTGTTCAACCTCCAAGGCTGGCAAACGCTGCAATGAAAAACAATTATTAATTACACAACTTGAGTATCGCAGTCGAATTTTTTTAGGGCCTCAACACAAAAAAATTATACGAGCGTTGAACGCGTTTTTTGTAATCTAAATCTAATCTATGACGTAGTATTCTGCCCTTGTTACACTCAGACAAATACGCATTTCTGTGTTGCTGTCATACCATGCGTTAGTGGTAAAGATACTCTTGCAAAATTCGCGGGCTTGGAGTGAGCCGCTATAGCCCAGTCGATAGAGGCGTCGCCAGACAAGATGGCGAAGGTCGCTGGTTCAAATCCAGCCTGCGGTGGAAAATTTTCCAAGTCTTCGAAAAGTTACAATAATATTATACTGAGTTATTTTTTAGTCAGTGCGCAAACTTTGCAGGGTGTTTCTACTCGTGATTCTGAACAACTTTTATTATGCGAACAAAAAATACCACCTGCGAATTAGCAAAAAAAAATTTGGATGGTCCATAGAAAAATTCATACCTACTCAGCAAAAATGTATGGAACAACCAAAAATTTTTTTTTTATTTCGCAGGTGGCCCCGTAGTGACTAAAAAAATAACCCTATATACCTCATATTTAGCCCTATGCGCTTGTGCGTTGAGGAGCCATTTCTTTGGAATGCGTAGTTTGGAGACCAGGTTGAGTTGAGCCTCTTGCTCGGCAGAGGTCGCTCGAGAATTTTTCAATTTTCTAATATTCAATTAATGATTTCTAAGCTACTTTGGTACCATTTCGGGCGTTGTTACTTGGCTCAACTATAAGAATAAGAATCAGGTTGAATGGAACTTGAGTAACATGTAATTTACTTACCTCATATTTAGCCCTATGCGCTTGTGCGTTGAGGAGCCATTTCTTTGGAATGCGTAGTTTGGAGACCAGGTTGAGTTGTGCCTCTTGTTCGGCAGAGGTCGCTCGGGACGGCGCGCCTCTCGATAACATATTGCGGACTAAGTGCGCTCGACTGAAAAACAACAACAAATAACAATTCATAAATAAATAAAATCACGTGTATTGGGATTTATTATTTTTTAATTTAACCTCTTGAATACCACTGGCTTGATATCGGGTCAGCGCTCGGATGAAAGAAACCCTATGGATCTGAAATACCTACGAAAAAAACGTGCCTGTCTAATTTTGATGGTCATTTGTAATGGCGGATTGAACTAGGGATGTTACTAGAGTATCAGAAGAGAATTATCGATATCGATATTATCAATGTATAGTCAAACTGTAGGCAGCTTGATTCTGTAAATTGAATATATTTAAGAAAAAATTATGGGGAGGTGAACAATAATCGAAATAGATTACCAAACATGTTTTTTTTTTTTCATTTTGTCCGCCTGTCTCTATGTATCGGCGGATTGGTATGGTAGTAACTGAATATCCTGCTAATTATCTTAGATAACTGTTATCGGCGCTCGCTTGAGGATCTGGTCTGGAATACCTGGCGCTGAACACCAGTCCAATTGAACTAAATAGCTTGAAATTTTACTAGTGACCGCCAGCGAAAACCCAGAACCGGCTGGTTATAAGGAATAACAACTTTCCACTAGGAACTTAGATCGAATAATGAAAAAAATATATCCTCCCGTACTAACTAAATCAGCTGAATGGCAATTTTGTATGGGAGGTCCATTTTTTTTTATTTTGACCCATGTTCCTTGTGGAAAGTTGTTGTTCGTTATCACCAGCCGGTTTTGGGTTTTCGCTATCGGTCACTAGTAAAATTACACGCTATATAAGAGGTATGGTTTTATGGGTTTTATGGCAATGATTGTTCAGCATAATGGTCAGTTTCTGTTGGCGATGCAGCTAAGGCACTTACAGAACTAGTTAGTTGATAAGACAACCTGACTAATAAATAGGGCATTATAAATGCGTTTGTATGCAAGCAGCTACCTACAAAATAGCTCGATTTAAAAAAAAACAAGTTAACCTATCAACCCACTAGGTAAGTCGGTTTGTATAGCAACATGGTGATATCATAACAATATTATTTCAAAATTATAATTTTAAGAATGTTATAGAAGAAAACTAAATGACCAAACAAAATTATACTATTTATTTACAAATTTTATAAAGTATTAACAATTTACAATATTTACAAATTGATTAAAACAGTTTGCATTTTTAATTTCATTTAATCAAAAGTATTTACAACAATATTTATAAATCACTTACAATTTGTTACAAAACTTCACAATATTTACAAATTATTTACAACAGATTGCAATTTTTATTATTTTATTAGTCAATCAAAAGTAAAAAATAACAGTTTTCATAGTAAAAAGTGAAAAAACCCGACTTATTTGAGAACAGACGAATTTTGCCATTTTGCCATCAGAAACAATAAATGTAATGAAGGCGGATTAATTAATAAATTGAATTATCATTAACCAATAAAGTATGCGATGGCAGGGCTCCATCTCGTAGTTTTACTATAATTATTCATTGGTCGGTTAAAACAGGAATTTTTAAAATGTTGTGAACAATCAAAGATATGCAGATCTTGCAGTGTCTATATTCTCCACACCAAGTATTTCCAGCCATGCATTTCGCTTTTCTTCCATCTTAGGTAAACTGAAAAGAATAGGTATTATGTCTGTAAGTATGTGCCTGGTTCTTGTAGGTTGCAGAATTATGCGGGATTATTGCGAGATGGTGCGGGATAAAGCCAATCCCCACACTGTTTCGCAAGAATCCCGACCGTTACCGCAAGATTTCGGTATCAAGAGTTGAGGTGCATGCGGCTACAGCACTAAGCAAAATTTCAAAATGTTCGCTTTTAAACCTTCTCGGTTAGAGTGCAACTAGGGGCTCTGCCTAGAAAAAAAATCCTCCTTACGGCTCCCAGGGATTTTTTGTCTACAAAGTTTTGTCTGGGGGCCCTTGGCGGCCGGTTTTTATTCAGGTAAAGGGTCTGCGGGGCCCTTAAGGCTAACCCAAAGGCCCCAGACCAAAACTTTGTAGGCAAAAGTTATTGTATATAATCTACTCTTTTCACTTTTGACGGAACGTCGAAAAATCGGGAGGTCCATATTACCCCCAGAGGCCTCTGGGGCCTCCCATCGATTTTGGGGCCATAGAAAAAAGAAGCCTACTTTCGTACACCTCAACCATCGGAACACACTTAGTAAATATAGTAAAAAGGTCATTTGTATGGCAGCCCGCCTAAGTGCACTCTAACCGAATCATCGATAGTCGATACGGGAACAAACCCTACATCACTAAATCCCATACAAAACATTGGTACACATTTTAACCACTTTTCATCAAATCTAAATAAAAATATGGACTGTATTTGTATGAATAGTAAAGCAATAGGTCTATTTACAGCAAGCGCACTTGAGAAATCGAAAAATACTGAGATATTTCAATGGAATACGCAGTACTTACTGGTGTAATGTTATATCCGGCGGCATTTTTCTACTATCGGTGCCGCAGCCAATAACGCTCCAACGGGGCATCTTATACACGTTTTTCTTCACGTTTTATTAGTAATTTTCACACAAATGATTACGTACTTATTAATATTCAACAATAAAAATTTATTTCAACGCTTGTTGACAGATGAGCTACCACAGACACGTGTTTTTTGTAATTGCGGATTTGCCACGAAGAATGGTTACGGTGACGTCACAGAAAATAATTTCCGGAATGATAACTGTCAAAATTTGTGTCGTCTCTTTCGGCTTACCAAGAAAACCATTAGAAAGAAAGAAATCGCATTACGTTTATAAGTTTACCGTCAAAATGCATCATATATGTATAACATTTTTTCCTATGGATAACTATTTCAGATCCATAGGGTTTCTTTCATCCGAGGGTCAGCGAGAAAAATGCCTCTTTGTACCACTGACTTGATATCAGGTCGCTCATTCCCAATACGTTTAAAACGCTTGGGAAATAGCGGTTTTTGACATTTCGTAGTACTGGGATGGGGAAGGTTAAAGTTACCACGAAAACTATAACAGATAATTGTACCACTAAAGATTAAATTTGCGGTTGGTACGAAATTACAAATACAGCTGCAAACAAACCAGCAACAAAAGTAACTTTGTAACACTGAAAAACCTGATATTTAAGCGTTGACTACGAAACTCTATTGTGGGCGTGTCTGACACGCGCTTAACCGATTTTTTAAAGATTTCAAGTGAATGTGTGTGATAGAATAAGCACTGAATGTTAGCAATTGGCAATAAAATGAAACAACACTTACGCCATATTGTCCGTTTGATATTGTAGTACTCTAGTTGGTCCGCTAAACCTACACAGCTGTGACAGCAACTATAATGAAACAACACTTACGCCATATTGTCCGGATGATATTGTAGCCGGCCACCTTCTAGTTGGTCTGCTAAACCTACACAGCTGTGACAGCAACTATAATGAAACAACACTTACGCCATATTGTCCGGGTGATATTGTAGTACTTGGAGCTTCTAGTTGGTCCGCTAAACCTACACAGCTGTGACAGTAACTATAATGAAACAACACTTACGCCATATTGTCCGGGTGATATTGTAGTACTTGGAGCTTCTAGTTGGTCCGCTAAACCTACACAGCTGTGACAGTAACTATAATGAAACAACACTTACGCCATATTGTCCGGGTGATATTGAAACAAAACTGTAATGAAACAAAACTTACGCCATATTGTCCGGGTGATATTGAAACAAAACTGTAATGAAACAAAACTTACGCCATATTGTCCGGGTGATATTGAAACAAAACTGTAATGAAACAACACTTACGCCATATTGTCCGGGTGATATTGTAGTTGATCCGCTAAACCTACACAGCTGTGACAGCAACTATAATGAAACAACACTTACGCCATATTGTCCGGGTGATATTGTAGTTGATCCGCTAAACCTACACAGCTGTGACAGCAACTATAATGAAACAACACTTACGCCATATTGTCCGGGTGATATTGTAGTTGGTCCGCTAAACCTACACAGCTGTGACAGCAACTATAATGAAACAACACTTACGCCATATTGTCCGGGTGATATTGTAGTACTTGGAGCTTCTAGTTGGTCCGCTAAACCTACACAGCTGTGACAGTAACTATAATGAAACAACACTTACGCCATATTGTCCGGGTGATATTGTAGTACTTGGAGCTTCTAGTTGGTCCGCTAAACCTACACAGCTGTGACAGTAACTATAATGAAGCAACACTTACGCCATATTGTCCGGGTGATATTGTAGTACTTCTAGTTGGTCCGCTAAACCTACACAGCTGTGACAGCAACTATAATGGAACAAAACTTACGCCATATTGTCCGGGTGATATTGTAGTACTTGAAGCTTCTAGTTGGTCCGCTAAACCTACACAGCTGTGACAGTAACTATAATGAAACAAAACTTACGCCATATTGTCCGGGTGATATTGTAGTACTTCTAGTTGGTCCGCTAAACCTACACAGCTGTGACAGCAACTATAATGAAACAACACTTACGCCATATTGTCCGGGTGATATTGTAGTGCTTGGAGCTTCTAGTTGGTCCGCTAAACCTACACAGCTGTGACAGCAACTATAATGAAACAACACTTACGCCATATTGTCCGGGTGATATTGTAGTCGCTTCTAGTTGGTCCGCTAAACCTACACAGCTGTGACAGTAACTATAATGAAACAACACTTACGCCATATTGTCCGGGTGATATTGTAGTACTTGGAGCTTCTAGTTGGTCCGCTAAACCTACACAGCTGTGACAGCAACTATAATGAAACAGGCCGCTTCTAGTTGGTCCGCTAAACCTACACAGCTGTGACAGCAACTATAATGAAGCAACACTTACGCCATATTGTCCGGGTGATATTGTAGTACTTGGAGCTTCTAGTTGGTCCGCTAAACCTACACAGCTGTGACAGCAACTATAATAAAACAACACTTACGCCATATTGTCCGGGTGATATTGTAGTACTTGAAGCTTCTAGTTGGTCCGCTAAACCTACACAGCTGTGACAGTAACTATAATGAAACAACACTTACGCCATATTGTCCGGGTGATATTGTAGTACTTGGAGCTTCTAGTTGGTCCGCTAAACCTACACAGCTGTGACAGTAACTATAATGAAACAACACTTACGCCATATTGTCCGGGTGATATTGAAACAAAACTGTAATGAAACAAAACTTACGCCATATTGTCCGGGTGATATTGAAACAAAACTGTAATGAAACAAAACTTACGCCATATTGTCCGGGTGATATTGAAACAAAACTGTAATGAAACAACACTTACGCCATATTGTCCGGGTGATATTGTAGTTGATCCGCTAAACCTACACAGCTGTGACAGCAACTATAATGAAACAACACTTACGCCATATTGTCCGGGTGATATTGTAGTTGATCCGCTAAACCTACACAGCTGTGACAGCAACTATAATGAAACAACACTTACGCCATATTGTCCGGGTGATATTGTAGTTGATCCGCTAAACCTACACAGCTGTGACAGCAACTATAATGAAACAACACTTACGCCATATTGTCCGGGTGATATTGTAGTTGGTCCGCTAAACCTACACAGCTGTGACAGCAACTATAATGAAACAACACTTACGCCATATTGTCCGGGTGATATTGTAGTTGGTCCGCTAAACCTACACAGCTGTGACAGCAACTATAATGAAACAACACTTACGCCATATTGTCCGGGTGATATTGTAGTACTTGGAGCTTCTAGTTGGTCCGCTAAACCTACACAGCTGTGACAGCAACTATAATGAAACAGGCCGCTTCTAGTTGGTCCGCTAAACCTACACAGCTGTGACAGCAACTATAATGAAGCAACACTTACGCCATATTGTCCGGGTGATATTGTAGTACTTGGAGCTTCTAGTTGGTCCGCTAAACCTACACAGCTGTGACAGTAACTATAATGAAACAACACTTACGCCATATTGTCCGGGTGATATTGAAACAAAACTGTAATGAAACAAAACTTACGCCATATTGTCCGGGTGATATTGAAACAAAACTGTAATGAAACAAAACTTACGCCATATTGTCCGGGTGATATTGAAACAAAACTGTAATGAAACAACACTTACGCCATATTGTCCGGGTGATATTGTAGTTGATCCGCTAAACCTACACAGCTGTGACAGCAACTATAATGAAACAACACTTACGCCATATTGTCCGGGTGATATTGTAGTTGATCCGCTAAACCTACACAGCTGTGACAGCAACTATAATGAAACAACACTTACGCCATATTGTCCGGGTGATATTGTAGTTGATCCGCTAAACCTACACAGCTGTGACAGCAACTATAATGAAACAACACTTACGCCATATTGTCCGGGTGATATTGTAGTTGGTCCGCTAAACCTACACAGCTGTGACAGCAACTATAATGAAACAACACTTACGCCATATTGTCCGGGTGATATTGTAGTACTTGGAGCTTCTAGTTGGTCCGCTAAACCTACACAGCTGTGACAGTAACTATAATGAAGCAACACTTACGCCATATTGTCCGGGTGATATTGTAGTTGGTCCGCTAAACCTACACAGCTGTGACAGCAACTATAATGAAGCAACACTTACGCCATATTGTCCGGGTGATATTGTAGTACTTGGAGCTTCTAGTTGGTCCGCTAAACCTACACAGCTGTGACAGCAACTATAATGAAACAACACTTACGCCATATTGTCCGGGTGATATTATAGTACTTGAAGCTTCTAGTTGGTCCGCTAAACCTACACAGCTGTGACAGCAACTATAATGAAACCACACTTACGCCATATTGTCCGGGTGATATTGTAGTACTTGGAGCTTCTAGTTGGTCCGCTAAACCTACACAGCTGTGACAGCAACTATAATGAAACAAAACTTACGCCATATTGTCCGGGTGATATTGTAGTACTTGGAGCTTCTAGTTGGTCCGCTAAACCTACACAGCTGTGACAGTAACTATAATGAAACAAACTTACGCCATATTGTCCGGGTGATATTGTAGTTGATCCGCTAAACCTACACAGCTGTGACAGCAACTATAATGAAACAACACTTACGCCATATTGTCCGGGTGATATTGTAGTCGCTTCTAGTTGGTCCGCTAAACCTACACAGCTGTGACAGCAACTATAATGAAACAACACTTACGCCATATTGTCCGGGTGATATTGTAGTACTTCTAGTTGGTCCGCTAAACCTACACAGCTGTGACAGTAACTATAATGGAACAACACTTTCGCCATATTGTCCGGGTGATATTGTAGTACTTGGAGCTTCTAGTTGGTCCGCTAAACCTACACAGCTGTGACAGCAACTATAATGAAACAACACTTACGCCATATTGTCCGGGTGATATTGTAGTACTTGATTCTAGTTGGTCCGCTAAACCTACACAGCTGTGACAGTAACTATAATGAAACAAAACTTACGCCATATTGTCCGGGTGATATTGTAGTACTTCTAGTTGGTCCGCTAAACCTACACAGCTGTGACAGTAACTATAATGGAACAACACTTTCGCCATATTGTCCGGGTGATATTGTAGTACTTGGAGCTTCTAGTTGGTCCGCTAAACCTACACAGCTGTGACAGCAACTATAATGAAACAACACTTACGCCATATTGTCCGGGTGATATTGTAGTACTTGATTCTAGTTGGTCCGCTAAACCTACACAGCTGTGACAGCAACTATAATGAAACAACACTTACGCCATATTGTCCGGGTGATATTGTAGTACTTCTAGTTGGTCCGCTAAACCTACACAGCTGTGACAGCAACTATAATGAAACAAAACTTACGCCATATTGTCCGGGTGATATTGTAGTACTTGATTCTAGTTGGTCCGCTAAACCTACACAGCTGTGACAGCAACTATAATGAAACAACACTTACGCCATATTGTCCGGGTGATATTGTAGTACTTGATTCTAGTTGGTCCGCTAAACCTACACAGCTGTGACAGCAACTATAATGAAACAACACTTACGCCATATTGTCCGGGTGATATTGTAGTACTTGGAGCTTCTAGTTGGTCCGCTAAACCTACACAGCTGTGACAGTAACTATAATGAAACAAACTTACGCCATATTGTCCGGGTGATATTGTAGTTGATCCGCTAAACCTACACAGCTGTGACAGCAACTATAATGAAACAACACTTACGCCATATTGTCCGGGTGATATTGTAGTACTTGGAGCTTCTAGTTGGTCCGCTAAACCTACACAGCTGTGACAGTAACTATAATGAAACAACACTTACGCCATATTGTCCGGGTGATATTGTAGTACTTGAAGCTTCTAGTTGGTCCGCTAAACCTACACAGCTGTGACAGCAACTATAATGAAACAACACTTACGCCATATTGTCCGGGTGATATTGTAGTTGGTCCGCTAAACCTACACAGCTGTGACAGCAACTATAATGAAACAAAACTTACGCCATATTGTCCGGGTGATATTGTAGTTGGTCCGCTAAACCTACACAGCTAGGGAATGCAATCTCGAGCCGAGATTGACGACTCGAGATCTCGGTCGAGATCTTAGGGTTCGAGATTGACCAACTCGAGATCTCGTTGAATTATTGGTCGAGATCTCGAAATTTCGAGATCGAGATCGAGATTTTTCTTATCTTATATAAAAATCATCAAAATCCAACTTTTTTCCATGCCATGGTACTGTTGTAATATTAATCATGTCGGAGGATCCATCTGAGCTTCTAGGCCGAAAATTTCGATGTGTTAACCGGGTACGCGATACCGGCTCCCCGAGCTTCGACTGACTTTTCCTCACTACTAGTCAGTAGTATCCCATCCCTTACAACTTATATCTGGGCTCGAAGTCTTCTAAATAAAAATCGTTTCAGTGGGATGTTGTGTTGAGTGCATGTCAGTTGGATGGTTTTAGTAGTTTCGTATTCTGCTAACAGTTTTAGTATGGAAAATCACAGTGGCAATAGAATGACAGTTGAGTGCCGCTGGCAATGGCTGCAAGATCGCAGAGTTGAGGCCCTGTTATATCCTTTCCATCTTATTCGTTTTCCCTATAAATGTCTAACAACAGCAGTCTTCTCTTGCTGAATAAATAATGCGCTCGGTGTAGACCGGCAGACACCGGAAACTAAGCTACGCACATCAATAAACACGTCGTTGCATTCAAACTAAATCTCGAAATCTCGTTCAAAATCTCGAAGGATACTGTCGAGATCTCGAAGGATTTTTCTGACACGAGATTTCCTTTTTCGAGATCTCGATCTCGAAAAATAGCTCATGATCTCGGTGATTTCGAGATCTCGCGAGATCGAGATTGCATTCCCTATACACAGCTGTGACAGCAACTATAATGAAACAATATTGTCCGGGTGATATTGTAGTACTTGGAGCTTCTAGTTGGTCCGCTAAACCTACACAGCTGTGACAGCAACTATAATGAAACAAAACTTACGCCATATTGTCCGGGTGATATTGTAGTACTTGGAGCTTCTAGTTGGTCCGCTAAACCTACACAGCTGTGACAGCAACTATAATGAAGCAACACTTACGCCATATTGTCCGGGTGATATTGTAGTACTTGGAGCTTCTAGTTGGTCCGCTAAACCTACACAGCTGTGACAGCAACTATAATGAAACTAAACTTACGCCATATTGTCCGGGTGATATTGTAGTACTTGGAGCTTCTAGTTGGTCCGCTAAACCTACACAGCTGTGACAGTAACTATAATGAAACAAAACTTGCGCCATATTGTCCGGGTGATATTGTAGTACTTGAAGCTTCTAGTTGGTCCGCTAAACCTACACAGCTGTGACAGCAACTATAATGAAACAACACTTACGCCATATTGTCCGGGTGATATTGTAGTACTTCTAGTTGGTCCGCTAAACCTACACAGCTGTGACAGCAACTATAATGAAACAAAACTTACGCCATATTGTCCGGGTGATATTGTAGTACTTGATTCTAGTTGGTCCGCTAAACATACACAGCTGTGACAGCAACTATAATGAAACAAAACTTACGCCATATTGTCCGGGTGATATTGTAGTACTTCTAGTTGGTCCGCTAAACCTACACAGCTGTGACAGCAACTATAATGAAACAACACTTACGCCATATTGTCCGGGTGATATTGTAGTACTTCTAGTTGGTCCGCTAAACCTACACAGCTGTGACAGCAACTATAATGAAACAAAACTTACGCCATATTGTCCGGGTGATATTGTAGTACTTGATTCTAGTTGGTCCGCTAAACCTACACAGCTGTGACAGCAACTATAATGAAACAACACTTACGCCATATTGTCCGGGTGATATTGTAGTACTTGATTCTAGTTGGTCCGCTAAACCTACACAGCTGTGACAGCAACTATAATGAAACAACACTTACGCCATATTGTCCGGGTGATATTATAGTACTTGAAGCTTCTAGTTGGTCTGCTAAACCTACACAGCTGTGACAGCAACTATAATGAAACCACACTTACGCCATATTGTCCGGGTGATATTGTAGTACTTGGAGCTTCTAGTTGGTCCGCTAAACCTACACAGCTGTGACAGCAACTATAATGAAACAAAACTTACGCCATATTGTCCGGGTGATATTGTAGTACTTGGAGCTTCTAGTTGGTCCGCTAAACCTACACAGCTGTGACAGTAACTATAATGAAACAACACTTACGCCATATTGTCCGGGTGATATTGTAGTACTTGAAGCTTCTAGTTGGTCCGCTAAACCTACACAGCTGTGACAGCAACTATAATGAAACAACACTTACGCCATATTGTCCGGGTGATATTGTAGTTGGTCCGCTAAACCTACACAGCTGTGACAGCAACTATAATGAAACAAAACTTACGCCATATTGTCCGGGTGATATTGTAGTTGGTCCGCTAAACCTACACAGCTAGGGAATGCAATCTCGAGCCGAGATTGACGACTCGAGATCTCGGTCGAGATCTTAGGGTTCGAGATTGACCAACTCGAGATCTCGTTGAATTATTGGTCGAGATCTCGAAATTTCGAGATCGAGATCGAGATTTTTCTTATCTTATATAAAAATCATCAAAATCCAACTTTTTTCCATGCCATGGTACTGTTGTAATATTAATCATGTCGGAGGATCCATCTGAGCTTCTAGGCCGAAAATTTCGATGTGTTAACCGGGTACGCGATACCGGCTCCCCGAGCTTCGACTGACTTTTCCTCACTACTAGTCAGTAGTATCCCATCCCTTACAACTTATATCTGGGCTCGAAGTCTTCTAAATAAAAATCGTTTCAGTGGGATGTTGTGTTGAGTGCATGTCAGTTGGATGGTTTTAGTAGTTTCGTATTCTGCTAACAGTTTTAGTATGGAAAATCACAGTGGCAATAGAATGACAGTTGAGTGCCGCTGGCAATGGCTGCAAGATCGCAGAGTTGAGGCCCTGTTATATCCTTTCCATCTTATTCGTTTTCCTATAAATGTCTAACAACAGCAGTCTTCTCTTGCTGAATAAATAATGCGCTCGGTGTAGACCGGCAGACACCGGAAACTAAGCTACGCACATCAATAAACACGTCGTTGCATTCAAACTAAATCTCGAAATCTCGTTCAAAATCTCGAAGGATACTGTCGAGATCTCGAAGGATTTTTCTGACACGAGATTTCCTTTTTCGAGATCTCGATCTCGAAAAATAGCTCATGATCTCGGTGATTTCGAGATCTCGCGAGATCGAGATTGCATTCCCTATACACAGCTGTGACAGCAACTATAATGAAACAATATTGTCCGGGTGATATTGTAGTACTTGATTCTAGTTGGTCCGCTAAACCTACACAGCTGTGACAGCAACTATAATGAAACAACACTTACGCCATATTGTCCGGGTGATATTGTAGTACTTGATTCTAGTTGGTCCGCTAAACCTACACAGCTGTGACAGCAACTATAATGAAACAACACTTACGCCATATTGTCCGGGTGATATTGTAGTACTTGATTCTAGTTGGTCCGCTAAACCTACACAGCTGTGACAGCAACTATAATGAAACAACACTTACGCCATATTGTCCGGGTGATATTGTAGTTGATCCGCTAAACCTACACAGCTGTGACAGCAACTATAATGAAACAACACTTACGCCATATTGTCCGGGTGATATTGTAGTTGATCCGCTAAACCTACACAGCTGTGACAGCAACTATAATGAAACAACACTTACGCCATATTGTCCGGGTGATATTGTAGTTGGTCCGCTAAACCTACACAGCTGTGACAGCAACTATAATGAAACAACACTTACGCCATATTGTCCGGGTGATATTGTAGTACTTGGAGCTTCTAGTTGGTCCGCTAAACCTACACAGCTGTGACAGTAACTATAATGAAGCAACACTTACGCCATATTGTCCGGGTGATATTGTAGTTGGTCCGCTAAACCTACACAGCTGTGACAGCAACTATAATGAAACAACACTTACGCCATATTGTCCGGGTGATATTGTAGTTGGTCCGCTAAACCTACACAGCTGTGACAGCAACTATAATGAAACAACACTTACGCCATATTGTCCGGGTGATATTGTAGTTGGTCCGCTAAACCTACACAGCTGTGACAGCAACTATAATGAAGCAACACTTACGCCATATTGTCCGGGTGATATTGTAGTACTTGGAGCTTCTAGTTGGTCCGCTAAACCTACACAGCTGTGACAGTAACTATAATGAAACAACACTTACGCCATATTGTCCGGGTGATATTGTAGTACTTGGAGCTTCTAGTTGGTCCGCTAAACCTACACAGCTGTGACAGTAACTATAATGAAACAACACTTACGCCATATTGTCCGGGTGATATTGTAGGACTTGGAGCTTCTAGTTGGTCCGCTAAACCTACACAGCTGTGACAGCAACTATAATGAAACAACACTTACGCCATATTGTCCGGGTGATATTGTAGTACTTGAAGCTTCTAGTTGGTCCGCTAAACCTACACAGCTGTGACAGTAACTATAATGAAACAAAACTTACGCCATATTGTCCGGGTGATATTGTAGTACTTCTAGTTGGTCCGCTAAACCTACACAGCTGTGACAGCAACTATAATAAAACAACACTTACGCCATATTGTCCGGGTGATATTGTAGTACTTCTAGTTGGTCCGCTAAACCTACACAGCTGTGACAGCAACTATAATAAAACAAAACTTACGCCATATTGTCCGGGTGATATTGTAGTACTTCTAGTTGGTCCGCTAAACCTACACAGCTGTGACAGCAACTATAATGAAACAACACTTACGCCATATTGTCCGGGTGATATTGTAGTACTTCTAGTTGGTCCGCTAAACCTACACAGCTGTGACAGCAACTATAATGAAGCAACACTTACGCCATATTGTCCGGGTGATATTGTAGTACTTCTAGTTGGTCCGCTAAACCTACACAGCTGTGACAGCAACTATAATGAAGCAACACTTACGCCATATTGTCCGGGTGATATTGTAGTACTTCTAGTTGGTCCGCTAAACCTACACAGCTGTGACAGCAACTATAATGGAACAAAACTTACGCCATATTGTCCGGGTGATATTGTAGTACTTGAAGCTTCTAGTTGGTCCGCTAAACCTACACAGCTGTGACAGTAACTATAATGAAACAAAACTTACGCCATATTGTCCGGGTGATATTGTAGTACTTCTAGTTGGTCCGCTAAACCTACACAGCTGTGACAGCAACTATAATAAAACAACACTTACGCCATATTGTCCGGGTGATATTGTAGTACTTGAAGCTTCTAGTTGGTCCGCTAAACCTACACAGCTGTGACAGTAACTATAATGAAACAAAACTTACGCCATATTGTCCGGGTGATATTGTAGTACTTCTAGTTGGTCCGCTAAACCTACACAGCTGTGACAGCAACTATAATAAAACAACACTTACGCCATATTGTCCGGGTGATATTGTAGTACTTGAAGCTTCTAGTTGGTCCGCTAAACCTACACAGCTGTGACAGTAACTATAATGAAACAAAACTTACGCCATATTGTCCGGGTGATATTGTAGTACTTCTAGTTGGTCCGCTAAACCTACACAGCTGTGACAGTAACTATAATGAAACAACACTTACGCCATATTGTCCGGGTGATATTGTAGTACTTGGAGCTTCTAGTTGGTCCGCTAAACCTACACAGCTGTGACAGTAACTATAATGAAACAACACTTACGCCATATTGTCCGGGTGATATTGTAGGACTTGGAGCTTCTAGTTGGTCCGCTAAACCTACACAGCTGTGACAGCAACTATAATGAAACAACACTTACGCCATATTGTCCGGGTGATATTGTAGTACTTGAAGCTTCTAGTTGGCCCGCTAAACCTACACAGCTGTGACAGTAACTATAATGAAACAAAACTTACGCCATATTGTCCGGGTGATATTGTAGTACTTCTAGTTGGTCCGCTAAACCTACACAGCTGTGACAGCAACTATAATGAAACAACACTTACGCCATATTGTCCGGGTGATATTGTAGTGCTTGGAGCTTCTAGTTGGTCCGCTAAACCTACACAGCTGTGACAGCAACTATAATGAAACAACACTTACGCCATATTGTCCGGGTGATATTGTAGTGCTTGGAGCTTCTAGTTGGTCCGCTAAACCTACACAGCTGTGACAGCAACTATAATGAAGCAACACTTACGCCATATTGTCCGGGTGATATTGTAGTACTTCTAGTTGGTCCGCTAAACCTACACAGCTGTGACAGCAACTATAATAAAACAACACTTACGCCATATTGTCCGGGTGATATTGTAGTACTTGAAGCTTCTAGTTGGTCCGCTAAACCTACACAGCTGTGACAGTAACTATAATGAAACAAAACTTACGCCATATTGTCCGGGTGATATTGTAGTACTTCTAGTTGGTCCGCTAAACCTACACAGCTGTGACAGCAACTATAATAAAACAACACTTACGCCATATTGTCCGGGTGATATTGTAGTACTTGAAGCTTCTAGTTGGTCCGCTAAACCTACACAGCTGTGACAGTAACTATAATGAAACAAAACTTACGCCATATTGTCCGGGTGATATTGTAGTACTTCTAGTTGGTCCGCTAAACCTACACAGCTGTGACAGCAACTATAATAAAACAACACTTACGCCATATTGTCCGGGTGATATTGTAGTACTTGAAGCTTCTAGTTGGTCCGCTAAACCTACACAGCTGTGACAGTAACTATAATGAAACAAAACTTACGCCATATTGTCCGGGTGATATTGTAGTACTTCTAGTTGGTCCGCTAAACCTACACAGCTGTGACAGCAACTATAATAAAACAACACTTACGCCATATTGTCCGGGTGATATTGTAGTACTTGAAGCTTCTAGTTGGTCCGCTAAACCTACACAGCTGTGACAGTAACTATAATGAAACAAAACTTACGCCATATTGTCCGGGTGATATTGTAGTACTTCTAGTTGGTCCGCTAAACCTACACAGCTGTGACAGCAACTATAATGAAACAACACTTACGCCATATTGTCCGGGTGATATTGTAGTACTTGGAGCTTCTAGTTGGTCCGCTAAACCTACACAGCTGTGACAGCAACTATAATGAAGCAACACTTACGCCATATTGTCCGGGTGATATTGTAGTACTTCTAGTTGGTCCGCTAAACCTACACAGCTGTGACAGCAACTATAATGGAACAAAACTTACGCCATATTGTCCGGGTGATATTGTAGTACTTGAAGCTTCTAGTTGGTCCGCTAAACCTACACAGCTGTGACAGTAACTATAATGAAACAAAACTTACGCCATATTGTCCGGGTGATATTGTAGTACTTCTAGTTGGTCCGCTAAACCTACACAGCTGTGACAGCAACTATAATGAAACAACACTTACGCCATATTGTCCGGGTGATATTGTAGTGCTTGGAGCTTCTAGTTGGTCCGCTAAACCTACACAGCTGTGACAGCAACTATAATGAAACAACACTTACGCCATATTGTCCGGGTGATATTGTAGTCGCTTCTAGTTGGTCCGCTAAACCTACACAGCTGTGACAGTAACTATAATGAAACAACACTTACGCCATATTGTCCGGGTGATATTGTAGTACTTGATTCTAGTTGGTCCGCTAAACCTACACAGCTGTGACAGCAACTATAATGAAACAACACTTACGCCATATTGTCCGGGTGATATTGTAGTACTTGGAGCTTCTAGTTGGTCCGCTAAACCTACACAGCTGTGACAGCAACTATAATGAAACAACACTTACGCCATATTGTCCGGGTGATATTGTAGTACTTGGAGCTTCTAGTTGGTCCGCTAAACCTACACAGCTGTGACAGTAACTATAATGAAGCAACACTTACGCCATATTGTCCGGGTGATATTGTAGTTGGTCCGCTAAACCTACACAGCTGTGACAGCAACTATAATGAAACAACACTTACGCCATATTGTCCGGGTGATATTGTAGTTGATCCGCTAAACCTACACAGCTGTGACAGCAACTATAATGAAACAACACTTACGCCATATTGTCCGGGTGATATTGTAGTTGGTCCGCTAAACCTACACAGCTGTGACAGCAACTATAATGAAACAACACTTACGCCATATTGTCCGGGTGATATTGTAGTTGGTCCGCTAAACCTACACAGCTGTGACAGCAACTATAATGAAACAACACTTACGCCATATTGTCCGGGTGATATTGTAGTTGGTCCGCTAAACCTACACAGCTGTGACAGCAACTATAATGAAGCAACACTTACGCCATATTGTCCGGGTGATATTGTAGTACTTGGAGCTTCTAGTTGGTCCGCTAAACCTACACAGCTGTGACAGTAACTATAATGAAGCAACACTTACGCCATATTGTCCGGGTGATATTGTAGTTGGTCCGCTAAACCTACACAGCTGTGACAGCAACTATAATGAAACAACACTTACGCCATATTGTCCGGGTGATATTGTAGTTGGTCCGCTAAACCTACACAGCTGTGACAGCAACTATAATGAAACAACACTTACGCCATATTGTCCGGGTGATATTGTAGTTGGTCCGCTAAACCTACACAGCTGTGACAGCAACTATAATGAAACAACACTTACGCCATATTGTCCGGGTGATATTGTAGTTGGTCCGCTAAACCTACACAGCTGTGACAGCAACTATAATGAAGCAACACTTACGCCATATTGTCCGGGTGATATTGTAGTACTTGGAGCTTCTAGTTGGTCCGCTAAACCTACACAGCTGTGACAGCAACTATAATGAAACAACACTTACGCCATATTGTCCGGGTGATATTGTAGTACTTGGAGCTTCTAGTTGGTCCGCTAAACCTACACAGCTGTGACAGTAACTATAATGAAGCAACACTTACGCCATATTGTCCGGGTGATATTGTAGTTGGTCCGCTAAACCTACACAGCTGTGACAGCAACTATAATGAAACAACACTTACGCCATATTGTCCGGGTGATATTGTAGTTGGTCCGCTAAACCTACACAGCTGTGACAGCAACTATAATGAAACAACACTTACGCCATATTGTCCGGGTGATATTGTAGTTGGTCCGCTAAACCTACACAGCTGTGACAGCAACTATAATGAAGCAACACTTACGCCATATTGTCCGGGTGATATTGTAGGACTTGGAGCTTCTAGTTGGTCCGCTAAACCTACACAGCTGTGACAGCAACTATAATGAAACAACACTTACGCCATATTGTCCGGGTGATATTGTAGTACTTGAAGCTTCTAGTTGGTCCGCTAAACCTACACAGCTGTGACAGTAACTATAATGAAACAACACTTACGCCATATTGTCCGGGTGATATTGTAGTACTTGGAGCTTCTAGTTGGTCCGCTAAACCTACACAGCTGTGACAGTAACTATAATGAAACAACACTTACGCCATATTGTCCGGGTGATATTGTAGTACTTGGAGCTTCTAGTTGGTCCGCTAAACCTACACAGCTGTGACAGTAACTATAATGAAACAACACTTACGCCATATTGTCCGGGTGATATTGTAGTACTTGGAGCTTCTAGTTGGTCCGCTAAACCTACACAGCTGTGACAGTAACTATAATGAAACAACACTTACGCCATATTGTCCGGGTGATATTGTAGGACTTGGAGCTTCTAGTTGGTCCGCTAAACCTACACAGCTGTGACAGTAACTATAATGAAACAACACTTACGCCATATTGTCCGGGTGATATTGTAGTACTTGGAGCTTCTAGTTGGTCCGCTAAACCTACACAGCTGTGACAGCAACTATAATGAAACAACACTTACGCCATATTGTCCGGGTGATATTGTAGTACTTGAAGCTTCTAGTTGGTCCGCTAAACCTACACAGCTGTGACAGTAACTATAATGAAACATTTCTTACGCCATATTGTCCGGGTGATATTGTAGTACTTGATTCTAGTTGGTCCGCTAAACCTACACAGCTGTGACAGTAACTATAATGAAACATTTCTTACGCCATATTGTCCGGGTGATATTGTAGTACTTGGAGCTTCTAGTTGGTCCGCTAAACCTACACAGCTGTGACAGCAACTATAATGAAGCAACACTTACGCCATATTGTCCGGGTGATATTGAATGACTTAGAGCTTCTAGTTGGTCCGCTAAACCTACACAGCTGTGACAGTAACTATAATGAAACAACACTTACGCCATATTGTCCGGGTGATATTGTAGTACTTGGAGCTTCTAGTTGGTCCGCTAAACCTACACAGCTGTGACAGCAACTATAATGAAGCAACACTTACGCCATATTGTCCGGGTGATATTGAATGACTTAGAGCTTCTAGTTGGTCCGCTAAACCTACACAGCTGTGACAGTAACTATAATGAAACAACACTTACGCCATATTGTCCGGGTGATATTGTAGTACTTGGAGCTTCTAGTTGGTCCGCTAAACCTACACAGCTGTGACAGCAACTATAATGAAGCAACACTTACGCCATATTGTCCGGGTGATATTGTAGTGCTTGGAGCTTCTAGTTGGTCCGCTAAACCTACACAGCTGTGACAGCAACTATAATGAAGCAACACTTACGCCATATTGTCCGGGTGATATTGTAGTACTTGGAGCTTCTAGTTAGTCCGCTAAACCTACACAGCTGTGACAGCAACTATAATGAAACTAAACTTACGCCATATTGTCCGGGTGATATTGTAGTACTTGGAGCTTCTAGTTGGTCCGCTAAACCTACACAGCTGTGACAGTAACTATAATGAAACAAAACTTGCGCCATATTGTCCGGGTGATATTGTAGTACTTGAAGCTTCTAGTTGGTCCGCTAAACCTACACAGCTGTGACAGTAACTATAATGAAACAAAACTTACGCCATATTGTCCGGGTGATATTGTAGTACTTGAAGCTTCTAGTTGGTCCGCTAAACCTACACAGCTGTGACAGCAACTATAATGAAACAACACTTACGCCATATTGTCCGGGTGATATTGTAGTACTTTTAGTTGGTCCGCTAAACCTACACAGCTGTGACAGCAACTATAATGAAACAAAACTTACGCCATATTGTCCGGGTGATATTGTAGTACTTGATTCTAGTTGGTCCGCTAAACCTACACAGCTGTGACAGCAACTATAATGAAACAAAACTTACGCCATATTGTCCGGGTGATATTGTAGTACTTCTAGTTGGTCCGCTAAACCTACACAGCTGTGACAGCAACTATAATGAAACAAAACTTACGCCATATTGTCCGGGTGATATTGTAGTACTTGATTCTAGTTGGTCCGCTAAACCTACACAGCTGTGACAGCAACTATAATGAAACAACACTTACGCCATATTGTCCGGGTGATATTGTAGTACTTGATTCTAGTTGGTCCGCTAAACCTACACAGCTGTGACAGCAACTATAATGAAACAACACTTACGCCATATTGTCCGGGTGATATTGTAGTACTTGATTCTAGTTGGTCCGCTAAACCTACACAGCTGTGACAGCAACTATAATGAAACAACACTTACGCCATATTGTCCGGGTGATATTGTAGTACTTGATTCTAGTTGGTCCGCTAAACCTACACAGCTGTGACAGCAACTATAATGAAACAACACTTACGCCATATTGTCCGGGTGATATTGTAGTACTTGATTCTAGTTGGTCCGCTAAACCTACACAGCTGTGACAGCAACTATAATGAAACAACACTTACGCCATATTGTCCGGGTGATATTGTAGTACTTGGAGCTTCTAGTTGGTCCGCTAAACCTACACAGCTGTGACAGCAACTATAATGAAACAACACTTACGCCATATTGTCCGGGTGATATTGTAGTACTTGGCTTCTAGTTGGTCCGCTAAACCTACACAGCTGTGACAGCAACTATAATGAAACAAAACTTACGCCATATTGTCCGGGTGATATTGTAGTACTTGCACGCTTCTAGTTGGTCCGCTAAACCTACACAGCTGTGACAGCAACTATAATGAAACAACACTTACGCCATATTGTCCGGGTGATATTGTAGTTGGTCCGCTAAACCTACACAGCTGTGACAGCAACTATAATGAAACAAAACTTACGCCATATTGTCCGGGTGATATTGTAGTACTTGCACGCTTCTAGTTGGTCCGCTAAACCTACACAGCTGTGACAGCAACTATAATGAAACAACACTTACGCCATATTGTCCGGGTGATATTGTAGTACTTGGAGCTTCTAGTTGGTCCGCTAAACCTACACAGCTGTGACAGCAACTATAATGGAACAAAACTTACGCCATATTGTCCGGGTGATATTGTAGGACTTGAAGTGCCAAGTGCCAAGCGCCGGCCGCTTCTAGTTGGTCCGCTAAACCCACGCAGCTGTCGGCTGACGGTGACGCGAACCATGTTCCGAGTAGGAAACTGTAAACAAACGAAAAATTGAGCGCCGCTGTATTATACTTACATAGGGTGTAAGGGACGGTGTACCGAAAATTTTGCAGGCATGATCAGACCATGAAACTAAACAACTTTTACTATGGAACTGAACAACTTTTACTATGGAGCCAATGGTGGGAAACGAGAAAAAAATTCCGACCCTCATACAAAATTCAAGATCTGGCTGAATTTGTATGGGAAATCAATAATTTTTCTTTGCCTCCATAAGTTCCATGAGAAAAAGTTGTTCAGTTTCATAGTCTGAGAACACCCTTCCCTTATACCCCACCTCGAAATTCTTAGGGGCAGGATAATCTTTAGAACAAGTTTTTACGTATAGTGGGTACGGCAATCTCGGCGCAAGTAATCCAAGGCTATTCGGTGTAACCACCTGTACTATTAAGTATTCTGTGGTGTAATACCAATGATTTTTTTTGTAATGTTCTGTATTTTGTGCTATAACTATAAATCTCTATCGAATGTTTAATTTCTTACCACAACGTATAGTCCATAGGATCGGGGGTGTATGCCGCAGGCTGAAGTTTAGGCCGACTGTTCATGGCCCGAGCTCTGATTAGTTCGTAGCGCAGGTCCAAAACGCGACGTTGCTTGCCGTTCTGCAAAAGAATTCACATTTTTAAATGTATACGGGGTGTTAGGGACGGTGTAACGAAAACTTGCAGCGTGCTCAGACCATGAAACTGAACAACTTTTACTATTTCCGACCTCCCATACAAAGTCAGTCAGCTGATCGTGAATTTTGTATGGGAGGTCGGAATTTTTTTTTCGTTTCCCACCATTGGCTCCATAATAAAAGTTGTTCAGTTTGATGGTCTGATCATGCCTGCAAAGTTTTCGGTACATCGTCCTAACACCCTGTATTTGGTGAAATTTTATTAGTGACCGATAGTGAAAATTGCTGGTGACAAGGAAAAACTTTTCCCTTTCTTTAAGGAACATAAGTCTGCTGGAAGAGATTTCTTTTTAGAAATAAGTTGACCTGTTGTGTATTGTTTTATGTTATGTCCTTTGTTTTTTACTGTGTACAATAAACGGTTAAACAAAAAAAAAATATATACAAAAGCTTTATTATCAAAAATACATTTCAACAAATGTTTGAGTCTTCCCAGTAAGTAAGAACACTACTTGTGTAGGGAATGACTCGCTTCTTCCTTGGGTAGTAACAAAGCTGTGCGTTTGTATAGAAACAAACAAATTTAAACCAAAATTTTAACAAAAATAAATAGATAAATAATACCTGACACATAGCTAAAATATAATTAGTCTTACATTGACTGTGACGTCAAATCTGTCCAAATACGGCGGCTGCGGTAGCTTCATGCCCATATCGTCCTGCTCCACTGTAGTCAGATCCACTCCATCATCAGTTTCCTCGCGGGAGAAGAGGCTCTCACTTAGGTTCCAGTATTCTATAGAAGGTCTTACATTAACTGTGACGTCAAATCTGTCCAAATACGGCGGCTGCGGTAGCTTCATGCCCATATCGTCCTGCTCCACTGTAGTCAGATCCACTCCATCATCAGTTTCCTCGCGGGAGAAGAGGCTCAACTTAGCTCCTATAGTCGAATTCTTAATTGTATTCACCAAAATGACAGATGCCGACAAAATAATGATACCAACTTCATATTACTAGTGACGTACTTCAGTTCGAATTTTAAGTTCATGTGAGCTGATTCATTCAAACCTCATATTTAGGACACTCAAATTGATTTATTTATTTCCTACTATTTTTTATAACTCCCAATACAAAAATGCTGAAAAAGTGTGTCACTTAGTATGAGAGACCCAATTACTATATTTACAGATTTTGAAGAAAAGTTTCTAATAAATGTTATTCATTTTTGTGAGTAGAACACGCCCTTAAATTATTATCCTTATATTGTAACCGAATATACTCAGAGATTACAACATATCATTGGATGAGTGATTGAATTGAATCTTTTAAGCACATCACTGTTTATTTTTCCCAATAAAGCGGCCACCCACCAAACGTAAATTTAGTGAATACAATTAGAAATTCGACTATAGTTTTCTATTTGATTATGATTAAGAAGGACTTACATTGACAGTGACGTCAAATCTGTCCAAATACGGCGGCTGCGGTAGCTTCATGCCCATATCGTCCTGCTCCACTGTAGTCAGATCCACTCCATCATCAGTTTCCTCGCGGGAGAAGAGGCTCTGACTTAGCTCCCAGTATTCTATAGTATTAAGAAGGTCTTACATTGACAGTGATGTCAAATCGGTCCAAATACGGCGGCTGCGGTAGCTTCATGCCCATATCGTCCTGCTCCACTGTGGTCAGATCCACTCCATCATCAGTTTCCTCGCGGGAGAAGAGGCTCTCGTACGTGGTCACCACTTGTTCTAAGGATGGCACTTGCGGGCAAAGGAATCTGTGGAAGAAAGAATATAAAAAAATAATATTTAAAATAATGACATAGCAATGAAATTAAATGAATTTTAGTTTCGGCAAGTTTTACAACCGTCATATTTTATATGTCGTACATACATACCATAACATATAATGGTGAAATAGAAGTCTTTAGATTAGATGGTACAGCGAATCGTCAACAAGTCAAAAGACAACGTAAAACGTAAGAAGGCGTTAGAGTGTGTAACAATTAAGTTATCAGTTAGTGTAAAAAAAATATAGTGTAACTCGTCGTTAGTCAGTCTAACAAGGCATCAGACAGTGTAGCAGATCGTCAGACAGTGTAAAAGGTTGTCAGACAGTGTATCACGTCGTCAGATATTACCGCGTTTAGAGTAGGAACACAAATTGTTATAAAAAAGAGAAAATTTTACACTACGACGTCTACGAATGTACACCTGCAAAGGTAGAATCTGGTAAACTATATTAACTTTAAGCAACTGAAACTGCTATTGTAACCCAAATTCTTCGCACAATAAATCATTAATTTTTTCCTTCATTCATTCATTCATTCATTCAAACGACTTTCTTAAAGAGAATCTTGTAATTCCTACTGAGAAATAAATACATTGATTTTGATTTTTTACCTAGCGGTAGCATGTAGCGCTCTCAACCAATCAGCTTCCGCCAAAAGCTCCCTGGGCGACCGTAGCCCAGCCAGCAGATGTAACGACTACAGTTGGACCATCATAACAAGCTGTAAATGACAGGTGACTTACCTAGCGGTAGCGTGAAGGGCTCTCAGCCAATCAGTTTCCGCCAAAAGCTCCCTGGGCGACCGTAGTCCAGCCAGCAGATGTAGGGCGGCGAGGCGGTGCGTTGATATCAGTGTGTCACATTGTGACAGGTTGTCAGACAGTGTAACACGTCGTCAGATTGTGTAACAGGTCGTCAGACTGTGTAACATGTCATTAGACTATGTAACATGTGATCAGATATTTACCTAGCGGTAGCATGTAGGGCTCTTAACCAATCAGTTTGAGCCAAAAGCTCCCTGGGCGACCGTAGCCCAGCTAGCAGATGTAACTACAGTTGGACCATCATAACAAGCTGTAAATGACAGGTGACTTACCTAGCGGTAGCATGAAGGGCTCTCAACCAATCAGCTCGCGCCAAAAGCTCCCTGGGCGACCGTAGCCCAGCCAGCAGATGTAGGGCGGCGAGGCGGTGCGTTGATATCAGTGTGTCACATTGTGACAGGTTGTCAGACAGTGTAACACGACGTCAGAACAGTTGGACCATCATAACAAGCTGTAAATGACAGGTGACTTACCTAGCGGTAGCATGTAGGGTTCTCATCCAATCAGTCTCCGCCAAAAGCTCCCTGGGCGACCGTAGCCCAGCCAGCAGATGTAAGGCGGCGTGGCGGTGCGTTGATATCAGTGTGTCACATTGTGACAGGTTGTCAGACAGTGTAACACGACGTCAGAACAGTTGGACCATCATAACAAGCTGTAAATGACAGGTGACTTACCTAGCGGTAGCATGTAGGGTTCTCATCCAATCAGTCTCCGCCAAAAGCTCCCTGGGCGACCGTAGCCCAGCCAGCAGATGTAAGGCGGCGTGGCGGTGCGTTGATATCAGTGTGTCACATTGTGACAGGTTGTCAGACAGTGTAACACGTGAACAGCCTTTAGGTGCATAATGTCCATTTTGCAAAATGTCCAGTGGTGAAAAAATGACCAGTTTGCTAAATGTCCAGTTTGTAAAATAACCAGTTTGCAAAATGTCCATGTTTCATGGGGAAAATTGTTCAGTTTCATAAGTACCTTGATATCCTTTCGGCTTGTTATACCCTTTCTGTTACTCCCTGTATATTTTTTGTTACTTGACTACTTACGAGTAGCTTTAGCGCTATCTATGACTTTAGTTGAACTATATAGTCACTCAGCTGACGACATAAAGTATGTTACATACCTAGCGGTAGCATGTAGGGCTCTTAACCAATCAGCTCGCGCCAAAAGCTCCCTGGGCGACCGTAGCCCAGCCAGCAGATGTAGGGCGGCGAGGCGGTGCGTTGATATCAGTGTGTCACATTGTGACAGGTTGTCAGACAGTGTAACACGACGTCAGAACAGTTGGACCATCATAACAAGCTGTAAATGACAGGTGACTTACCTAGCGGTAGCATGTAGGGTTCTCATCCAATCAGTCTCCGCCAAAAGCTCCCTGGGCGACCGTAGCCCAGCCAGCAGATGTAAGGCGGCGTGGCGGTGCGTTGATATCAGTGTGTCACATTGTGACAGGTTGTCAGACAGTGTAACACGTGAACAGCCTTTAGGTGCATAATGTCCATTTTGCAAAATGTCCAGTGGTGAAAAAATGACCAGTTTGCTAAATGTCCAGTTTGTAAAATAACCAGTTTGCAAAATGTCCATGTTTCATGGGGAAAATTGTTCAGTTTCATAAGTACCTTGATATCCTTTCGGCTTGTTATACCCTTTCTGTTACTCCCTGTATATTTTTTGTTACTTGACTACTTACGAGTAGCTTTAGCGCTATCTATGACTTTAGTTGAACTATATAGTCACTCAGCTGACGACATAAAGTATGTTACATACCTAGCGGTAGCATGTAGGGCTCTTAACCAATCAGCTCGCGCCAAAAGCTCCCTGGGCGACCGTAGCCCAGCCAGCAGATGTAGGGCGGCGAGGCGGTGCGTTGATATCAGTGTGTCACATTGTGACAGGTTGTCAGACAGTGTAACACGTCATCAGATAAATTAAATAATGAGAAAATTGAAAAATTCACTAGCGACCGCCGGGACTTGAACCCGGGACTGTGGTTCACCGTTCCACCGCTCTACCGACTGAGCTACAGGCGCCTAGCAGACCCTGGTGAACTTTACAACCTCTTGATGCTCGTCTCGAAGCGACATCTAGTAGTAGTTTTTACAACTAAATATTTACAACACAATTTTTAATTTTCTCACTATTTAATTTATGAGAATAATATAGCGCTGTGAGTGCATTAATAATTCCAATACGTCATCAGATATTACCTAGGACTACAGTTGGACCATCATAACAAGCTGTAAATGACAGGTGACTTACCTAGCGGTAGCATGTAGGGCTCTTAACCAATCAGTTTCTGCCAAAAGCTCCCTGGGCGACCGTAGCCCAGCCAGCAGATGTAACTACAGTTGGACCATCATAACAAGCTGTAAATGACAGGTGACTTACCTAGCGGTAGCATGTAGGGCTCTCAACCAATCAGCTTGCGCCAAAAGCTCCCTGGGCGACCGTAGCCCAGCCAGCAGATGTAGGGACTACAGTTGGACCATCATAACAAGCTGTAAATGACAGGTGACTTACCTAGCGGTAGCATGTAGGGCTCTTAACCAATCAGTTTCCGCCAAAAGCTCCCTGGGCGACCGTAGCCCAGCCAGCAGATGTAGGGCGGCGAGGCGGTGCGTTGATATCAGTGTGTCACATTGTGACAGGTTGTCAGATTGAGTAACACGTCATCAGATAAATTAAATGATGAGAAAATTGAAAAATTGAGATTGAACCCGGGACTGTGGATCACCGTTCCGCCGCTCTACCGACTGAGCTACTGGCGCCTAGCGGACCCTGGTGAACTTTTCAACCTCTTGATGCTCGTCTAAGCGACATCTAGTAGTACTTTTTACAACTAAATATTTACAATACAATTTTTCAAATTTCTCATTATTTAATTTATGAGAATAATATAGCGCTGTGAGTGCATTAATAATTGCAATAAGTCATCATATATTACCTAGCGGTAGCATGAAGCGCTCTTAACCAATCAGTTTGCGCCAAAAGCTCCCTGGGCGACCGTAGCCCAGCCAGCAGATGTAGGGCGGCGAGGCGGTGCGTTGATATCAGTGTGTCCGCACCGCATTCGCGCCAAATCGAGATCTGCCGCGCGATTAGCGAACGGAACGTTGGGTCGCCTGTGGAAAGAAAAAATAATGGTATAAATTTAGCGAGCCCGACTTTTTACGCTACAAATAATAGTGGCAGCTTAAAGCACTGGGCGCTACTGAAAAACAGACTGAAAATTTAACATATAGCGAGCAAAGCGAGCTCGACTTTTTGCGTTACAAACAATTAAGCGAGGATACCCAAAAAGCCGTGAATGTAAAACAGGTAGAAAGGCGTACGTATTGCGAGCGAAGCGAGCCCGACTTTTCACGCTACAAACAAGAAAAGAGAGTGTACTACACTGCATACTGTATGTATTATGTTTTGAAGAATTAACAAGCTCATCTTTGTCACTAAAATTGTGTTTTACTGAATTGTAGCCGACCAACCACCTGTAGATCTAACTTGACTAATGTATTTTGCCCGCGACCCCCCTGGGGGTCGCGACCCACAGTTTGAAAAACACTGGTATAAAACATAGGAAGTATAAAGTGTCAGCTGGTTAATTGGCATAAAAATTGTGATCAAAAATACAAGGTGTATGGGACGGTTTACCGAAAACTTCGCAGGCATGATCAGACCATGAAACTGACTAACTTTTATTATGGAGCCAATGTTGGTAAACATGAAAAATTTTGACCTCCCATACAAAATTGCCGATCAGCTGATTTGAATTACTATTAGAGGTCCAAATGTTTTTCTCTATTTCAACCCATGTTCCTTGGGGAAAGTTGTTTCTTATCACTCCGGCCGGTTCTGAGTTTTAGCTATCAGAAAATTTCACCCTATATAGGATCTGATCTGATCTCTTTAGGACAAAACTGTTTCACCGATTTTGTTGATT
Source organism: Phthorimaea operculella (assembly GCA_024500475.1). Classification (NCBI taxonomy): domain Eukaryota; kingdom Metazoa; phylum Arthropoda; class Insecta; order Lepidoptera; family Gelechiidae; genus Phthorimaea; species Phthorimaea operculella. The sequence goes on from JANFCV010000087.1 coordinate 686,095, forward strand.
CTATGTGCTTCATGCTTCATACATTGCCTAACCTAGGATACTCAGGATATGTTTAGGTTCAACATTTTATTGGTGTAACATTTTTCAAGATACGGACTATTTAGTGGTATGACCCGCGTGCATAGTGGAGAATTGCTTAATAGGATGTTTTCATTTTTTCTAAAATGCAATATGCAGGCGGTTCATATTCGAGAAAATACGTGCTCGCGGCACAAATTAATGTGTGCTGTTTTGATATTCTTATACTTTGAGATTTTTGACAATAGCAACCCTGGCTAAATAACAAGTGACAATCGGAAAAATCCTGAACAGGGTCGAGTGAACCTTCTGCAACTCTCTATTTTGTGCTCGCGGCGCCTACGAACGGTACCAATTGCGAGATCGCAACGTAGTCGCCGCAAGCATTATTATACTACTAAGAGTGTTTATTTCTTATAACAAAAACAATAATTTTATACATTCGTCTTTGAGATAGATTAAAGTTCATATTTACCTGCACACTGAGCAATAGTAGGGTCTGTGACTTTTGGAAATGTATGGAAAGGTGACGATTTTTGTTTAAGTGAAATTTCGATATGGGGCCGTGTAGAGGACCTTAATCTAAGGTTTTTGAGCCCGGTTACCAAACTCCAGCACGTGGTGGGGGGGAGGGGGGTGCGTTTAAACTTGCGCGTTACCGCGCTTCAGTAAAAAAAATATGTGGCGTTGGCTTTACATACAATTTTGATTTTGGTATCAATTTCTTATAAATCGAGGATGTACCTTCTATTTTTTGTATCAAAATACCTATATTTCTTACGAGAAATATGAAAAAAATTGAAATAAATGAAAAAAATCTGCAAAGATTTGTAATTTTTTTCATTTGACAGGCTATATCTTTAAAAATATATGAATAAGTCATAAATAAAAAATATTATCAGTTAGTCTTATTATTTAAATTTATGAAACCATACACAGTAATGCCAATATTCGAAGAAAAAACTCCCAAAAAAAATAAGAACCGTGCCTACTGCAATGTGTACCCGTACGGACCTACTGCTATGTTTACCGCATAACATTTTTATCTTCCTGAAAAAGCGTTACAGAGTTATTATTTGTAATGTCAATTATTATAATAAATAAAGTAGACGTATCTACACTAATATAATAAAGAGGAAAGATTTGTTTTTTGTATGTACGTATGCAATTGATAAACTCCGGAACTACTGAACTGAATTCAAAAATCCTTTCACCATTAGAAAGCCGTTAAACCGTTAAATTTAGCTGATATTACCCAAATTATCCAAAGCACTTGACCTATCTTCGAGAAATTCATCACTGATATTGCTAGCATATCAAAAAAGGGCATGGACTACGTTTTGTCAGACCTTGCTAAGCATGATGGTCTGCTTCTGCTGGCACATGGTCATCGAGGGTCTGGAGTACTTGATATAGATGACCAGCATCTCATCCAAACAATAAAAATATACGGTAAAGGCTTCGAAGTAAAAGTTGTTCAGCACGTCGGGCTACTTCTGCTGGCACATGGTCATCGAGGGTCTGGAGGATCTGATGAATTTGGTAACGGATACAAAGTAAAAGGTGTTTAGTATGACGGGATGCTTCTTCTGGCACATTGTCATTTAAGGTCTGGAGTACCTGATGAAGACCACCAGCATCCCATCTAAACTATAAGAGATACGGTAATGGCTACAAAGTAAAAGTTATTCAGCATGACGGGCCGCTTCTGCTGGCACATTCACCTTTGCTAGAACGGAGTAATGGACTTTTTACTACGGGCAAAGATCCAATTTCTACGGGAAAACATGTAAGTAGCAGCGGGTGAAACCGCTGGGCGGGCCGCTAGTTTGTTACAAAAATGATTTTATTATCCTACAATATTTATGGTATTGCCTAATAAATGATGATCTATGCAATGATGAACTTTATTCAAAGTCTCCCTTTCAAGAACAAATAACTTGAGTTAATAACAATATCTAGATAAAAAATACTTTCTTGCCATTTTTGTATCTCATATAGTATAGCAGTGCTCCTTGTGCCCTCCATCAGGTACTCCAGATCCTCAAGTTCTCACAAAACGTAGTTCATGCCCTTTTTTGATATGCTAGCAATATCAGTGATGAATTTCGCGAAGATCGGTCAAGTGCTTTGGATAATTTGGGTAATATCAGCTAAATTTAACGGTTTTCCCGCTGCTAACCGTTTTCCCATGGGAATAAGATATTTTCCCGTGATATAAAGTAGCTTATGTTACTCTGAAATATTGTAGCTTTCTAACGGTGAAAGAATTTTAAAATTTAGTTCAGTAGTTCCGGAGTTTATCGATTACATACATACATACAAAAAACAAAACTTTCCTCTTTATTATATTAGTGTAGATACGTCTACTTTATTTATTATAATAAATGACATTACAAATAATAACTCTGTAACGCTTTTTCAGGAAGATGAAAAAAGTTATACGGTAAACATTGCAGTAGGTCCGTACGGGTACACATTGCAGTAAGCACGGTACTTATTTTTTTTTTTGGGAGTCTTTTCTACGAATATTGGCATTACTGTGAGTGATTTCATAAATTTAAATAATAAGACTAACTGATAATATTTTTTATTTATGACTTATTCATATATATTTTTAAAGATATAGCCTGTCAAATGAAAAAAATTACAAATCTTTGCAGATTTTTTTCATTTATTTAAATTTTTTTCATATTTCTCGTAAGAAATATAGGTATTTTGATACAAAAAATGAAAGGTACATCCTCGATTTATAAGAAATTGATACCAAAATCAAAATTGTATGTAAAGCCAACGCCACATATTTTTTTTACTGAAGCGCGGTAACGCGAAAGTTTAAACGGCCCCCCCTCCCCCCCACCACGTGCTGGAGTTTGGTAACCGGGCTCAAAAACCTTAGATTAAGGTCCTCTACACGGCCCCATATCGAAATTTCACTTAAACAAAAATCGTCACCTTTCCATACATTTCCAAAAGTCACAGACCGTACTACAATGAGGGCGGCCATATTGATGTCTCCATTCTCGATAGCAACTTTGCAAGCCTCCACTACGCGACCGCCTAGTAAGAGAGTCCATACTCTTGCACTGTGCCCGTCAGATTCATATTTACCTGCGCACTGAGCAATGAGGGTGGCCATGTTGATGTCTCCATTCTCGATAGCTACTTTGCAAGCCTCCACTACGCGACCACCTAGTAGCAGCGTCCATACTCTCGCACTGTGCCCGTCGGATTCATATTTACCTGCGCACTGAGAAATGAGGGTGGCCATGTTGATGTCTCCATTCTCGATAGCTACTTTGCAAGCCTCCACTACGCGACCGCCTAGTAAGAGAGTCCATACTCTTGCACTGTGCCCGTCAGATTCATATTTACCTGCACATTGTGCTATAAGTGTAGCCATGTTAATGTCTCCATTCTCGATGGCTACTTTGCAAGCCTCCACCACGCGACCGCCTAGTAAGAGAGTCCATACTCTTGCACTGTGCCCGTCAGATTCATATTTACCTGCACACTGTGCTATTAGTGTAGCCATATTAATGTCTCCATTTTCAATGGCGACTTTGCAAGCCTCCACTACGCGACCGCCTAGTAAGAGAGTCCACACGCGCGCGCTGTGTCCGTCAGATTCTGCAAACAATAATCAAGCTTATAAACACATTTTATTATATTACATACTTGAATTCGTATGGAATTCGTTAGGGAATATTTCTCGACAAAGTTCCCAAACATTGCATAAATACTACACTTCCCCATAAATGTTCGCAATGAAGACACATTTTAAACAATGTTTCAGAAAAGTTCCCAAAGAAAAAGCATCCTCATTGAACATTGTCCCGAAACATTGTATAAGAAACAAAGTGATAGGGATTTTGTGCGCAATAAATACCTGGCTTTAGCCTTTTGGCAACTAAGACTCAAGAAATTTACAATGACAGACCGTTTAAACCATTTTTTCTTCAAATAAAACTTACCACAGTAACAGTTTTTAAACCACTAATAGTAATAGTAAGTTTGTGAGACGACCGCTATCAAACTGTAAAGATAGCAAAATAGTCTCCGAAACTCAAATACCATTCTAGTGGTTCAGCTTACATTATTGTATCAAAGTTTGATTTATTCTTTAACATACATATATCACGCCTGTATCCCTTGCGGGGTAGGCAGAGCGTAAGCAGCTATAAAAAACGGTCATTTTCACTTAGTCTGAAAAAAGGTTTGAGAATCATTCAGAAGACTGTGTATCACCATAGTGATAGAATGTCAGCCTGTCGCCTATGATAATTGAAATACTCAAGTCCCATAGTTTTCCTTCCGTTCTTACGACACCCACTGGAGATATTGGGTGATGCTATTTCTTTCTTTTTCGTGTGGGACACCGAGTCGTTCAACGACCCGATGAACCCTGGTGTCAGAGTTTTTCAACCGCCTACTGCAAGTAGCAGGCCTCTGACATGGTTGTGTAACGACCGCCATCATAGACAGCAACCGGGACCGACGGCTTAACGTGCCCATCCGAAGCACGGAACCATCTTACTTGCGGACAATCAGGTGGTTCAGCCTGCAATGTCCTAACCAGACTGGGATCAAATTCACAAAGTGATAAATATCAACTTTGTGAGTGACCCCACCGAGAATTGAACCCGGAACCTTTGCGTGGCAGGCAGGCATGCTAACCACTGCGCCACATCGGTTGTCATCGGATGCTATTCTAAGCCCGCATCACACGGCCAATTCTTTAATAGGTAATAAATAAATTGTCAGTAAATAAAAAAGCATACCATCTTGAGGCTCCGGCGCTCGTGGTTTCTTTAGCTCTGCTTCTGTGACGTCATGGACAGCTGACGTCAGCCATTCGAGCAGCTTTTTGTGTTGGTTGATATAGACTTGAGTATATGGTTTTAATTTCAACTCGATATCTTTACACGTTCCCGAGATAAAGGGTCTTGACAGACCGACACACAGACAGACAGACAGACGGACAACAAAGTGATCCTATATCGGTTTCGTTTTTTACCTTTCGAGGTACGGAACCCTAAAAAATCGGTGAGTGAAAACCAGGACTCTGGACTACATAACAAATACAGACAAGTAAAAAATAATAAAAGCATACCATCTTGAGGCTCAGGCGCTCGTGGTTTCTTTAGCTCTGCTTCTGTGACGTCATGGACAGCTGACGTCAGCCATTCTAGCAGCTTTTTGTGTCGGTTGATATAGACTTGAGTATATGGTTTTAATTTCAACTCGATATCTTTACGCGTTCCCGAGATAAAGGGTCTTGACAGACCGACAGACAAACAGACAGACGGACAACACAGTGATCCTATATCGGTTAAGTTTTTTACCCTTCGAGGTACGGAATCCTAAAAAATCGGTGAGTGAAAACTAGGACTATATAATAAATACAGACAGGTAAAAAACAAATAAAGGCATACCATCTTGAGGCTCCGGCGCGCGAGGTTTCTTTAGCTCTGCTTCTGTGACGTCATGCACAGCTGACGTCAGCCATTCGAGCAGCTTTTTGTGTCGATTCACTATTGACGCTTCGTCCATTCCTGGGACACCTGCAAATGTAGTAACACATTTTAACTTGACTTAGTATTATGCTGTACATTCTCTCTCTTTTCGTGTGGGACACCGAGTCGTTCAACGACCCGATGAACCCTGGTTTCAGAGTTTTTCAACCACCTACTGCCAGTAGCAGGCCTCTGACATGGTTGTGTACCGACCGCCATCATAGACAGCAACCGGGACCAACGGCTTAACGTGCCCATCCGAAGCACGTTAATGCTGTACATAACGACCATTAACACCATGCCTGACAAAAGTTTGAGAGTCATTCAGAACTCTTTTGTATTGCGATAGTGACAGGTTGTCAAAATTGCAATATAGGTACATCAACTCTCAAATACCTTAGTCGCGTCTTACGACACCCACGCGGGAAAGATATGGGGTGATGCTATACTAAGCCGGCACCACACGGGAAACAAAACAAATCATCATCTTCCTGCCTTTATCCCAATCACTTGGGGTCGGCGCAACATGTTTTGGATGAACACAACATCATATTGCAAAAGCATTTGGCTTAATTTTACGACCGGTCGCCTGCCTGACGTCAACCCTCTTTGGGAATGCTATCGTAGGTGGTATTACCGCCACTATACGGTTGACCATGGTAGGGAAATATTGTAGAAGTAGATAGCCGAGGTCAAAAACTCTACGTCGTCGCCTTTTACGAAAGACCCTGAGTAGAATAGGGGTGGCAGAATTCTTAGTCGCTACCTCTTACCGCTAAAACAAAATAGTGATTAAAAGGGTGATACAAAAGTAAATAGTGATTCTGGACACAATTTATTCTTACCATCGTTTTCCAAATCAGCGCCCCAAAGCGCTTCGCATAGTTGGAACACTTCCCGGCAATACGCACTCGATACACCAAACTGTTAACAAAAAGGTAATTTAAAAACAATGAAAAATACCACCAATAAGTTAAAATTCTGCGTTTAAGAGCGCTTAGTTTTTACCGTGATTTCGTTTCAGCGCCATCTCTTGACAATAATCGATACTCACGCGAACTTTTCTATCGGGTATTTTGCTGTAATGCTTAGTGAGTCTCCGTAGGGCTTCCCTGCGGGCGCGGGGCGAAGCCTCCAGCTACATACACTAACTTAAATGCGAAAAACTTTTATACCGCGTTTTAGACCGCTTTGCTTTTACCGTGATTCGTTACAGCGCCATCTCTTGACAACAATTGATACTTACACGAACTTTTCTATCAGGAATTTTGCTGTAATGCTTGGTCAGTCTGCGTAGGGCTTCCCTGCGGGCGCGGGGCGAAGCCTCCAGGGTCAGTCGTGGAGCCTCTCCGCTGTCGGGGACGAATGTTGAGAATTCCAGTAGGGTTTCTAGGTGGTGAGTGAGGGTTTCCTGCGGGGAAAGTGTTATGTGATATAAAAATATGATGGATGGATAGTGGATACCAACAACTATACTAAGAAGTAAGAACGTTCTAACATCGCTTGACTAGCACGGTCGCTTTCACTCTTACGCGCTCTATCGCACTTTCCCAATATTTATTGCACATTTGCACAACTATGTGTACGCTATTTAGGTACTCTATGATTAAAGTAGTTGGATTCTGGAGTATACACTTACGTATTAATTATTATTTATTCATTTTCAGACAACTGAATCCATAAATTGTTAGTACTATATAAGATTACGTTAGTTAACATTATGAATTGGCAGAGTGTCTCTCAGTATGGGACACTATTATGTCATCCATCACTCATCAATGACCGACAGTATTGCCTACCCCGTACCCCGCATTGCCAACTATACGATACTAACGTGGAACTAAGCAAAGTCTTTGTAATTTTGAGCTTGTTCAAGTTGTTACTATTTATTACATACCAAAAAAGTAGTTTTGTCGTCGGGTTGCCCCAAAGCTAGCCGCACGACGACTTGCTCGCTCCAATCATTTTCATCACGACCTGACACGTAGCGACCCAAATCGCATAGTTCCGCGGCTGTAAAAATTAACGGGTTATTAGAAAACATATTCAGAATAATTTGGGTTACTTTACTTGAGGAGGCAGGATTTGAACCTGCGACTTTCGGCATCTGTACTGCCAACGCCTCTTACAACTACCGTGGCTCAATCTTAGCCTACGAATTAAGCAATTGTATCTTGACCACTCATTATCCCGGTATTTCCACGCGTTAGTGGCCAAGATACGCTTAATTCGCAGGCCAACATTGAGCCGCGGTAGCCCAGTTGTTAAAGGCATCAGCAGTACAGAAGCCAAAAGTCACAGGTTCAGAGTCGCTTGCCTGCGGTAGAAAGTTTTGCAAGGTTTTCAATAATTGCATACGTAATACAGGAAGTGTTTTAAACTACCTGATTCATAGAAAAAATAACCTGAAATGGTAACATTATTGTTGACATCTTGCTCAAATGTCATGTAATAAGAAAAAGACGCAAACAATAATGTTGCCATTTCGGGGCCCTTTCTTCTGTGCATTATATCTTGGTTCAACTTACTATTTGGCAAGTGTTCCATTGCATTCCTGGCATTGGGATAAACCACTGCGCTCGCCGGTCCGAAGCCCGCGCGGCTGTGTCGCGCCCGGCACACGGACATATCCGCTATACATGCTGCATTCAGCCGGCCTACTAGACGGATGTTGATGTGACAATGATTGTAGCTACTCACTGTTTGGCAAGTGCTCCACTGCGTTCCTGGCATTGGGATAAACAACCGCAGAGGAAGGGCCGAAGCCCGCGCGGCTGTGTCGCGCCCGGCACACGGACATGTCCGCTATACATGCTGCATTCAGCCGGCCTACATGCTACATGCTAGACGGATGTTGATGTGACAATGATAATGTAGTTACTAGTAGTTACTTACTATTTGGCAAGTGTTCCACTGCGTTCCTGGCATTGGGATAAACGACCGCAGAAGAAGGGCCGAAGCCCGCGCGGCTGTGTCGCGCCCGGCACACGGACATATCTGCTATACATGCTGCATTCAGCCGGCCTACATGATACATGCTAGACGGATGTTGATGTGACAATGATTGTAGCTACTTACTGTTTGGCAAGTGTTCCACTGCGTTCCTGGCATTGGGATAAACCACTGCGCTCGCCGGTCCGAAGCCCGCGCGGCTGTGTCGCGCCCGGCACACGGACATGTCTGCTATACATGCTGCATTCAGCCGGCCTACTAGACGGATGTTGATGTGACAATGATTGTAGCTACTTACTGTTTGGCAAGTGTTCCACTGCGTTCCTGGCATTGGGATAAACAACCGCAGAGGAAGGGCCGAAGCCCGCGCGGCTGTGTCGCGCCCGGCACACGGACATATCTGCTATACATGCTGCATTCAGCCGGCCTACATGCTACATGCTAGACGGATGTTGATGTGACAATGATAATGTAGTTACCAGTAGTTACTTACTATTTGGCAAGTGTTCCACTGCGTTCCTGGCATTGGGATAAACAACCGCAGAGGAAGGGCCAAAGCCCGCGCGGCTGTGTCGCGCCCGGCACACGGACATATCTGCTATACATGCTGCATTCAGCCGGCCTACTAGACGGATGTTGATGTGACAATGATTGTAGCTACTTACTGTTTGGCAAGTGCTCCACTGCGTTCCTGGCATTGGGATAAACCACTGCGCTCGCCGGTCCGAAGCCCGCGCGGCTGTGTCGCGCCCGGCACACGGACATGTCTGCTATACATGCTGCATTCAGCCGGCCTACATGCTACATGCTAGACGGATGTTGATGTGACAATGATAATGTAGTTACCAGTAGTTACTTACTATTTGGCAAGTGTTCCACTGCGTTCCTGGCATTGGGATAAACAACCGCAGAGGAAGGTCCGAAGCCCGCGCGGCTGTGTCGCGCCCGGCACACGGACATATCTGCTATACATGCTGCATTCAGCCGGCCTACATGCTACATGCTAGACGGATGTTGATGTGACAATGATAATGTAGTTACCAGTAGTTACTTACTATTTGGCAAGTGTTCCACTGCGTTCCTGGCATTGGGATAAACAACCGCAGAGGAAGGTCCGAAGCCCGCGCGGCTGTGTCGCGCCCGGCACACGGACATGTCCGCTATACATGCTGCATTCAGCCGGCCTACATGCTACATGCTAGACGGATGTTGATGTGACAATGATAATGTAGTTACCAGTAGTTACTTACTATTTGGCAAGTGCTCCACTGCGTTCCTGGCATTGGGATAAACAACCGCAGAGGAAGGGCCGAAGCCCGCGCGGCTGTGTCGCGCCCGGCACACGGACATGTCCGCTATACATGCTGCATTCAGCCGGCCTACATGCTACATGCTAGACGGATGTTGATGTGACAATGATAATGTAGTTACCAGTAGTTACTTACTATTTGGCAAGTGCTCCACTGCGTTCCTGGCATTGGGATAAACAACCGCAGAGGAAGGGCCGAAGCCCGCGCGGCTGTGTCGCGCCCGGCACACGGACATGTCCGCTATACATGCTGCATTCAGCCGGCCTACATGCTACATGCTAGACGGATGTTGATGTGACAATGATAATGTAGTTACCAGTAGTTACTTACTATTTGGCAAGTGCTCCACTGCGTTCCTGGCATTGGGATAAACAACCGCAGAGGAAGGTCCGAAGCCCGCGCGGCTGTGTCGCGCCCGGCACACGGACATGTCCGCTATACATGCTGCATTCAGCCGGCCTACATGATACATGCTAGACGGATGTTGATGTGACAATGATAATGTAGTTACTAGTAGTTACTTACTATTTGGCAAGTGTTCCACTGCGTTCCTGGCATTGGGATAAACGACCGCAGAAGAAGGGCCGAAGCCCGCGCGGCTGTGTCGCGCCCGGCACACGGACATGTCCGCTATACATGCTGCATTCAGTCGGCCTACATGCTACATGCTAGACGGATGTTGATGTGACAATGATAATGTAGTTACTAGTAGTTACTTACTATTTGGCAAGTGTTCCACTGCGTTCCTGGCATTGGGATAAACGACCGCAGAAGAAGGGCCGAAGCCCGCGCGGCTGTGTCGCGCCCGGCACACGGACATATCTGCTATACATGCTGCATTCAGCCGGCCTAGGAAAAAATACCGCATTATTAGAAAAAGCAACGCTTATGTTTTGAAAACAACAATGGCAGGCAGGCACACTATTTGACGACTCACTTTAAATATTTGATTTGAAATAGAAACTACTAGCTTGGAATAAATTTATATTGCCTATCTCAAATCAGTTGGGGCCGGCACAACATGATAAAACACAAAATCATGTAGAAAAAGGATTTGGGTAAGTTTTATGTCCGGCCGCCTGCCTGACGTCAACACTCTTTGGGAATGCTACTGTAGGTGGTATCACCGCCACCACGCCATGGTTGACCATAGTCGACAGATATTCAGGCAAGGTCAAAGACTCTACGTCGCCTTTTACGAAACACTCTGTGTGGACACAGGGGTATTCTTAGCTGCCACTACACGGCGAATTAATTTATAAATGTAAACACAACAAATCTCTACATTTATGTATGGCATACAAAAGACCTGAGTTTCATTACCAACCAGTATATATTCCCACGCTTTTAAATGTATCTCACATACTTACCGGCAATAGTTTTCTTGAAAGGCGGTACTTTTCTGTGATACTTCAGGACGATCGTGTGCGGTCTTACGATCAAGGGTTTCATCGGGATTTCTGTGAAAGTAGAAACATCTTCAATTTCAATTTAAATTTATTTATTCAATAACAAATACTTCATCAGCTATTTGTACAACAAGAGAGCAAAATTTATTTTTGTTACAAGTGTTTTATTTTATTTGAATCCAGAGGTAGGGTAGGATACTAAAATTACGCTACGCTTGTGATTTAACAAGCAGATGTATGAAAAAAAAAGCCTGACGAACTCGAGACAAGACGAGTTCGTCAGGTCGTTGGACGGTCGGTGTCCTACCACACGAAAAAGATGTTTTCTACTTGATTAATTAGTTGGTTGATAGGTTTATAGTAAAATGTAGATTATTTTTTTCATAATATTTATCTGGATAAGTCCAGCAGATACGTGTTTTTTTTTACCTTCAGTGTGTGTATGTGTTTGTGTGGGTTCCATGAGCGATTCCCCTTGAATGTGTTGCGTTGATGGTGGTCGCAGGGGGAGGGACACAGTGCTGCCCCCTACTAAAGAGTGGGGGACCATCTGGTCCTCTGTTGATACTGACGCGTCGTCTTCCATTTCTGTAGAGAGAAATAAAATTGTCAATATTATAAACTGATCAATTGCGTGTGGTGCCGGCTTAGAATATATAAAATATTCCATGACAGCCAAAACGGTTTTCGAAGAAAAAGGTCTACTGTACTAGCTGTGTACCAATACATGCAGGAGGTACTAAACACAATAAACGATAAAAAATATGGAGGTGGTCTTCTCTTAGACATGACAAAGGCGTACGATAAAGTTCAACATCAAACCTTACTAGATAAATTATATGCAATAGGAATTCGCGGAAATAGTCATAAATGGATTAATTCTTATTTAAAAAATAGACGACAAATAGTAGAAGTAGAATCTAGTGATATAAATACTAAAGAAGTTAAAAAAGTATGCTCTGAATTTAAAACAGTTAATGCATCAATACCCCAAGGAAGTGTCATTGGGTGTTTGCTATTTATTATTTATATTAATGAGTTACCAAAATTTATCCAAGAAAAGTGTGTCTTATTCGCGGATGATTTATCAATACTGATGACATGTGAAAATGATGTTAACATAGAACAAAATATTAAAAAACTTCTTGATGACATAAGTTACTGGATGGATAACCATAACCTAGATATAAATTATAACAAAACCAAAATAATTACATTTCACCCACATCAAAAAGCACCACTTAATATAGATATTACATACAACTCGGTTAATTTAGAAACAGTCAATAGCTTCACCTTGCTAGGATTAGATATAGATACCCACGTAGACTGGAAAGCACATACTCAGAAAATTAGAAATAAATTAGCTAAATTTACATACGCACTCTCAGAGATAAAAAGATCTACGGATCTTCAAGCCGCACTTTCGACATATTATGCTTATGCCTATTCGTGGTTAACATACGGCATAATCATGTGGGGTAATAGCACAAACGTACACACACTTTTCACCCAACAAAAAAAACTGATTCGCATTTTAGTTCACATAAAACCAACAGATAGCTGCAGACCACATTTTCATAGACTTAAAATCCTCACTATACCATGCATATATATATTAGAAGTTTGTAAGTTTGTTAAGAGCCACCCCACATTTTTCAAGACACGCGAAGATATTCCGACAAAGTATTCACTACGCCATAAAAATAAATTAATGATACCTTCTTCCAATCTTACTAGTCATTCCAATAGCCCATTTGTAATGTCCATAAAAATCTTTAACAAACTACCTACAGACTTAAAAAATGAAACTAACTATAATAAATTTGTAAAAAATCTCAAAATATTTCTTATAAATAAAAGTTATTATTCGCTTAAAGAATACTTAGAAGATAAATTATAATAATTTTGTTCCTATATTATTAAGTATTACCTACATATTTAGCTCGCCTACATTATTGTTTTAGATAATAAATATTGTTATTCACAATTTAAAATATTTATTAGAAACGTTTTTTCTTTACATCTGTATTGTTATAAAACTTAGTTATAAGTAGAGTCATTAGTATTAAATTAATTAAGGCTTCCCTCTCTTTAAATGTTGCTGTGCCCTAACAGGGTGTCATTATACGGGTTTTATAGTGTTCTGCATATTGTGCGACATTGTATCTCTTACATCTATGTATATTGACTTATGCAATAAACGATTGAAATTGAAATTGAATAGCATCACCCCATATCTTTCCCGTAGGTGTCGTAAAAAGCGACTAAGGGATTTGAGAGTATTCAGTATTTAAATATTCATTTCAAGTCACAGTACAAAATATGTTAACTATATACATAAAAGTTCAAATGTGACATCCTGTAGGGGCGAGAGTTAATGTATGTTGCAATTTTAGGCAAAAGCCTGACAATGTCTCTATGGTGAAACACAGTCTTCTGAATCACTCTTAAACTTTAGTCAGACTTTTTTTACAGCCGTTTACGCTCTGCCTACCCCGTATGGGATATAGGCATGATGTACGTATGTATGTATCAATTGGTCCTGGCAACGTACCCTTGGGGAGGCCTACGTCCAGCAGTGGACTACTATGTTGATATGAGTGATGCGATCATTATAAATCACTGCACAAAAATAGGGTTGTAATTTTCAGCACTTGAAAATGGGAAGGAGGGAAAAGGGGTGAAGTTTTCTTCTCTACATAGAGTTCAAAAATGTGAGATTATAGCTCAATTTACCAATAAGTATAATTGCGCCATACATAGAACAAAATGTTTATGTTTAAATAGAAATATTTCTGAATACCAAATTTTAAAACACTTCTCGTGTTAGGTAAACAATTTTTGGAAAACTTCCAAAATTTTCACCGCAGGCAGGATTTGAACCTGCGACCTTCGGCATCAGTACTGCCGACGCCCTATCCACGCGATAGTGGACAAGATATACTTCCTTAATTTCGCGGGCTCGATTAGAACCGCGGTAGCCCAGTTGGTTAGGGCGTCGGCAGTACTGATGCCGAAGGTCGCAGGTTCAAATCCTGCCTGCGGTGAAAATTTTGGAAGTTTTCCAGAAATATTTCTATTAATAAAATACCATACAAATAAATAATTTGAAACTTTATTTTTTTTGTAACTTTCATACCAAGAACTCATTTTGAATGGTATATTGAGTGACTTACCCGCGTCAGCATAGAGGGAAGCCTTCATAAGTTGCACATTATGACTTTGCCGGTGTTCCAATCTTGCCAATTCACTTGTAGGACTTTTGACGCCGTATGCTGTAACGAAAACCATAGTTGGTGACACAGCTAACACAATATTAAAATCAGACATCATGAAATCCTTTAAAATCTAAGTATCTCGACAGACTACGACCGTAATTACGCGACGAAATTCGGTGCAATTACGCCAACAACGTTATTTGCATTACGGATGACACACTTCACCCGAAATTCCGTCGCCGAAATTACGCCACCGAATGTCAGTTCAAAAAGCCGAAAACAGACGAAACAAAATTCAGCCGCCGAATTTCGGTCGCGTAATTTCGATCGTAGTGTGTCTACACACTTCAGACCAAGATTTTGCTCATTATTACACTTATCAATTGACTCTTGCAAGGCAATCTCTACTTTGATTCGCTTGGGAAAGACTTTGTTTTCCATGGGACAATCGAAACAGTGCGCATTTTGGACAATGCAAATGCACAGCCCCACAACGACTACAGTACTGATCAGTAATCTTGGAGTCAACAAATGCATTTTTATTGTGGTACAGTCTCACCTGCTTAGTCATGAAAAATTCAAACAAGCTTAATTTGTTTTTTTTTTTCAGAGTGTCCCATTTTACTGCAAAAATTCTTACTTATCTAGATGCAGAAACACTTACTGAATCGTACAAGATTATTTTTATCCGGCTTGTCGGCATCAATCACAAGCAAATCGGAATCTTAAAAATATGACTGTTCATGAGTTAGCGTGAGAGACTTGTACAGTTTATGCTGATAATTTAACGAATTACCTCTATGACTGTCCTGATATAAGCTCTGTGATTCTGTATTGTCCTCTGTGGTGTCCATTTCAAACGCTGAAACAAAGAGACAAATCATTTATTCATAAGTTACTTTCTGTAGCGGTGAAACAACCTTCTTTAATTCTATTATACATCTTATACTATGTAACTTACACATGTTGCCGGGTTTTTTTGTACACGGTTTGTTTTCAGTGGCGGATAAACCCTAAAGCAAACTAAGCAGTCCTTTAGGTGCATAATGTCCATTTTGCAAAATGTCCAGTGGTGAAAATATGTCCAGTTTGCATAATGACCAGTATGCAAAATGTCCAGTTTGCAAAATATCCAATTGCAAAATGTCCAGTTTGAAGATTATCTGACTTGTAAATTACCAGTTTGCAAAAGTACAATTAGCGAAATTAAGGTGTGAGTTCAGACTATGAAAGCGATCAACTTTCCCCAAAACACATTGGTTAGAGACCCAGTATTTCATGTAAACTGGACTTATTGCAAACTGGACATTATGCAAACTGGACATTTTACAAACTGGACATTTTGCAAACTGGACATTATGCAAACTGGATATTTTTTCACCACTGGACATTTTGCAAAATGGACATTATGCACCTAAAGGCCATTTGTAGCAAGTCAGTAACAAGCTTTTTCATTCTGTGTTTGTTGCTCGTTCTTAGTATAAAATGTCGAGCTCGCTTTTGTGGCGATGCATAAGTTTAGCTGTGGCCTATTTTATCTTTAACTTCAATACTATTGTAGGTGGTATCACCGCCACCATGCCGTTGTCCATAGCCGAGGTAAAAACTACGTCGCCTTTTACGAAACACCCTGAGTGGACTAGGGGTGGCAGTATTCTTAGCTGCTATTACACAGCTAGTAGCCAGTATATGGATAACAAACAAACAAATCTTTCCTCTTTATAATATTAGTTCAAGCGGCTCATGGCATTATTGGCAGACATTTTAATCGTCTTAATTGTGCCTAAATTAAGCTCCATCAAGATTCTTCCTAATTTCAAGTCCAAAAAATTGAATCTTATCGAACTAAGAATGCACACGATGGCTTTGCAGCCTATATGTGCGTGGATTGGATAATATGTTGATTAGATTTTAATATCAATTATTCATAGACCGTGTGATGTCGGCTTAGATTAGCACCACCCCTATTCTATCCGTGGGTGTCGTAAGAAGCGAGTAAATGGTAATCATCCAGGGAATGGACAGCAGCGTTCCCAGTGAATTAAACATCTTATACTGCGCTTTCCAATCCGCCTGCGAAGTGTGGTGAGTAGCTATGGCAATGCCCCCCGATATGGAAAAGTCTATGTCCAGCAGTTGAGTTTATTGGCCGAAAAGTGTTTAGTTTCATGGTCCGATCATGGCTGCAAAATTTCCTATTAGAGCCTTATTTTCATACAAAAGCCACCGAAATCCGCCGCGCGTCCGCGACGAATTCCCTGTACATCCGCCGAGCGTCCGCTTCGCTCTGCATCCGCTCGCAAACATTGCATTGGCGAGGACACACACTCTTCAGAGTATGTACTTAAATTGCTCTCTATTTTTTTTATATCAATATGCGAAATTTGGGGGCCAGCGGGGTCAATAACTTTGCCCTTTTGATAAATATTTAGTTTTATTATAACATCATGTTTATATCTATATGATCCGCGGGTTTATCGGAAGAAATACAGCTTGTAAAATAAAAGTTTTCGTTATGTAAGAGACAGATATCTGTTTAAACCAATTAAAATAGCATAACTATCTAGCTGCAAGTTACCTACTGTTTTGTCAGCATGATGACCTACGAACTTCAACACAAAGATAACGCTTTCTTTGATGATGTTATGATTCCTTAGTCCTGTGTATGATAAACATACACGCATACTTAAATCACGCCTTTATCCCTTGCGGGGTATGCAGTGCGTCAGCGGCCGTAAAAATACGGTCTAATACACATGAAACCCTCGAGTCTCTTAGTCGCTTCTTACGACACCCAGAGGCAAGAAATGGGGATATGCTATTCTAAGCTTGCATCACAAGGTATGCATGATAAAGCTCATACGAAATTGTCGATGAACTGATTTGAGTTACTATGGGAGGCCTAATTATTATTTTTATATTTCGTCCTATGTTCCTTGGGGAAAGCTGTTCCTTATCTTATCACATACCTGTCACGCATTTTCCCTATCGGTCACTATCACTAGTTAAATTTTACCCTAAAATTGCAATAGCCATTTAACCCTCGAGTCCCTTAGTCGCTACTTACGACATCCACAGGAAAGAAATGGGGTGATGCTATTCTAAGCCGACATCACACGGCTGCAACTAATAAGCAATCTATGAATAAAAATGTTTATTTCTAAAAGTAATGACTATTGCATCGATTAGGTGAAAAAGATATCGGCATGCCGTCTGTAAGCAAACTTCTTGTATTTCGATGGGACACCGAGTCGTCCAACGACCCGATAAACCCGGGTGTCAGTTTTTCAACCGCCTACTACAAGTAGCAGGCCTCTGACATGGTTGTGTAACGACCGCCGTCTACGTGATCATAGACAGCAGCCTCCGAAGCATGAAACCATTTTGCTTTTCGAACAATCAGGTAGTTTAGCCTGCAATGTCCTGACCAGACTGGGAACAAACTCACAAAGTCGCCAAAACTCGCGAGTCATCATCTTCCTGCCCGTATCCCAATTACTTGGGGTCGGCGCAACACGTTTTGTTGAACACAAAATCGTGTTGCAAAGGATTTGGCTTAATTTTACGACCGGCCGCCTACCAGGCGTCAACCCTCCTTGGGAATGCTTTTGTGGTGGGTTAACCGCCACCATACGGCTGGCCCTGGCTGTTTGGGTCGGGTTTATCCCTTGGTCGCCTCTTACGACCCCCACGGGAAGAGAGAGGGTGGTGCTATTCTACTCTGCCGGCACCACTCGCTAGCGTTAGCGGTTTATCTCGTACGAGTCTATAGTCTATATAAGTAGCTGGTCCGTCTCCCGCACAAGTATTTGCACGGTGCGCGTCCAGTGAGTCGTCCGTGAATTGTGCAAAATGGCCGCCAGGGACCCCGCCTCCGACCAACTGGTCAATTACAAGAAATCCAACAAGGTAAAAGTTACATGCTGTGTGGTTAGCCTGGCCAGCCCCGAGGCAGTGCCTTTTTTTTCCGGCCCGAGCCGCGTTAATATTAGGAACACAAAATTGTTTAACAATTTGCTCTTTTTTACAATGACTTATCTATTTATGTTAATTGATTATCAATAAGCGGTACTTTAGTAATCCTACATTGAAAAAAGATATTTGTATCTTTTTATACTTCGTTGCTGCGTTGCACATATCAGGCCTAATGTCAGGTATGTTCTATTAAAGCTAATTTATATTATTTGTTTACTATTCAATATCATCATCTGCCTGCCCTTATCCTAATTTATTTGGAGTCGGCGCAACATGTCTTTTTCTTTCATTCATATCTATCAACCGTCAAATCCTCATTTAATAATATTAGAAAACGTATTCAAATAATATTGTAAAAAAGATTTTGGTGGGGTCTAAAAACTTGTCTTGATTTCTCCAAGGTACCATCCTGCTTAATGTTGTTAAAAAAGTATTTTTCTAAGAAATAAAATGTGGCTTTGATATTAAATTCCAATTATTTAATTCTTTTGTAAGTTTTGAAGTGGTATCTGACCACTCCCTTACACCACTGAACCGCTTTAAAAAAATCTTTCAATGCTTTAAGTCAGTACAAAGATTAATTACCTACTTTTGAAAAAACCTTTTTGTTAGATTTTTTCCACCCCACAAAATAATTAAATTCCCAAGCAAGTGAAAAATCAAATTTCTGACGACAAGGACAATGTATAGGAATTTTTAATGCTGAGTGCGCCATAGTATTCTCTTAAATTGAAAATGAGAAAATTGAAAAATTCACTAGCGACCCCCGGGACTGTGGATCACCGTTCCACCGCTCTGCCAACTGAGCTACGGGCACCTAGCGGGCCCTAGTGATTTTTTTAATTTTCTCATTTTCAATTTACGAGAAGGACAAGAGTTTTATTTTTAATTTTTAGAGAAAAGTAGTAATAAACGGATAGGACGTGCCCAATTCTAATCATAATAAATATAGTAAATAATGATTGCTAGGACGTGAAGTCATAACAAAACAAACATCTTTTAGAAAATAACAATACTAAATAAGTGATTATTACTAACAACCAAGAATTAGCTAAGAAAATTAATCGTGAGAATCGAGATCATTGTACGTCACAATGAAAATTATGTAACGTAAATAGATAAATACTTAATAATTTGAACTTACAATCTTTTTATCTTTGTTTTGCCGACCCCGCTTATTTATTATCTATTGTTTTATTATTGCTATTATTATATCAGTGCGTATCTATATGCAATAATTTATCTTTTTGCAATAAGCTTCAATTTATCTATAAACAAAATTAAGACAAGGCCAAACATTAATAAATTCTTTTTTTGCCGTCATGTATCATCCTAAAAATTAAGTGCGCTCACGCTTGCGCAATACACGATCTTAGAGTATATACTGGGTTATTTTTTAGTCAGTGCGCAAACTTTGCAGGGTGTTTCTACTCGTGATTCTGAACAACTTTTATTATGGGACCACCTGCGAATTCGCAAAAAAAAATTTGGATGTTCCATAGAAAAATTCATACCTACTCGGCAAAAATGTATGGAACAACCAAAAATTTTTTTTTAGATTTCGCAGGTGGCCCCATAGTAAAAGTTGTTCAGAATCACAAGTAAAAACATCCTGCAAAGTTTGCGCACTGACTAAAAAATAACCCTGTATAGGCAAGCTATAGAGTGCGCCTAAAAGTTAGAACGGGAAGCAGTAGTAAGAACACAACCTCTCTGTCCATCAGTAGCAAAACGCCAGTGACAACACTATTGAACCTCTATTACTTCTCATACATTTGACGTAAGTATCTATGGAACAATCGCTTACGTTTGACAGTAGGTACAGCGCGGGGCGGTACGCGCACTCTATAGCTTGCTAATTACATAATTACTAGCAGCAGATCAGAAACCACCTATCGCTAGTAAGTAGCGGAGATATTGGGTCGTTAAACGACTCGGTGTACCACACAAACAAAAAGTTATGTTTACTTTATCAATTTTAAATACAAATGAAAATCTCTTTTGTTCCAGGAGCCTCCATTCATCACCCTCAAGTCTGGCAACCCTGTCGGTGTCAAAACTGCCGCGCTAACCGTCGGCAAGCGAGGCCCGATCCTACTCCAAGATGTAAACCTCATCGATGAGCTGACCTCTTTCGAGAGAGAGCGCATCCCAGAACGAGTTGTCCACGCTAAAGGAGCCGGCGCTTTCGGATACTTCGAAGTCACCCATGACATCACTAAGTACTCCGCTGCGAAAGTCTTTGAAAGAATCGGAAAGAAGACTCCGATCGCTGTAAGGTTCTCGACTGTTGGAGGCGAGAGTGGATCAGCTGACACCGTGCGCGACCCTAGAGGATTCGCCATCAAAATGTACACGGACGACGGCAACTGGGATATTGTAGGCAACAACACGCCGATCTTCTTCATTCGCGACCCGACTTTGTTCCCCAGCTTCATCCACACGCAGAAGCGCAACCCCGCTACTCACTTGAAAGACCCCGATATGTTCTGGGACTTTATCACTCTGAGGCCTGAATGCATGCACCAGACGATCTACCACTTTGGGGACAGAGGCATCCCTGACGGTTACAGATTCATGAATGGATACGCCTCGCACACATTCAAGCTTGTCAATAACCAAGGCGTCGCGCACTGGTGCAAGTTCCACTACAAGTCCAACCAGGGAATCAAGAACCTGCCCGCTAAGAAGGCTTTGGAACTTTCTGCTACAGACCCCGATTACTCCATCAGGGATCTGTACAACGCTATCGGCAGAGGCGAGTTCCCGTCTTGGACTTTGAACATCCAGGTCATGACCATGCAGCAGGCCGAGACCTGCAAGTTCAACCCATTCGACTTGACTAAGATCTGGCCCCACTCTGAGTACCCGTTGATCCCGGTCGGTAAACTCGTGCTCGACAGGAACCCGACTAACTACTTCGCCGAAGTAGAGCAGTTGGCTTTCAACCCGTCGAACTTGGTTCCTGGTATCGAGCCGTCTCCTGACAAGATGTTACAAGGTCGTCTGTTTGCATACGCTGACACGCACCGCCACAGACTCGGCGCTAACTTCTTGCAGATCCCGGTCAACTGCCCGTACCGCGTGAACGTAGCCAACTACATGCGCGACGGCCCTCAGACTATTCACCACCAGGGAGGCTGCCCGAACTACTTCCCTAACTCTTTCAATGGGCCACAGGAGTGCCCGCGCGCTAAGCGTCTCCAGCCCGCCTACAATCTGACCGGTGACGTGGACCGTTACGACAGCGTTTCTGACGACGATTTCTCGCAAGCTGGCGTGTTGTACTCTCGCGTATTTTCCGATGCCGAAAAGGAGCGTTGCGTTGAGAACATCGTGGCCCATCTTAAGGACGCCGCCGCCTTTATCCAAGAGCGCGCAATCAAACTGTTCACCCAGGTGAACCCTGATCTGGGACGTAAAGTAGCCGCCGGTTTGGCCCCGTACAAGAAATACCACGCTAACTTGTAAGAAACTTGACTTGGCTTTTGTGATCATTGTAATAATGAAAGATCGACTACGAATGCGAGAGGGTTACAACATTATAAAAATAATATGTTGAATAAAATAAGCTGCTTATACATAAGTGACATTATCTACTGACGAGAAAGATCTATTTATACGCATATTTTTAAGTTGTTAAATAAAGATTTATAATTGTTATTTACTTATGTGTCTTGTTTTATTATTAGGTCATATTTTACATATTTTACCGTCTACTTTCTACTACTAGTTTTCCTTATCCCGATAATTTAATAGTCCTAATTTATCAGTAAAATTGTATACACGATTCATACGTCAAAATGTTCTGATTGATAACAAAGATCGAAAGGCCAGAGTAACATGCATGGTTTATCTAACAAAAACACAAAATTTACAATAACCAAAATATTTTTCGTTCAAATATCTCTGATCCACTAAATAAGTATATCACGCCTCTATCCCTTGCTGGGTAGGCAGAGCGTAAACGGTGGCTGGCCCGCAATAGTAGTTTATGCAACTGCCTAATAATGAGAGGCTATAGTATGAGAGTGGCAGCCGAGTGTGATAATAGTTTGACACGAGCATTCTAAAGCCTAATTATATGCAGTTGCATACACTATTTTATCTACACTCTACAAGAAAAACTATGAAAAATAATTCAAACCTCCGCACTGCACTATGGCGATTGCAAGCATATCTACTGAACCACCAACTGAACGACTTTTGTACATAAGTAACTTTTTAACTAAACGTTAAAATGGAGGCTCATAAAAACTAAACAACTTTTAAAATTAAAAAGCATTTATCGGTGAATTATAATTCGAAAAATGATTTGAAGCAAAGATTTAATAATAAATAAGTCCTCATAATTTCAAGTGTCGTCTCGCCCGGGTGACACTTGTTTTTTTCTTTCATTTGACTTACTGTTGGCCAGTGTTAAATTGGAACAGATTAGAATTTGGTACGCGGGTCAATTCGTTTCATTTTTTTTCAAATACTAGAAATCGAGTTACTCTATGTAGCTGCCAGTAGTATGAAAGTTTTTTTTTAAAGGCTGTATATTCGTAATGCAGTTCATTACGTTCGTACTTTCGATTCTGTAAAACGAATATTACGAAATGAGTGTAGATAAAATATTTTTATAAATAAGTGGTGCCCGCGAGTTTCGTCTCGCCAGCGGATGCTTAGAGGTACATAAAGATGTGCCAACATCATATCTAATAGAGCCATTTTCATATCCATTATAGTTTAATAGTGCTCCTGGTGATCGACGTTAGGTAGGTAGGCAGACAGGCACTGCAGTTCTGATAAAGTTAAAAGTTGTCATTATCACTTATCTATCATAGATGTTGATTAGGACATTTGTCTACCTCCATACCAAGCAAATACATCGATTAGTTTTTGAGTGATACATGCTTAATCAAACTTAGGTGGGGCCTACACGTAACGCCCGTTGCTAAGTTATTTTAGCGCACCGCTTACGTCTAACGTCGGTTTTAAGTATGGGCAATTTCGAAATTTGTATGCATCTGTTAAACGCTTGTGCATAAACTTGCGTCGCGTAGCGTAATTTTACCGTTTTGTGTTTTTTTGACTGACGAATTCGTGTATGTATCTGTTAGTGTATGTATGTATGTAAATTAGTTATGAGGAACTTACCTTTCCCATGCAGCTCGGCGCGTGTTTCGGAGTGCACGTTGTACAGATCTGTGTGTGGTAATCCAAGACCAGCTGTGGGGGGCATGGGGGCTACAGTGACCCCCATTGGGGTCACCGGGTACATCGGGGCTCCCAGGCCGCCGAGGCCGCCTAGACCGCCGGTTGCGGGTACTTGGATGGGCTTTGGTGGCGCTGAAACATTTTTTATTTTCAAGTCAATATGCAAAATTTGTATAACATGATTTAATATAAGTTATGTATGTATTATTAGTTTTGCTGTGTGATGCCGGCATAGAATACTTTTACAGCCACAACAGTCCACTGCTGGACATGGGCCTCCCCCGTATTGGGGGGTATTGCCGTACTCACCACGCTTGGCAGGCGGATTGGCGAGCGCAGTTCAAGATGTTTAATTCACAGGGAACGCTGCTGCCCATTCCCTGGATAATTATCCCTAAGTCGCTTTTTACGACACCCACGAGTAGAATTGGGGTGATGCTATTCTAAGCCGGCATCACACGGCATAGAATAGCATCACCCCAATTATACCCGTAGGTGTCGTAAAAAGCGATTAAGGGATAAGGGCAGCAGCGTTACTTGTAAATGCAACATCAACATTGTGCTCGCCATTCCGCCTGCCAAGTGTGGTGAGTATGGCAATACCCTCCGATAGGGGGAGGCCCATGTCCAGCAGTGAACTTTTGTGGTTGTTATGGTTTTTTTTCAGCAAGTAAACTTTTTACAAGCTTATTTTACTCATGGTAAGGACTAACTTTTACTATGGCACCGTCACCGACAGCCAACAACATCAAAAAATTATCTGCACAAATTAAGGAAACGGCGCGCGGGGCGATCTGTTCTATGTATAGAAGAAATAAATAGCTACCCGACAAAAATGTATGGAGCAGCCGTTTATTGTGGTTCACGAGATGAATGTATTGGAATTTTAATGTACAGTGCTATATCTACCCCGATAGGGGAAGGCCCATGTCCAGCAGTGGACTGTTGTGGCTGTTATGGTATAGTATGGTGCTATATTTATGATGCTAATGAAATATAAAATGTGAGTTCTTGTATCGGAAAATATAGTGTAGATCGCCTTCAGTCTAAACGTTACCAGAATACCTAAGAAAAGAAAAATCAATATACAAACCTATAGGCGCCGCTTTTTGTAGCTGTTGATTGACAATCTGTCGTTTCAGCACCTCAGGGGTGATTTCATCTTCCTCGTCCGAATCTGTAAGACTGTATTTGCTGAAGTGCTCCACCTGTAATAGGATATCACATTTTAAATCTATCACCTGTCTGCTATCTCCGTTGCCTCGCGGTTAAAATAATTATCGGGACATTTGTTTGTCCCAAACGACAAGAATATATCATCGTTACATTTACATCTAGGATATATCATGGCGGCCCAGCAGCTTTTTGAATATGGATGTAAGTACATGCATATTTTTTTTTAAATAAAAAGGTCAAATAATAAAATTTGCAAGACCATTTACTAAAATCAACCGGTTTAGTGACTGCTTGCCACGCAAAAGGTTCCAGGTTCAATTCCCGGTGGGGTCACTCACAAGGTTGATATTTATCATTTTGTGAATTTGTCCTCCGTCTGGATAGGACATTGCAGGCAAGATGGTTCCGTGCTTCGGATGGGCACGTTAAGCCGTCGGTCCCGGTTGCTGTCTATGATGGCGGTCGTTACACAACCATGTCAGAGGCCTGCTACTTGCAGTAGGCGGTTGAAAAACTCTGACACCATCATTGAACATCGGGTCGTTGAACGACTCGGTGTCCCACACGAAGAGAGAGACTAAAGAAATAGCTTACCCGGAATACCCAGCTGCCTGTCTG
Organism: Phthorimaea operculella; assembly: GCA_024500475.1. Taxonomy (NCBI): domain Eukaryota; kingdom Metazoa; phylum Arthropoda; class Insecta; order Lepidoptera; family Gelechiidae; genus Phthorimaea; species Phthorimaea operculella. Next base: position 711,492 of record JANFCV010000087.1, read on the forward strand.
CGGGCGGTACTCGATGAACTTGGTGTCGTGTTTGTCAATCGGGTCATTGAACGACTCGGTGTCCCACACGAAGAGAGAGACTAAAGAAATGTTCTTACCCGGAATACCCAGCTGCCTGTCTGTGGGCGGTACTCGATGAACTTGGTGTCGTGTTTGTCGCACACACGACGGAGGTTCATCGGGTCATTGAACGACTCGGTGTCCCACACGAAGAGAGAGACTAAAGAAATAGCTCACCCTGAATACCCAGCTGCCTGTCTGAGGGCGGTACTCGATGAACTTGGTGTCGTGTTTGTCGCACACACGACGGAAGTTCATCGGGTCGTTGAACGACTCGGTGTCCCCCACGAAGAGAGACTAAGCCGGTTCTTCGGGTCATTGAACGACTCGGTGTCCCACACGAAGAGAGAGACTAAAGAAATGCTGGTTCATCGGGTCATTGAACGACTCGGTGTCCCACACGAAGAGAGAGACTAAAGAAATGCTGGTTCATCGGGTCGTTGAACGACTCGGTGTCCCACACGAAGAGAGAGACTAAAGAAATGCTGGTTCATCGGGTCATTGAACGACTCGGTGTCCCACACGAAGAGAGAGACTAAGCTGGTTCATCGGGTCATTGAACGACTCGGTGTCCCACACGAAGAGAGAGACTAAAGAAATAGCTTACCCTGAATACCCAGCTGCCTGTCTGCGGGCGGTACTCGATGAACTTGGTGTCGTGTTTGTCGCACACACGACGGAGTTTGCCCTCGTAGTCCATCGCCAGCAATCTGAGCTGGTTCATCGGGTCGTTGAACGACTCGGTGTCCCACACGAAGAGAGAGACTAAAGAAATGTTCCCTTTAGGTGCATAATGTCCATTTTGCAAAATGTCCAGTGGTGAAAAAATGTCCAATTTGCATAATGTCAAGTTTGCATAATGACCAGTTAGCAAAATGTCCAATTGCAAAAAGTCCAGTTTGCAAAATGTCCAGTTTGCAATAAGTCCAGTTTACATGAAATACTGGGACACTGACCAATATGTTTTGGGGAAAGTTGTTCGCTTTCATGGTCTGAACTCACACCTTAATTTCGCTAATTGCACTTTTGCGAACTGGTAATTTTCAAGTCAGGTAATCTTCAAACTGGACATTCTGCAATTGGACATTTTGCAAACTGGACATTTTGCAAACTGGACATTTTGCAAACTGGACATTTTGCAAACTGGTCATTATGCAAACTTGCAGACTAAAGAAATAGCTTACCCTGAAAACCCAGCTGCCTGTCTGCGGACGGTACTCGATGAACTTGGTGTCGTGTTTGTCGCACACACGACGGAGGTTCATCGGGTCATTGAACGACTCGGTGTCCCACACGAAGAGAGAGACTAAAGAAATAGCTCCTCGTAGTCCATCGCCAGCAATCTGAGCTGGTTCATCGGGTCATTGAACGACTCGGTGTCCCACACGAAGAGAGACTAAAGAAATAGCTCACCCGGAACACCCAGCTGCCTGTCTGCGGGCGGTACTCGATGAACTTGGTGTCGTGTTTGTCAATCGGGTCGTTGAACGACTCGGTGTCCCACACGAAGAGACAGACTAAAGAAATAGCTTACCCTGGTTCATCGGGTCATTGAACGACTCGGTGTCCCACACGAAGAGAGACTAAAGAAATAGCCTACCCGGAATACCCAGCTGCCTGTCTGAGGGCGGTACTCGATGAACTTGGTGTCGTGTTTGTCGCACAAACGACGGAGTTTGCCCTCGTAGTCCATCGCCAACAACCTGGGCTGGTTCATCGGGTCGTTGAACGACTCGGTGTCCCACACGAAGAGAGAGACTAAAGAAATTGCCCTCGTAGTCCATCGCCAGCAACCTGAGCTGGTTCATCGGGTCGTTGAACGACTCGGTGCCCCACACGAAGAGACTTTTTTTTTTTTTTTTTTTTTTTTTTTTTTATGTTGGGCTTACTCTTGACCCCAATCTTACCCTAGAGCAGAGATGGGATCTACGGTGGAGCGAGCTTGCCCAGAAGATGCCTATTCACTCTAGACTTAAAGAGATTCAGGTTATATGCACTCGGAAATACAGACGCAGGCAGGGAATTCCATTCTTTAGCCGTGCGCATAATGAAAGATGATTTGAAGCGCTTAGTGCGTAATGTGGGTATATCAACTAAGAACGGATGGTAGCCGGCCGTGCGTCTGGATGTCCGATGGAAGAAAGGAGACGGTGGTATGAGCTCATGCAGCTCACGCGCACACTCTCCGAAGTACAATCTGTAGAAGACCGATAGGCAAGCTACCTTGCGGCGGTGAGCCAGGCTGTGAAGCTTGGTCGACTAAAGAAATAACTTACTCTGAATACCCAGCTGCCTGTCTGCGGCCGGTACTCGATGAACTTGGTGTCGTGCTTGTCGCACACACGACGGAGTTTGCCCTCGTAGTCCATCGCCAGCAATCTGAACAAATGAGACAGAGAATATTGCAGTAATCATAATTTTAGGAAAGTTAGATGAGTGTGTCTTCGAAACTTGATGAAGAAAATTTCATATGAAACTTTGCGTTGTTGGTCTAAACGGCGGAAGGTGTAATCTAAGTGATTTCGTAAAGAAAATTGTTAATGTTTTCAGGTTCTGGGTTTAATAAGGACTACTTTTGTTCAAAACGAGAGTGGTGTGGTGTGCGTTTATGAACAGTAGAGCTGGACAACGCTTTGGTAAAAGTAAAAACTGTCAAGATGTAGAGAATGTCATAAGCTTTTATTGTTCTATACAACAATATATCACACAACACGCACCGTTTTCAAAATAACAGATAAACAAAAAATAAGAACTTCAGCGGCTCACGGCTCCTAAACACAATCTCGGCTGCCATGGCTGACCGTAGTTCTTATTAAACTAAATACTTATTATTAATTGTCTTTACTATATCACTTGCAAAATCTGTCAGAACCTCCTATTACAAGACCGCAAATAAATTTAGGCCAGATGCAGTCCAAAGTTACTTTACATGCGGTTTAAAGTGTCCATCTGGACTAAACCTATATTAAAATGTAGTTGTATGAACAAGTTCATATCTGATGATCAGAATTGAACGTGAGACAACCTGGACCTTTCGACTTCGGTACTCATCGCTTCAGATTCGATGCTGACTAAGTGACCCTGCTCTATGATATTTGTTATTGCTGAGCCAATAATGATGAGCTTACCTCTCTGGATCAGTAATAGGTCTTTTCTCGGTCTTGTCCCGGGGCCAGATGCGGTCCAAAGTGACTATGGCGCGCCGGTTTAGCCCCTGTCCGACGGGCGGCTTGTCAGAATCGGCCGGGTAGATAGTTACCTCTTTGTTTCACTATCATAGTACATATACACATATATGTAGGTCTATTTATTGTAACTACAATTGGTTGTCCTAATAAATATATACTCTCCCTCTTCTTGTGAAACACCGAGTCATCCAACGATTGGATAAACCCTGGTGCCTGAGTTTTACAACCGCCTACTACAAGTAGCAGGCTCTGAAATGGTTCTGTAACGGCCGCCGTCTAAGTATTCATAGACAGAAACCGGGACTGACGGTTTAACGTGCTCTCCAAAGCACGGAACCATGTTTCTGTTTAGACAATCATACATATAACAATAACATACCTCTCTGGGTCAGTAATAGGTCTTTTCTCGGTCTTGTCCCGGGGCCAGATGCGGTCCAAAGTGACTATGGCGCGCCGGTTTAGCCCCTGTCCGACGGGCGGCTTGTCAGAATCCTCCGGGTAGATAGTCACCTCTTTGTTTCACTATCATACATACATACATACATCACGCCTTTATCCCTTGCAGGGTAGGCAGAGCGTCAACGACCGTAAAAGTACGGTCGTTATCGCCACGTCTGACACATATTTGAGGGCCGTTTTAGCTATTGTCGTGTATCGCTATAGTGACAGGTTGTCAGCCTGTCGCCTAAAATTGCAATACACATGATACCCTCAAGTCCTTTAGTCGCTTCTTACGACACCCACAGGAAAGAAATGGGGTGATGCTATTCTAAGCCGGCATCACACGGCAAATTAACTAACATATTTAAGGTTACATTTCATTAAATACAAATCTCTTGAGGGCGGCTTGTCAGAATCGTCCGGGTAGATAGTCACCTCTTTGTTTACCTATCATATAACCTGATACATAGAAGAAAGGGCCCCGAAATGGCAACATTATTGTTTGCGTCTTTTTCATGTTACATGACATTTGAGCAAGATGGCAACAATAATGTTGCCTTTTCGAGTCCCCTTCTTCTGTGAATCAGATAGTACCTACATACCTTTCTGGGTCAGTAATGGACTACAAGATGATCTGAATTGAACTAAAGACAACTTGGACCTTTGGTCTTTGATATTTCGGTACTCACGAATCGTCACAGATAAGCATATATTTCTTGAAGTATAATTTCTATCATACATACATATAACAATAACATACCTCTCCGGGTCAGTAATAGGTCGTTTCTCGGTCTTGTCCCGGGGCCAGATGCGGTCCAAAGTGACTATGGCGCGCCGGTTTAGCCCCTGTCCGACGGGCGGCTTGTCAGAATCCTCCGGGTAGATAGTCACCTCTTTATTCAACTATCATACATTATAATGACTTACATATCTACTATCCAATCATACATACATATAGGATGCAATTTTATTAGTGGCGGATCCGTTAAGGGTGTGTTCTGTTATTGAAACTGAACAACTTTCCCCAAGAAACATAAGTCGAAATAGGAAAAAAAAAATTGGTCCTCCCATACTAAGTGTGTTTACCGGCCAGGTCAATTTGTATGGCAGGGCCAATTTTTTTTTCATGTTTCGACTTATGTTTCTTGGGGAAAGTTGTTCAGTTTCATTGACAGAACACATCCTTAACGGATCCGCCACTAATAAAATTACACCTATATAATGACTAACATATTATCTACTATCCAATCATACATACATATACCAATAACATACCTCCCTGTCCGACGGGCGGCTTGTCAGAATCCTTCGGGTAGATAGTCACCTCTTTGTTCAACTACAAATACTCTCTCTCTCTCTCTCCCCCTCCCCCTCTCTCTCTTCCCCTCTTCCTCTCCCCCCCCCCCTCTCTCTCTCTCTCTCTCTCTCTCTCTCTCCCGCTCTCTCTCACTCTCTCTCTCTCTCCCTCGCTCTCTCTCTCTCTCTCTCCCCGCCTCGCTCTCTCTCCCCTCTCTCTCTCTCTCTCTCTCTCTCCCCCCCCTCTCTCTCTCTCTCACTCTCTCTCTCTCACACTCACTCTCTCCTCTCTCTCTCTCTTTCTCTCTCTTCGTAGCAGGCTCTGAAATGGTTCTGTAACTACCGCCGTCTAAGTAATCATACACAGAAAACAAGGACCGACGGTTTAACGTGCTCTCCAAAGCACCATGTTTCTTTTTAGACAATCACACATACAATAATGACATACCTCTCCGGGTCAGTAATGGGTCTTTTCTCGGTCTTGTCCCGGGGCCAGATGCGGTCCAAAGTGACTATGGCGCGCCGGTTTAGCCCCTGTCCGACGGGCGGCTTGTCCGAATCGTCCGGGTAGATAGTCACCTCTTTGTTCAGGAAGTGTACTGTGGAAAAAAAACGAAAGGTTAGTTTTGTAGTATACATTAGGGATTCAGTAAATCGTGATTTTTCGTGTAACACGTAACTACGCACATAAAATCACCCTTTTATAAGTTATAGGGTATTCAGATAATAACGGTCTATCACACACGGCTACTACACAGGATAGGTCAGGACATATTGTGTAAATCCGAAAGCTGATCAATAGAGAACATAGCTAGTATAAGACCTTATTCACCCTTTTACAGCACATGTTCCAGCGGTTTTGAGTCATAATGCCTTCATATAAAGTTCAAAACCTATAAAAAAGGATAACAATAGTGGGTATACTACGGGACTAGTACCTACTAAGTCGATCAATTATAACATTCGATTTTGTGCAATGATCCGTAACTACAGCGCATTATTTTGACTTCCAAAATATAGCAAGTTATGATCATCTGTTAAAAGCATATAGTATATACCCTATGCAAAACATTGGATGCCTAAGTTGCATTTTATGAACGGGAAATTATGGACAGATGCCATGCTAAGCCTGTGGCTAAGCCAAAGCCAGTATCACACGCACAGTGGCATTACATAATAGATAAAGAATATATTTAGCTTATCTATTGCACGCACATAAGAATTTATTGGCATTTAATCAGCTAAAAATCATGCATAATAAATGTGCATTCTTAAAATAGATAAACTAATTACGATTAAAGTATTTATTTGACACATTTAGATTTATGTATAGTCATGGTCCTTAGCAAAAAAATACTGTTTTGCCGGCACAGTTGATGCCGCTCTGCTCAGCGATACTAGGGACCATTGTAAATGATTCCATCCGAGGAAATGAAAAATCCATCCACTGGATTTCAAGATGGCGGACCTTCGTTTTTTTGTATGGCACTAAAAAAAATATTCTTCTGGAGCCCATCGTGTGGGGTATAAAATGAAAGCGCTATACGAGACAATTTCAAAAATATACAAGGTGTTCCAAAGGAAATACATTAAATTGGAGACGTTGTGTAAACCATTGTACTGAACAATTTCCATTATGGCACCAAGTTTGAATTCTTAACAATTAAGAAGTTGAAATTTTCATACAAGGTAATTGCCTACATTTGCTACAACCATCAAGTATTACCCCTTATCCAAGATTGCAACTTTGCATTTCTAACTTGTTGGATTTGAATCTTCGAAAAAGTTTGGAACATAGCAGTCTATGTTTTAAATTTAAACGAAAACTTAAGATAAAAGATCTCTTCTCTTCGGTGTCAACTTTGTTTTATTACCGCCTCAAACTAAAAACTTCTTTTGACTTCGAGCACCCATAGAGACGCAAAGACAAAGGGCCAATCAGAGAATCGAGTAGAGTCTGTAGTGTCAGTTTTTGACGAACATGACATTTGACCTTAGTCTACGCCACAACTGTTGCCTTGGCAACTAAATTACCGCCAAAACCGTTGCCTTGGCAACAGTTGTGGCGGTAATTTCAAAAGTTTTTCCAAGGCTGCAACATGACATAAATAAAGGTCATAATAAGTAAAGCTCCTTTCATAATGTGGGACTCAATTAAATTTAACAAATGTAAGTTTCTAATTACTTCTAAACGAGGGGTTTTCATAACTTGGCCCCATAATGAAAAATATTCGGTACGATGGCCTACACAACGTCTCAAATTTAATGTATTTACATTGGAACACCTTGTATTGTCATAATACATTTCAGTTACCCTTTTAGAAAAAAATCAAGTTACATTTTCAAAAGTAGTCAAAACATGCCAAGTTTGAGGTCCAGTAGGTACAAAATGGCTGACATAAAGTTTGTTAAAAGTATGCCAAATGATCCACCATATCCTTAAAAATAACGTCACGAAAGGAATTTCGAAAATAATAAGATTTAATGTATATTTTGCAATAGAAAGTAGATCATTGGGAACTCCAGTAGGTTAGTAAGAACTGCTTGAGTGTGAATCCAAAAATGTTTTAGAACCAATTCTTCTCATGATTCCTTTGATACTCAAAGCTAGATAATGATCTGCTGGATCATTTTGAAACTGCGGGCATGGTTGTGCCCCCGCCAAGTCGAGTAAAAAGCGGATTTGCCATAAGTATCTAACATGTTTTTCTCTACTCGTGAAATCGTGAAATCTCGCTTCTGTAGGCCTGCTGTAACAAATTTTGCTGTAAAAATCTTTTAGTACATAAGAGTTTGAAAGCTGTCAAATTTGGTCTATTGGAACGACAGTTCTCTAGGTCAATATTTTATTTACGAAAATCTCATATTTTTTTACCGTAGAGGTAATGAGTGGTGACACTTTTTTTAAATTATGTCTTGATGGTATCTCATATCTTTACATACGTCTCTTTTTGGAATCACTTCATGCTTGTAGATACATGCCTTCTAAAAGTGCTCTAGAAGTTTGATGGTCGGTCTAATGAGCAACAGATTCAAAGGAATTGAATGAAAATTGTAATATGCGACGTTTATTTAATGACTGTTTATAGTTATAGTTTCGTCAAGTCTGTCTGTCTGTCTGTCTGTCTCTCTGTCTTTATGCCGCACCCTCTAACTCCGTCAGTTTTAGAGTTATTGACATCAAATTTGGTGTGAAGATAGATCGTGTTGACCCAAATTTAGAAATGTTGAGAAAAAAATATTTTAATTGTTTTTGGACCCCCTTCCCATACATGTGAAAGGGGGGCAAAATTTTTTTTTCTCTTGTAATATTAAATAAGGTTAATAGGTCTTTTAAAACTAAGTGGAAGTTTCTTTGAAACAAAGTCTCTTAAATGTTTCTGTCTCGAGATATTTGCTTTTAAATGGGGCGTTTTCGAGCCATAATTTGTTCCAGCTGTAACTTTTAAAGTACACATGCTAAAAATTTGAAAAAAAATGGAGTATAGTTCTTAAAATGAAGTTACCATGAAAACTATAACACTTAAGATTAAGGAAATATTAAAGTTTTTCAATTTGCGGTTGGTAACCATACAGCTGCAAACAAACCAGTAACAAAATTAACTTTGTAACGCTGAATGACCTTATATATTTAAACGTTGACTACGAAACCCTATTCGTGAGTGTGTGTGACATGCTCTTGGCCGCTTTTTTTAAATTTCAGGACTCAAATGTTATCCAAAATATCATTATACAGGTGTCGAAAAAGGCCTGAATTGTTTCGAGAGAAACATTTTTATTTTAGTTAACTATTTATTATACACAAAAGCAAACACATAAAAAATACAATAAAAATGACACAACTAGCACTACTTTTTCTAACAAGAAATTTGTTACAGCAGCTTAAGAAGTGAGATAGCAATCATGAGTAGAGAAAAACAAGGTAGATAGCTATGTCACACCCGATTTTTACTCGACTTGGCGGGGGCACAACCGTGCAACCGCAGATTCAAAATGATCCAATACATCATTATCTAGCTTTGAATATAATAGCAATCATGAGAATAATTGGATCTAAAACATTTTTGGAGGCGCGCAAGCAGTTCTTACTAACCTACTGCAGTTCTTAATGATCTACTTTCTATTGCAAAATATACATTAAATCTTATTATTTTCGAAATTCCTTTTGTGACGTTATTTTTAAGGATATGGTGGATCATTTGGCATACTTTTAACAAACTTTATGTCAGCCATTTTGTACCTACTAGACCTCAAACTTGGCATGTTTTGACTACTTTTTAAAATACTACTTGATTTTTTTCTGAAAGGGCAACTGAAATGTATTACAGCGATATATTTTTGAAATCGTCTCGTGTAGCACTTTCATTTAATACCCCACTCAATGGGTTCCAGAAGAATTATTTTTTTAGTGCCATACAAAAAAACGAAGGTCCGCCATCTTGAAATCCAGTGGATGGATTTTTCATTTCCTCGGATGGAATCATTCACAATGGTCCCTAGTATCACTGAGCAAAGCGGCATCAACTGTGCCGGCAAAACAGCTTCCGGGTGATATTTGACCGTACCCGCTTAGACTATTAGTTTAATTGTTGATATCGTTTAATCGGATAGATAATATTAATTGATTGATATTGGCAAGTATTGTCTGTCTAGCTAGCATGAACAAACCGCTTTAAACTAGAGAGAAAATAGACTTGATATCAAGACTACACCTGGGCCCCAAATCTGCTAAATGAAATTCGTTTCACTTGGATGTCGATGGCATGTCAGTTGGATGGCTTTGATAGTTTCGTATTCTGCTAACAGTTTTTAGTATAAAAAATCACAGTGGCAATGAAATGAAAGTTGAGTGTCGCTGGCATTACAAAGGTGAACAAGTAGATGTGTCAAAAGACAAAAAACCCGCCTCCGGTAATTTTAAAGCAGTTTTTTTGCTGTAAAAATCGGCCATCTTGAATCTATATTTTTTTAGGGTTTCGTAGTCTACTAGAAACCCTTATAGTTTCGTCATGTCTGTCTGTCTGTCTGTCGGTCTGTCTGTCTGTATGCCGCGCCCTCATATCTTCGTCAGTTTTAGAGCTATCGACATGAAATTTGGTGAGAAGATAGATCGTGTTGATCCAAATATAGAAAAGTTAAGAAAAAATATTTTAAAAGTTTTTTGGACCCCCTTCCATACAAGTGAAAGGGGGGCAAAATTATTTTTCTTCTGTGATATTGAGTAGGGTATCGTTGAATAGGTCTTTTAAAACTAAAGTGAGGTTTCTTTGAAACAAAGTCACTAAAATGTTTCTGTCACGAGACATTTGCTTTTAAAAAGGGCGTTTTTGACCCATAATTTGTTCCAGCTGTAACTTCTAAAGTATAAACGCTAAAAATTTGAAATAAATATGAAATATAGCTTACAATCTTAAGTTACAATGAAAACTATAACGGATATTGTACCCTTGTTTCAGAAAAAATTGAGTTTTTCTATTTGCGGTTGGTCATCATACTGTTGCTAACAAACCAGCAACAAAATTAAGTTTGTATTGCTGAAAAACCTGATATTTAGACGTTGACTACGAAACCCTATTTGTGGGCGTGTCTGACACGCTCTTGGCCGGTTTTTTATATAGCCAGTGTCACTCGCGCTGCTGAGACGAATCTAACGACACCTCATATGTCAAAATCCAACTATCCGTTTGGGCTGTAGCCCGTGAAAAAGAATTTTCTTGTCCACATACATACAAAGGCAATGAGGTAATCGGGTAACAAGTAGATGTGTTAAAAAACAAAAACCCGACTGCGGCAATTTTAAAGAACAACAAAAAGCCAATCGTGTGGCCCAGGTTTAGGCCAACAAACTTTAAAACACAGTGACTTCAGAGTGAGTGACGGGCCTTTCGAAGCACAGAACTCGTTTTACTTACCTAAAAAAGTGGTTAGTATGCCTGCCTGCCACGCAAAGGTTCCGGGTTCAATTCCCGGTGGGGTCACTCACAAAGTTGACATTTATCACTTTGTGAAGTTGTTCCAAGTCTGGTTAGGACCTTGCAGGCTGGACCACCTGATTGTCCGCAAGCAAGATGGTTCCGTGCTTCGGATGGGCACGTTAAGCCGTCGGTCCCGATTGCTGTCTATGATGGCGGTCGTTACACAACCATGTCAGAGGCCTACTACTTGCAGTAGGCGGTTGAAAAACTCTGACACCAGGGTTCATCGGGTCGTTGAATGACTCGGTGTCCCACACTAAAAGAAAGACTTACCTAACGAGTCGAGATCCAGGCCTGCGACGTCTATCTCGCAGTCGTAGTAGACATTTCCATAATTCTTGCGTCCGATAGTCAGTTTTACCATTTGTATCTATGTATTCTATAGTAGGTTGACCTCTCTATAGTAGATTGACCTCTCTATAGTAGATTGACCTCTCTATAGTAGATTGACCTCTCTATAGTAGATTGACCTCTCTATAGTAGATTGACCTCTCTATAGTAGATTGACCTTCTATAGTAGATTGACCTCTCTATAGTAGATTGACCTTTCTATAGTAGATTGACCTCTCTATACTAGATTGACCTCTCTATAGTAGATTGACCTCTCTATAGTAGATTGACCTCTCCATAGTAGAATGACCTCTCTATAGTAGATTGACCTCTCTATAGTAGATTGACCTCTCTATAGTAGATTGACCTCTCCATAGTAGATTGACCTCTCTATAGTAGATTGACCTCTCCATAGTAGAATGACCTCTCTATAGTAGATTGACCTCTCTATAGTAGATTGACCTCTCTATAGTAGATTGACCTCTCTATAGTAGATTGACCTCTCTATAGTAGATTGACCTCTCTATAGTAGATTGACCTCTCTATAGTAGATTGCCCTCTCTATTCTAGATTGACATCTGAGAGGTATGTTTAGTCTCTAAACGTGCCCTCCGAAGCACAGAACCCGCTTCACTTACCTAACGAGTCGAGATCCAGGCCTGTGACGTCTATCTCGCAGTCGTAGTAGACATTTCCATAATTCTTGCGTCCGATAGTCAGTTTTACCATCTCTATCTATGTATTCTATAGTAGATTGACATCTCTATAGTAGATTGACATCTGAGAGGCATGTTTAGTCTCTAAACGTGCCCTCCGAAGCACAGAACCCGCTTCACTTACCTAACGAGTCGAGATCCAGGCCTGCGACGTCTATCTCGCAGTCGTAGTAGACATTTCCATAATTCTTGCGTCCGATAGTCAGTTTTACCATCTCTATCTATGTATTCTATAGTAGATTGACATCTCTATAGTAGATTGACATCTGAGAGGCATGTTTAGTCTCTGATTGTTTCTCTGCCTAAAGTAAAGACGTTTGAATAGACCATATTTGACAGCTATCAAGCCCATATACTAGAAGACATGTCAACAAAGAAAAATAGACCTAATGTCATTTAGGGCTTCCAATACCGGTATACCGGTATTAGCCAATACCGGGATCCCGGACTTTATTGACCTCTTTTCAGTATCGGTATTAAAAATCTAATACCGGGATTCCGGTATTGATAATTTTGATGTGTTTACCAAGTAGAGTGCCCGACACGCTCTTGGTCCGTTTCGTCACACTTTCTACCAAGTAGAGTGCCCGACACGCTCTTGGTCCGTTTCGTCACACTTTCTACCTACTAGCGTGCCCGACACGCTCTTGGTCCATTTCGTCACATTTTCTACCTACTAGCGTGCCCGACACGCTCTTGGTCCGTTTCGTCACACTTTCTACCAAGTAGAGTGCCCGACACGCTCTTGGTCCGTTTCGTCACACTTTCTACAAAGTAGAGTGCCCGACACGCTCTTGGTCCATTTCGTCACACTTTCTACCTACTAGCGTGCCCGACACGCTCTTGGTCCGTTTCGTCACACTTTCTACCAAGTAGAGTGCCCGACACGCTCTTGGTCCGATTTGACCCACTTTCTACCTACTAGCGTGCCCGACACGCTCTTGGTCCGTTTCGTCACACTTTCTACCTACTAGCGTGCCCGACACGCTCTTGGTCCGTTTCGTCACACTTTCTACCTACTAGCGTGCCCGACACGCTCTTGGTCCATTTCGTCACATTTTCTACCTACTAGCGTGCCCGACACGCTCTTGGTCCGTTTCGTCACACTTTCTACCAAGTAGAGTGCCCGACACGCTCTTGGTCCGTTTCGTCACACTTTCTACCAAGTAGAGTGCCCGACACGCTCTTGGTCCGATTTGACCCACTTTCTACCTCATCCAACCAAACTAGGAACAATCTCAACTAACCAAACTAGGAACAATCTCATCCTCACTTTCATACAAACACTACGAGAGACCAGTTTTAGTTGGCCTCACTTTCATACAAAAACTACAAGAGACCAGTTTTAGCTGGCCTCACTTACTGACTGTATGGAGGACCTCTATAATTATGTTGGACTCTGGTGCGATTTCTAACAGTTTGCTATACCTACATATACGTGTGCCATATACAATGTTGCGCAACATCGTTCAAATGTTGCGCATCATGTCGTCACCGATCGCCGTAAGTGATGTAGGTACTATCGAACGCGGCTCGAGTTCCTCTTTCAAACGACCCCACACATGGGGCCCGCTAGGCCCGAATCTCATCCAACCAAACTAGGAACAATTTCAACGTAACAAACTGGGAACAATCTCAACTGGGAACCAAACTGGGTACTATCGGCAGCACATGAACCTATCCCAAGCAAGGGATCACTCACCCTATTACTCTGGTCTTTTCATACAAACACTACGAGAGACCAGTTTAAGCTGGCCTCACTTAACTTGATTTTAATTATTACACCGTAACGGTCACGCAACACACAGATATTTTTATTGATTTATGTAATATATGCTGTCCTCATACTGGATAAATTATTAAAAATGGACTTGATAACGAATTAAAAAAACACCCGAACCGTACTGGACACTGTAGGACAGGAACAAGTAGGTCACTCGAAGTTAGTTCGCTCGAGTTTAGGTTAATGACATGTGTCGTTCAAAGTGACATTTGGGTTCTAAAGTGTGTCGAGCTACAAAGCTGAAATGGACGTAACCAAACTGGGAACAATCTCGGCCGGCACCCACGCTGGGTACTATCGGCAGCACATACAATGTTGTACAATGTTGCGCGACATGTCGTCACCGATCGCCGTAAGTGTTGTACCATCGAACGCGGCTCGAGTCCCTCTTTCAAACGACACCCCACACATGGTACCTACTACTACCTACTAAGTACCGTACCGTAGGCGGTTTTCCAGTTCTAATTTTTAATTTTTAAGTTTTAAGTTCTAAGTTTTCGCGAGGCGAACGTGTCCGCGTGGCGAACACTATGCACCCAACACCTTTATCATATCGCAGAAAACATTTCATTACCGCGTTTTAAAAAACTACTAGCGCCATCTAGTGTTTTCATACGAAAATACTTTCGACGACTTTATTTCTAAATGTGACTTTATTTCTACAGTGGACATTTTTTTATTGCTTTGTGATAAAAAGTTGCATAAAACATTACTTTTTTTTTATGACTCACGTCCTCCGAGTAAAACGTTCCAATAATACCGTAATACCGGGATCTCGGTATTGAAAAAATTGATCCGGTATTCAATACCGGTATTGAAAAAGTACGGTATTCGAAAGCTCTAATGTCATTGCATTAAAATGATTTTAACAGTTGTCAAATATGGCCTAATTGGACAACAGACATCTAAACGTGCCCTCCGAAGCACAGAACTCGCTTCACTTACCTAACGAGTCGAGATCCAGGCCTGCGACGTCTATCTCGCAGTCGTAGTAGACATTTCCATAATTCTTGCGTCCGATAGTCAGTTTTACCATCTGTATCTATGTATTCCATAGTAGATTGACCTCTCTATAGTAGATTGACCTCTCTATAGTAGATTGACCTCTCTATAGTAGATTGACCTCTCTATAGAAGATTGACCTCTCTATAGAAGATTGACCTCTCTATAGTAGATTGACCTCTCTATAGTAGATTGACCTCTCTATAGTAGATTGACCTCTCTATAGTAGATTGACCTCTCTATAGGAGATTGACCTCTCTATAGTAGATTGACCTCTCTATAGTAGATTGACCTCTCTATAGTAGATTGACCTCTCTATAGTAGATTGACCTCTCTATAGTAGATTGCCCTCTCTATAGTAGATCGACCTCTCTATAGTAGATTGACCTCTCTATAGTAGATTGACCTCTCTATAGTAGATTGACCTCTCTATAGTAGATTGACCTCTCTATAGTAGATTGACCTCTCTATAGTAGATTGACCTCCCTATAGTAAATTGACCTCTCTATAGTAGATTGACCTCTCTATAGTAGATTGACCTCTCTATAGTAGATTGACCTCTCTATAGTAGATTGACCTCTCTATAGTAGATTGACCTCTCTATAGTAGATTGACCTCTCTATAGTAGATTGACCTCTCTATAGTAGATTGACCTCTCTATAGTAGATTGACCTCTCTATACTAGATTGACCTCTCTATACTAGATTGACCTCTCTATAGTATATTGACCTCTCTATAGATTGACCTCTCTATAGTAGATTGACTCTATAGTAGATTGACCTCTCTATAGTAGATTGACTCTCTATAGTAGATTGACCTCTCTATAGTAGATTGACCTCTCTATAGTAGATTGACCTCTCTATAGTAGATTGACCTCTCTATAGTAGATTGACCTCTCTATAGTAGATTGCCCTCTCTATAGTAGATTGACCTCTCTATAGTAGATTGACCTCTCTATAGTAGATTGACCTCTATAGTAGATTGACCTCTCTATAGTAGATTGACCTCTCTATAGTAGATTGACCTCTCTATAGTAGATTGACCTCTATAGTAGATTGACCTCTCTATAGTAGATTGACCTCTCTATACTAGATTGACGTCTGAGAGGCATGTTTAGTCTCTAAACGTGCCCTCCGAAGCACAGAACCCGCTTCACTTACCTAACGAGTCGAGATCCAGGCCTGCGACGTCTATCTCGCAGTCGTAGTAGACATTTCCATAATTCTTGCGTCCGATAGTCAGTTTTACCATCTGTATCTATGTATTCCATAGAAGATTGACCTCTCTATACTAGATTGACATCTGAGAGGCATGTTTAGTAGTGAGTTATACCATCTGTATCTATGTATATTATAGTATCTCCGAGAGGCATGTCATAACTCGATCAGATAAAGAAAGGATCCTAAATAGGCATCATTATTTTTTTGCCTCTATCAAAATTTATGAAAAATGAGTGGGATTTCGGAATTCTTTCTTTATCTAAGCTAGTTATACACAGTCTATGATTGATTACTTATAAACCATAGTTCTTGCGTTTGATAGTCAGTTTTACCATTTGTATCTATGTATTCCATTGTCAATTGACCTCTCTATAGTAGATTGACCTCTCTATAGTAGATTGACCTCTCTATAGTAGATTGACATCTGAGAGGCATGATTAGTCTCTAAACGTGCCCTCCGAAGCACAGAACTCGCTTCACTTACCTAGCGAGTCGAGATCCAGGCCTGCGACGTCTATCTCGCAGTCGTAGTAGACATTTCCATAATTCTTGCGTCCGATAGTCAGTTTAACCATCTGTATCTATGTATTCCATAGTAGATTATCCTCCGAGAGGCATAGTTAGTATCTGATGGTCTACTTGCCTAAAATAAGGACGTTCGAATGGACCATATTTGACAGCTATCAAGCCCATATACTAGAAGACATGTCAACAAAGAAAAATAGACCTAATGTCAGTCATAGTACACGTTCCCGTAGTTCTTGCGTCCGATAGTCAGTTTTACCATCTGTATCTATGTATTCCATAGTAGATTGACCTCTCTATACTAGATTGACATCTGAGAGGCATGTTTAGTATCTAAACGTGCCCTCCGAAGCACAGAACCCGCTTCACTTTTCATTTCCATAATTCTTGCGTCCGATAGTGAGGTGAACCATTTGTATCAATGTAGTCTATAGTAGATTGACATCTGAGAGGCATGTTTACAGTACGGCCGCTCGAATGGGTCATATTTGACAGCTGTCGAAATCAAACATGATTCATTGTATGATATAAGGTTTCTTTTCATGTTATGACATGTGTTCTAGTATAGGTTTGACAGCTGTCAAATATGACCTATTCAAACGGCTAAGACCCTAAATAGGCAACATTATTGTCTGTCTCTATCAAAATTTGTGAAGTATGAGCAAAATGTCAACAATAATATTGCCATTTCGGAATTCTTTCTTTATCTAAGCTAGTTATTAGTTATATAGTCCATTCACAATCATAGTGTCATGAAATGACATGACCTGCATAAGCGAGAGGCCAAGTTACTCTGGCCGCTATACTTAGATACTCCGTGACCAGCATAGCTTGGCCTCCCGCTTAGGCTGGTCACGACACTATGATTTAGAATGGACTGTACATAGTCTACGATTGGTCACTTACCTAACGAGTCGAGATCCAGGCCTGCGACGTCTATCTCGCAGTCGTAGTAGACATTTCCATAATTCTTGCATCCGATAGTGAGCTTTACCATCTGTATCTATGTATTCCATAGTAGATTGACCTCTTTACAGTAGATTGACATTTGAGAGGCATGTTTAGTCTCTAAACGTGCCCTCCGAAGCACAGAACCCGCTTCACTTACCTAACGAGTCGAGATCCAGGCCTGCGACGTCTATCTCGCAGTCGTAGTAGACATTTCCATAATTCTTGCATCCGATAGTGAGCTTTACCATCTGTATCTATGTATTCCATAGTAGATTGACCTCTTTACAGTAGATTGACATTTGAGAGGCATGTTTAGTCTCTAAACGTGCCCTCCGAAGCACAGAACCCGCTTCACTTACCTAACGAGTCGAGATCCAGGCCTGCGACGTCTATCTCGCAGTCGTAGTAGACATTTCCATAATTCTTGCATCCGATAGTGAGCTTTACCATCTGTATCTATGTATTCCATAGTAGATTGACCTCTTTACAGTAGATTGACATTTGAGAGGCATGTTTAGTCTCTAAACGTGCCCTCCGAAGCACAGAACCCGCTTCACTTACCTAACGAGTCGAGATCCAGGCCTGCGACGTCTATCTCGCAGTCGTAGTAGACATTTCCATAATTCTTGCGTCCGATAGTCAGTTTTACCATCTGTATCTATGTATTCCATAGTAGATTGACCTCTCTATAGTAGATTGACCTTCTATAGTAGATTGACCTCTCTATAGTAGATTGACCTCTCTATAGTAGATTGACCTCTCTATAGTAGATTGACCTCTCTATAGTAGATTGGCAGATTGACCTCTCTATAGTAGATTGACCTCTCTATAGTAGATTGGCAGATTGACCTCTCTATAGTAGATTGACCTCTCTATAGTAGATTGACCTCTCTATAGTAGATTGACCTCTCTATAGTAGATTGACCTCTCTATAGTAGATTGACCTCTCTATAGTAGATTGACCTCTCTATAGTAGATTGACCTCTCTATAGTAGATTGACCTCTCTATAGTAGATTAACCTCTCTATAGTAGATTGACCTCTCTATAGTAGATTGACCTCTCTATAGTAGATTGACCTCTCTATAGTAGATTGACCTCTCTATAGTAGATTAACCTCTCTATAGTAGATTGACCTCTCTATAGTAGATTGACCTCTCTATAGTAGATTGACCTCTCTATAGTAGATTGACCTCTCTATAGTAGATTGACCTCTCTATAGTAGATTAACCTCTCTATAGTAGATTGACCTCTCTATAGTAGATTGACCTCTCTATAGTAGATTGACCTCTCTATAGTAGATTGACCTCTCTATAGTAGATTGACCTCTCTATAGTAGATTGACCTCTCTATAGTAGATTGACCTCTCTATAGTAGATTGACCTCTCTATAGAAGATTGACCTCTCTATAGTAGATTGACCTCTCTATAGTAGATTGACCTCTCTATAGTAGATTGACCTCTCTATACTAGATTGACATCTGAGAGGCATGTTTAGTCTCTAAACGTGCCCTCCGAAGCACAGAACCCGCTTCACTTACCTAACGAGTCGAGATCCAGGCCTGCGACGTCTATCTCGCAGTCGTAGTAGACATTTCCATAATTCTTGCGTCCGATAGTTATCTAAACGTGCCCTCCGAAGCACAGAACCCGCTTCACTTACCTAACGAGTCGAGATCCAGGCCTGCGACGTCTATCTCGCAGTCGTAGTAGACATTTCCATAATTCTTGCGTCCGATAGTTATCTAAACGTGCCCTCCGAAGCACAGAACCCGCTTCACTTACCTAACGAGTCGAGATCCAGGCCTGCGACGTCTATCTCGCAGTCGTAGTAGACATTTCCATAATTCTTGCGTCCGATAGTTATCTAAACGTGCCCTCCGAAGCACAGAACCCGCTTCACTTACCTAACGAGTCGAGATCCAGGCCTGCGACGTCTATCTCGCAGTCGTAGTAGACATTTCCATAATTCTTGCGTCCGATAGTGAGGTGCGGCACTACACATGAACCGTCTGGTCGCATGTATTCTGTGGAAGAAAAATTACTAATAACATTTGACCCATTACAGTTTAAAAAGCGAAATGTTTACGCCAAAATATGCACAAAATTGGTCAGAACTTTTAAATGATTTAGAACAAAAAACATGGTTCTCATCAGTTACTAAAGTTTGGTACAAAATTATTTGTTGGAACACAAAATCATGTAGCTAAAGGATTTGGCAATGTTTTATGACCGACCGCCTGCCTGACGTCAACCATATTCGGGAATGGTATTGTAGGTGGTAGCACCGCCACCATGCGGTTGACCATAGTCGACAGATATTCAGCCGAGGTCAAAAATTCTACGTCGCCTTTTACGAAACAGCCTGAGTGGACTAGGGGTGGCAGTATTCTTAGCCGCTACCACACTGCACTTACTAAAAACAAAGTAACCGTAACAGCCACAACAGTCCACTGCTGGACATGGGCTTTCCCTATCGGAGGGCATTACCATACTCACCATGCTTGGCAGGCGGATTGGCGAGCGCAGTTCAAGATGTTGCATTTACAAGGAACGCTGCTGCCCGTTCCTTGGATGATTATCTCTTAGCCGCTTTTTACGACATCCGCGGGTAGAAGTGGGGTGATGATATTCTACAGCAAGACTGAACAACTTTTGTTAGAAACTTTTCATCGAAAAATGGAAAAAAAAAAGAAATTTGAGAAAATCCCATACAAAAATGTTTAAAAACGCTATGGATCGGTAAACCTTCTCATGAAAGCGCACTTGACATTGATCTTAATGCACTCAATATCCACTTTTCCGCACCTCCAGTCACAATAGAGGACAATGTCAAGTCTGCAACTTTGAACCAGCTTTCAATATTACCGCTTCCCAATTGCACTCCCTTTTCTTTCACCCCGGCTACAGGAAGAGACGTTAGAAAATCCCTTCAATCCATATCCACCAAGGCAGTCAGTGACGATGGTATTCACCTACAGATGATACTGCCGCTACTTGATGTCTTGGTTCCTGTCATTACCCACATCATTAACTTCTCCTTAGAGACTAGCTGTTTTCCATCTATATGGAAAAAAGCGCATGTCATTCCTTTACCTAAAACTTCCAATCCCGAATCCTTTTCACAGTTTCGTCCAATATCCATTCTTCCCATCCTTTCCAAAGTCTTGGAGAGCATCGTACAGAGACAGTTGTCTTTATTTCTAAATCGCAATAACCTACTAAGCCAATACCAATCTGGGTTTCGTCCAGGGCACAGTACGGTTACAGCACTCCTTAAGGTTACAGATGACATTCGCCAAGCAATGGACAACAAACAGTTGACCATTCTCGTACTCTCTTGGACTTTAGTAGCGCCTTCAACTCTGTCGATTTCGATGTTCTCCTAGGTATCCTTCATTCTCTCAACGTTTCTCAACCTGTAGTGAGATGGTTTGATTCATATCTTCGGGGTCGCTCGCAGTGTGTCCGCCATGATGATTTTACATCCGATTCAGTGGCGTGCACAGGGTTTCATGTCTGGGTAGGCAGTAGATATGAACTGAGGCGGATCTTAGGTGTTATACGCACGCACCGCTTCATTTTCCACTGCACGTTTTACCGGATCCTTGCAAAAACTGGATTTTATTATGGCTCGCATCAAATTGCCACTGAGACGAACGGCAAAAATGTGCGGTGCGGTGCATTGTAACAAAGTAAACAAACTATGCACACTAATAACCCGAGCCAGCCGCATCTGTCGTAAGAAGTTAAATGAATACAAGTCGTGTTACCTTTTCTGAGCGCTTTTTCCATCCTAATTGTATAATCTACCTCTATCATTATCATCACATCACATTTACACATTAAAAGTTACAGAAACGGGTGTCTCAACTTTTTGTAAACTTGTAAACATAGTCATCACTTCATCAGGTTGTTTTCTGTCCACTTGTTTTTAACAAGAATCGCACCGTTATTAGTCAAACACATTTAAAAATATCTATAAATTACTACTTTTTTCGGCATAAAACAACAACGACAACAATAAGTAAACAAACAACAGTTTGCGTTTTCTAACCTAAAATCATAATAAAATACTTTCAATCCTGAATGAATCTCATTTCCCAAATAAATGTTTGAAACCAAGGTATCAACAAATTGGTCGGATTATACGCGCCAAAACCCCCCATGCATGTAGCGAGCGGTTGTCTATGGCCATTTTACTTTTTAATTGCGTTTTGTTGCATTGTTTTGCGTTTTGTTTAGCGTATGCAAATGGAATGTTGCCGAAAATGCTACTAATATTATATAATCTGTGGAGTAGGTGCTGCATTTTCACGCACACTACTTAACATTTTGCAGCTTTGTGTGAGTGTAGAGAGCTCACACTTACAGTGTATTTACGCTAATTCACACATTCATACTAGTGGTATCGGGCGAGTTCATGAGGCAGCGATCGAGTCCACTTATTTTGACTGACATATCGTACTTGAGAGATATACGGGGATTAGTAGCGCGAAATAAAGGCGCAAAAGTAAGACGGCCATTTATTACGTTCCATTTTACGTTACATTATTGTTCTAAAATACCTAAATTAAATTATTACTAGCGGATGAAAATGGCAGGGTAGGCAGTGCTTTTATGCCTTTATGGACTGCACGCCCCTGATCCGATTGGTGTGATCTCACAGCTGGCGTTCCCCAGGGAGGCGTCCTTTCTCCGCTCTTATTTTCAATATTTATTAATGCACTGACCAAAGTAATTTCATCTCATCATCATCTCTATGCAGACGACTTGCAGCTGTATCGTCACTTTAGCGCTAATGATGTTCAGCAGGCTGTGTCTGAAATTAATCATGATCTGGCCAGGGTCTGCGATTGGGCGAAATCGTTTGGACTACTTGTTAATCCTGCTAAATCGCAGGCTCTAATTATTGGAAGCACCTTTATGCTGAACTCTCTAACGCAACAAATTATACCGCCAGTTATCTATGATGGGACTCAGATAAATTATATGCCCAAGGCTAAAAATCTCGGTGTACTCGTAATAATCGACTGCAAGCTCTCCTGGGTCAGTCATATCAATGAAGTTAGTAGGAGGGTGCACTATTCATTTCAGTCTTTAAAGCGTTTGCAGAAGTTCTTACCTCTGCAAACGAAAATTCTCCTTGCACAATCCCTTCTACTTCCACTTCTTGATTATGCAGATGTGTGTTTTCTAGATGCCACGGAGGAAATGCTAAATAAGTTGGAGAGACTGCAGAATTTGTGCATACGATTTATATATGGATTGAGAAAGTACGATCACGTCTCACAGTTCGATGTCAGTAAAATGGCTACCAATCAGACGCCGTCGTGACGTACATGTGCTATGCACTCTGTATCGCACTCTCAACAACCCTGCCACACCGCTTTATCTCCGTGAGCGGTTCCAATACATGGTTCCCCGTGGGCAACCTTGTCGGACCATCAGAACTCACCTCCTTAGAATCCCTACGCACACATCCAGTTGCTATGGCAGCTCGTTCACAGTGCACTCTGTGCGGTTGTGGAACGCTTTGCCGCATGAAATCTTGGCAAGTCCTTCGTTGGAGGTGTTCAGGAGAAGAGTTAAGGATCATTTTCTCTCCTTATGAATGTATCCTTCATGTCATATAATAATTTATATATCAGTTGATTATATATATATGTATATTATATAAATATGTATATTATATAAATATATACTATGTAGGTATTATATTTTAAGTAGGTATATGTATGTTTATTGAAATTGCGTACACTTTTGCCCGCTAATTTAGATCAAAGTGTCCTATCAGCTGGTAAGCTGGAAGACAACTCAATGTTTTTTTGAGTTAAGCTCGCCTTTGTACATGTTTTTTCTGTATGTGTTTTCTGTTAAATTTCTGTGTACAATAAAGAATATATATAAAAATATGGATGAAGCGTATCACTTCGTATGGAAGGTCCAACATTTTTTTTTCATATTTCGATGAAAAGTTTCTAACAAAAGTTGTTCAGATTTGTAAGTAGACCACGCCCTCAAGAGATTTGTACTTAATTAAATGTAACCCTATATGAAGGAAATCAGAGAGACAGTTGTTTTTTACACTTTTATAAATACGTACTGATCATTTCATCTAGCGAAGGAATGGTGTAGTATCCAGGGCGCGTAAGTTTAACTCCGGTCGGGTGTGGCGGCATGGGACGGGGTAAGACGTTCTCTTCCTCTGCTGATACTGTGAAAAAATAATAGAAATTAAGGCAAAGTAATAGCATAAAATAAAGTAATGAGGTTTATATACGGGGTGTTAATTTAAATGCGTGCCATAGCTTCAGGGTAGGTTGAGTATCGATAAAGGATGCTAAAAAAATATAAAAAAGCGGGCAAGAGCGTGTCAGACACGCTCACAAATAGGGTTTCGTAGTCAATGTTTAAATATCAGGTCTTTCAGAGTTACAGAGTAAATTTTGTTGCTGGTTTGTTTGGAGCTGTATGGTTAACAACTGCAAATTGAAAAACTTTGATTTTTCCTTCATCTTGAGTGTTACAGTATTCGTTATAGTTTTCATGGTAACTTCATATTAAGAACTATATTCCATATTTTATTCAAATTTTTAGCATGCATATTTTAGAAGTTACAGCTGGAACAAATTATAGCTCAAAAGCGCTCCCTTTACAAACAAAAACATTTTATAGACTTATGATAAGGGTTTGTAGTAGACTACGAAACCCTAAAAACGAGTAACATTTTTTTTTCTTTGCTGGCAAATTGATTCAAATGCGTATATCTCAGCCGAAATTCGTTCAATCTCAAAGTTGTTTAGACGAAAGTACTTGAATAGACACTCTCTAAACAACAACAGTGTCAAAAATTGATTAGTCAAAAACAAAAGTTTTGACTAAATCCGAAAAAAAAATTTTTTTTGACTCTTATTTTTTTCAATATTTTTTACGGCATCCTTAACACGTTCACTGCTGAAAACGCGCCAGGTAGGTGGAGCTTACCGTGACGACCATACTGCCGCACCCGCCTGGCGTTCCAGTAACGACTGTACGGCGCACTCGCAGCGCGAGTGCTCGCAGATATACGCCAGTGCGCAAGCACTCGCCAAGCGCGTTTCACCACTTTAACTAGAAAAAGCTGCATGTCGAGCTGGGATTGGGAGCCAATCAATATAGTTTGTTAAAAAATATTTAATCGCTCAAATTAGTACGTGTAAGTACAAACATAATACAGCAGCAAAATTAACTACCTAGATCTATTATTTTCGTTTAATGCGGTCACCTCACTTCGCATCTGTACTTATGATTTTCCAACTCTTTTGTTAAAGTTATTTTTACGGTCCGTAAAAAAACTGTGTAAAAAATACTTGAATGAAACCGCCTAAACCTAATAAACGGACTTTTTTTTGGTATTCGGACTTATCACTGACATTTATCGGACTGTTATCGGATTTTAATCGAAAACAGCATGCCGTGTAATGCATTATGATAATGTATTATGGTACACACTGCACATTGACTGGGCAATGTTGGTAAAGGCGCCCGGTAGGTGCGCCGCACTGGTGTAATACAAGAGGACTCGCCTGGTAGGTGCGCCCACACAGCTGTAGCAAAATCTTGATTTAGACGCGACGGCCGTGCGGGCGCACCTACAAGGCGCGATTCGTCAGCACGGCGGGCTTTGTACTAAAAATCGCTCAGCAGCGAACGTGTTAATCGATAATTAACCTACCCTGAAGCTATGGCACGCATTTAAATTAACACCCTGTATAAGGTTACTGTCGCGTTTTTACGCTACTGTGAAAATACCCTACACCACCAACTACTTATGATGATATATCTTAAAGCTAAGTCTCATATCACACAAGCGGATTGGGAGCGGGTGCGAAGCGAATATGTCGCATCCGCCTCCGCCCCAAACCACTTGCCTAACGTTTTCAAAACTACAATGATAATATCTACAACAAATAGCAGATTTGAAGGTAGTACAGACATTTCGAAACATTTTTCGTTTTCTATGGTATTATAAAGGTGACTTTTCATTTGGGAACATTTGTTACGCGATATTATATCGCAATAAGTTTCCGAGTGATTCTCAACAACGAGAAACAAGTCATATGTGAGAAAATGGCGGCTATTTTTTATAACATACTACCTACCAACAAATATTTCCGATTAGACGCGTCCACACCGAGCGAGGCTGCTCGTTGCCTCGCGAGGCAAACGACCAAAAAATTTCGTAAATCACCCGAGGCAACGCAAGGTCATGCTCGGGCGAACACACGCGGGGTTTGCCTATTAGTTTATTTAGGCGTCCGAATTTGGGGCAAACTTGGCTCGCCTGCGCACGAGCGTATGCCTCGCGAGGCAGTGAGGCGGCGAGCAGCCTCGGGCAGTGTGGACGCGCCTATTGACGAACTACAACACAGTGAAAGTTAGAATACCACATGAGCTGACTTGTTTAGCGATTTGTTCACATCTCGGACATCGACAGCATAGGGATGACGAACCTTGAATATATCGAAAGAATCTTTGCTGAAATCGTGGCAGTGTCAGTTGTCAAACATACTGATGAACCCTGATGTTCGAGTTTTTAAACTGCGTAATAAGTAGCTTCCTTTCTCCTCGTCTCATTTTGTGAAGAAACCACTATTAAAGTAATCATAGATATCAAAAAGTTAGAAATAACTAATTATCAGTTCACAATAGGAATAGGAAATATAGCTCTCAGACCGTTAGAATACGGACGTGTCAAAGGCATTTACAATTGATATGAAGCGAATATAGAGGGTGAAATTTTGCTAGTGACCGATAGCAAAAATACAGTACGGGCTGATGATAAAGAACAACTTTTCCCAAGGAACGCACTAAACTAAACTTTCCATATGGAACATCAAATTGCCAGCCCATTCTGCATTTCTGCTATCGGTCACTAGTAAAATTAAACCCAATATAGCAGTATTTTTGAATTAAATATTTATTTCCTATCTATAGGTTCAAATCCTGCCTGCGGTAGAAAGTTTTATAAATCTAAATTAACATAATGGTTACACATACCTGAGAAAGTGTCAACGTTCTCTTTATCTTGCGATCTGTCTTGCCTCAGCCCTAATTCTCGGACGGAATTTTCTGCGGACTCAGGGTTGCCAGCCAGCGGCTTGCGGAGAGGCTTCGTTGTTAACCTGGTGATAGAAATGTAGAATGTAGACTAGGATATGTATAGTAGAGATGGACTATGAATGCGAATCTGCGAGGCATCTACATATCCTAAAATTTTGTTGTATGGATACTTCCATACCTGATGATTCGAAATGAAGGTGAAACAACCAGGACCTTTCGCCATCGGTGCTGCTCAGCACTCGGCTTCAGCTTAAATGCTGACTAAGTGAATGTAGACTAGTGTAAATACAGGACCGACTTGTTTTTATTTAAGTCTCCACGTAAGTCACCTCAAAACATTATATGAGTGACACATGTTCATTTAGTCATAAAAGCACAAGAAAGATAAATAGTAGGCACTTACCAACTAGCCCGCCGCTCTGTCTGCGTTGGAAGTTCTTTGTCTGAAACACAAACATTGCAAATCGGTAACTTTGATTTTCATAATACAGGCTGTTAATTTAAATGCGTGCCATAGTAAGGGTAGGTGCAGTATCAATAAAGTAACCGCTTTTGGGGTTTTTAATGTGACTCAGAGTGCTATATTATTCTCATAATGTCATAAATGAAAATAAGAAATTGATAAAATTTATCATCGATCGGGGTTCGAACCCGGGCCGCATGGGTCAACGCCCCGCCCCTCTGCTACAGAGCTATCGATGTACCAGTAGATGCCTGCCAAAAACTTCAATCTCTCTTGATGCTCGTAGCTTATTACAATTTTTTCAATTTCTTATTTCAATAAGCTTGTATTATTTCTTGATTTTCTATAGTTTTTAGTATTTCATACAATAAGTGAATTTATCTACATACCTAAATTAGGATAAAGGCGTGGGGTCGGTTCATTGTCGACTGGTTTTTCCTTTTCCGCGCTCCACTGGTGTTTTGATGCGTTCAACCTGAAAATAAACGTATTCACCATATCATGTCGTGTGATGCCGGCTTAGAATAGCATCACCCCAATTTACCCGTGGGTGTCGTAAAAAGCGACTAAGGGATAATCATCCAGGGAATGGGCAGCAGCGTTCCCTGTAAATGTAACATCTTGCACTGCGCTCGTCAATCCACCTGCCAAGCGTGGTGAATATGGCAATACCCTCCGATAAGGGGAGGCCCATGTCCAGCAGTGGACTTTTGTAGCTGTTGAGAAGTTCTCATCTATTCATCAAATAAATAGCTCCACAAACAAAAATTAAATATAAATTAAGTTACCAACAAAAAAGTAAAATTTGACTTTGTACTTACCAACTGCCATGTCTATCCGCAGTGGTGTCTAAATCTGTAAAAAAATAGTTGAGATTTTTAGATAAAATCAGTAATATCATTGATGATGATGATCTTTGATGATCTTTCCGGCCGGTTTCGGCCATGGCGACCATATCATTATGAAAATACTAATAAATCATTTCAAATAAAAACAGAACTCACTATGATTATCAGCGAAATTGGAAGTATCTGCCCTCTCCCTCAGTCGGTCGTCTTCTGAGGCGGACTTGTTATTCGCTGTCTCACTCTCTCCTTCCTTGTGGTTGCCATTCATATTTGCTGTAGATTGTGGCTCTTCTAGGGACCTGTAAAATCGATTGAACATTGGTTCGTATTTTAGCCTGTGTATAATTTTGATAGACACGAAATACACTTAACCTCTCCTCTGTGGCGCCATTTTTTATAGGTAGGCCTTGTCTGTGGCAAAGTCCCATATGGGACGAGCGAATAAATACCCCATATCTTTCCCGTGGGTGTCGTAAGAAGCGACTAAAGGATTTGAGAGTTGTGTATTGCAATATTAAGCGACAGGCTGACAAGTTGACAACCTGGAACTATAGTGATTTACAGCAGTGGACTGTTGTGGCTGTTATGTTAAATGAGTCTTAAACTTTTGACACACGTAGTCGCCTGCTACTTGCAGTAGGCGGTTGAAAAACTCTGACACCAGGGTTCATCGGGTCGTTGAACGACTCGGTGTCCCACACGAAGAGAGAGAGACAGACGTAGTGTAAATAGCCGCTTCGTGTAACCGTTTACGCTCTGCCTACCCCGTAAGGGATATGGGCGTGATATATGTATGTAATAAACGGCCATTTACACCACGTCTGACAAAAGTTTGTTACTTATTCGGGACACAGTGTATCACCGTAGCGACAGGTTGTCAGCCTATCGCCTAAAATTGCTATGCACATCAACTCTCAAATCCCTTAGTCGCTTCTTCACACGGCATATCTATGAATAGTACATTGTTGTCGAGGCCGGGAAAACAAGGCTTTGCTTGTCGAGTTGAGTTTGAAGTCCGAGCCGTAGGCGAGGACTTCAATTATACGAGTCAAGCAAAGTCATTTTCCCCGAGGCTTACATAGTGCTTTTCTCAAAAAAAGCTAGGAAATAACTAACTAATTACGTACTTTATACAAAATGTTTTCCACGGTCAGGTTGGCTTCAGCCCTTATGCACCTCTTATGTTTGGCGGCGTACAATCCATTTCGATACTACTCTCATCTTTATTCAGTTTTAAACAAAAGAGACTACAATACAACAGCCCCAATCATGAAAATTTTCACGTTTTCCCAACCATTTTGTTTGCTTTTCCACCAATTATGTATTTTTTAATAAATAGGCCTTTAGCAAGGCACAGTATTCATTGCTATTCAGCCATTCTTTAAGTATGTTTAGTTCATTCCTTTTTTTATTCTATTGCTCCATTTAAGATAGGCAGGGGTTATAAAATTATACAGCCTTGTCTTTAGTTAGTTCATATCAACTTTTCATACAAAATTACGTTCCGTTCTTATAAGATTCATAGAGATATCTATTTTGAAATTAATTACCTGTGTGACTTAGCGTGTAACGAATTTACTTTGCCGGACAACTGCAAAGGAATTCCATATAACTTTGCCGGCGCGGTCGGAGACGTGAGAAGCAATGGGAAACTTCGCGTATATTTTTTTTTTGAAAGAAATGAACATATTTCCTAGCATGCTTGAGAAAATGTAGTTTACCTGTTCCTAACATTGCCATCTGTCGAATCTTCAGAGTTAGCCTTCGGCCGCAGCACGAGTCGTTTTCTGCTCGGCTTGAGAGACAGCTTGTCTTCCAAACTCGGGTCCGATTCTTCTAAGCCATCGAATAGAGATTTCTGTAAAGAAAATACAGAGTAAATTAATGCCAAATTTTTTATAACACTTCCAGTGTTTGGTATACAATTTAGGAAAACTTGCAAAACTTCAGGAGTGAGCCGCTGTAGCCCAGTTAGTAGAGGCGTCGCCGGTACGATGGCGAAGGTCGCTGGTTCAAATCCAGCCTGCGGTGAAAATTTTGCAAGGTTTCCTAAATACAGAGTAAATTGTGACGTTCATTGTTTACTAGGAATAAAATATTTCCCCACAGTAAAAAAAGGTTAATAATTTAGCTTTATGACGGTGAAAGAATGTTTGAAAACGGTCCAGTAGTTTTTAAGCTAATTCGTAACCAAAAATACGCACAAATATCCAAATATTGGACCTTCTATACAAAATTGCTGATCAACTGATTTGAGTTACTATGGTAGGTCAAAATTTTGTTTTCGTATTTCGACCTATGTTCCTTCGGGAAAGTTGTTCCTTATCACCAGCCGGTTCTGAGTTTTCGCTATCGGTCGCTAGTAAAATTTCACCGTATATATAAGTATGGAAGTATAGATTGGCTTTTATTGTATAAAACAAAAAAACAATCAATCTTCCTACTTTTTTAATATTCTGATGTGGTTTAGACTTACCTTGTCATTATGATGTAGTTTCAGCCTGGCACTTGAATTGGTCATGCGATAGTTGTTGGCTGAATCTAACACAGCTTTCATGGCGGCTGGATTCGTAGGTTTTAACACTTCCGTTGATGTGGCTGAAAAATAATTTGCCTATAATTAGTGGCACAGTTTTGTAAGAACAAACATCATGGGCCTTACCAGAAAAAGTTGGACGGGCCTTGAACGCGTGTGTAGCGTTTTTGTATGAAGTTTTATTTTAAACATGCGTTCAACACTTGTCTAACTTTTTTGTGGTAAGGCCATGAGTTTAAAAACGGATATTATATACCTTTAATGATATTTTACTGGTGACCGATAGCGAAAACTAAGGAACAACTTTCCCCAAGGAACTAACACGGATCAGCTAATTGCCAATATTTTATGGAAGCTCCGATTTTTTTTCATATTCGACCTTTGCGCCGACCCCAAATAAGTTGGGATAAGGGCAGGCAGACGATGACGTTGCTTGGGGAAAGTTGTTTCTTATCACCAGCCTGTCCTGAATTTTCGCTATTGGTCACTAGTAAAAACTTAGACGATGTCAATGGCCTGCTGCTTGTAGTAGGCGGTTGAAAAACTCTGACACCGTGAATCGAAGAGAAGACTAAGAAAGAAAAATAAGAAGTCTTGGAAGGTATAAATTGAATTGATTTGAACTCACGATTATCGCTGGATATGTCTTTGAAGAGCGGCGAGTCTCCGTACGGGCGGGCGACTAAATTCAGTATTTGTTCGTGCACGTTTCCAGCTGCCGACGCGCCGGAAAGGTTTGCACTGAAAAAATAAGGATTGGTAAGCTAATTTCATGGATAAAACCAATGTCATTTTAAGGAATTTCTGGTACTTTACGCACCAGAATTTTGTGCCGCGACTTAACAGCGACATAAAATAGAGAACGCGATTTTTTCGACTGAACAGATATTTGATTCAAAAGCCTGTATCTCAGCCAAAATTGGTTCAAACTCAAAGTTATTCAGACGAAAGTACTTATTTTGGCACTCTCCAAGTAACGAAAGTGACAAAAGCTTATTTACTTAAAGAGAAAAAAAGATCGGTTAAGTAAAAAACTTTAATTTTAAAACACTTCTCGTGTTAGGTAAACAATTTTTGGAAAACTTGCAAAATTTTCACCGCAGGCAAAATTTGAACCTGCGACCTCCGGCATTAGTACTGCCGACGCCCTAACCAACTGGGCTACCGCGGTTCTAATCGAGCCCGCGAATTAAGAAAGTATATCTTGTCCACTATCGCGTGGATGGGCTCCATCTACCGGGGTAGTTTTGCGACTTTGCAAAAAAATTTTGCAAGTTTTCCAAAATTTAAAAAAAAAATTACACAGCGATTCGTCCAATATTTTTTATCGATACTAAACCTACCCTGTAGCAATGGCACGTCAAGATAGCGATACATACTTGTTAGGAGCGGCGGAGCCCCCGAGGCCTCCCAAACCAAGTCCGGTGCCCAGTGAAGAGTTGCCGAACAAACTGCCTCCTCCCAAACCGCTGTCCAGACCTAAAGAAAAATACATAACGTTTCAGGCAATTATGATCACACAAAATGAGTAACTATTATCTCACCTGAGCCAAGCTGAGCTTACAGCTGGTTTAATAATAGAGTCATCCGGCTACGCAAGGTGTATGAACTTGTAACCTGTAGCTTAATAATATTGGGAACAGCATTTCATGTATCAAGGTTTATGTCGGGTCTAAGAATTGAACTAACCAACGCACAAAGAACACCAACCAAAAGGTTAAATTCATCATTTAAACATCTGCTCTGATCAGGAATCGAACCCAGGACATTTAGGCAACAGGCGAATTAATGCTGCGCCAAATCGCTACTAGAGCTTCTTAAATATAATTAGATTATTCAACAATAGTAAAATTATCGATAACATAATGGATAATAAACAATGATTTGCATATGAAAAGGGCTAATAAATATAAAATATACCTTACTTGCACAAATTTTAGATGGCAGCAGGCATCAGATCGAGACCAATCTGTTTTCATTTCGGAACAACATTAGCCCATGGTGTATTATGGCATGTTATTATTCACATGCTTTGGCGAATACTCCAGTTGTTTTAAGTAAATACCAGTCCTTGTATTATAGCACATGCATTGACGACTATAGTCCAGTCATCTTAGGATTTCTTCGCACCTACTTTTAGTGGAAAAAATAAAGTGGTAAAATAAACAAAAATAAACTCAAAATGAAACCTTACCCTTACCTGGCTGGAAGGCGTTATTAGCGTTTTCTATTCACATGCTTCGACTATAGTCCAGTCATCTTAGGATTTCTTCGCACCTACTTTTAGCGGGAAAAAAATAAAGTTGTAAAGTAAAAAAATAAACTCAAAACGGAACCTTACCCTTACCTGGCTGGAAGGTGTTAGTGGCTGGGTTGTTAAACAGAGACCCGCCGAGGTTACCGAATGCAGGGGCCGCGGGTTTCGCTTGGAAGGAGTTGGCTCCCAAACCACCGCCTAGCCCGCCACCTGAGGGATAAAAATACAATGTAAGTGTGCAATACATTATGTATTTAAGTAATAAACAAAATAATAATTACGTAAGAAGGGAGAAAGGGAAGAATTCCTCTGAAAGGAGAGATAATCTAAGGATAAATTTAAAAATAATAATAATACAAGATGTTATAAAAAAATATAACATATTATAAAGGGTTACATTTAATTAAGTACATCTCTTGAGGGTGTGATCTACTCACAAAACTGAAAAACTTTTGTTTGCAACTTTTCTTCGAAATATAAAACAAATTTTTGACCTCCCATACAAAAATGCTGAAAAAGTGTATGGGAGGTCCAAATTTTTTTTTCATATTTCGAAGAAAAGTTTCTAACAAAAGTTGTTCAGTTTTGTGGGTCCTGTACGCCCTCAAGAGATTTGTACTTAATTAAATGTAACCGTATATAGGAACATGTTCACACATTTTTTGTTACATTTAATATTGCAATTGTTTTACTGTTTTTTGACCTTTTACTCTACTATTGTAGAACACATTGACTAAATGAATTTAATCTATTATGTATTTGCGTAATAAAATAAAGTAAATTAAGAGAGGAACTGGTAGCGACTGGATGGCTTGTGGCGCACCCTGGGGGAGGTCCATATTCAGCAGTGGACTGCAATGGGCTGATGGACGATAAAGTAAAGTGAAATGAAATAAAGATAAAATAATTATTATTATAATACTTAGCCTATCAGATCCCACTGCTGGGCAAAGGCCTCCCCCGCAGTCGTCCACTTGTTACGATCTTGTGCGTCGATGTCGATAAAAATAATAAAATAAAACAAATCAAACTAAAATAAAATTGGACGTACCCAGCTGTGTGTTCGGTGCGTTGAAACCGAAGGCAGGCTGGCTGGTGGCCGGCTTACCAAACTCCAAACAAACCACTTGTATTAGCAGTACTTGTGTCTGTTACATAAGAGTGCAATGGCTTACCCAGCTGTGTGTTGGGCGCGTTGAAGGCAGGCTGGCTGGTGGCCGGCTTACCAAACAAACCACTTGTATTAGCAGTACTTGTGTCTGTTACATAAGAGTGCAATGGCTTACCCAGCTGTGTGTTGGGCGCGTTGAATCCGAAGGCAGGCTGGCTGGTGGCCGGCTTACCAAACAAACCACTTGTATTAGCAGTACTTGTGTCTGTTACATAAGAGTGCAATGGCTTACCCAGCTGTGTGTTGGGCGCGTTGAATCCGAAGGCAGGCTGGCTGGTGGCCGGCTTACCAAACAAACCACTTGTATTAGCAGTACTTGTGTCTGTTACATAAGAGTGCAATGGCTTACCCAGCTGTGTGTTGGGCGCGTTGAATCCGAAGGCAGGCTGGCTGGTGGCCGGCTTACCAAACAAACCACTTGTATTAGCAGTACTTGTGTCTGTTACATAAGAGTGCAATGGCTTACCCAGCTGTGTGTTGGGCGCGTTGAATCCGAAGGCAGGCTGGCTGGTGGCCGGCTTACCAAACAAACCACTTGTATTAGCAGTACTTGTGTCTGTTACATAAGAGTGCAATGGCTTACCCAGCTGTGTGTTGGGCGCGTTGAATCCGAAGGCAGGCTGGCTGGTGGCCGGCTTACCAAACAAACCACTTGTATTAGCAGTACTTGTGTCTGTTACATAAGAGTGCAATGGCTTACCCAGCTGTGTGTTGGGCGCGTTGAATCCGAAGGCAGGCTGGCTGGTGGCCGGCTTACCAAACAAACCACTTGTATTAGCAGTACTTGTGTCTGTTACATAAGAGTGCAATGGCTTACCCAGCTGTGTGTTGGGCGCGTTGAATCCGAAGGCAGGCTGGCTGGTGGCCGGCTTACCAAACAAACCACTTGTATTAGCAGTACTTGTGTCTGTTACATAAGAGTGCAATGGCTTACCCAGCTGTGTGTTGGGCGCGTTGAATCCGAAGGCAGGCTGGCTGGTGGCCGGCTTACCAAACAAACCACTTGTATTAGCAGTACTTGTGTCTGTTACATAAGAGTGCAATGGCTTACCCAGCTGTGTGTTGGGCGCGTTGAATCCGAAGGCAGGCTGGCTGGTGGCCGGCTTACCAAACAAACCACTTGTATTAGCAGTACTTGTGTCTGTTACATAAGAGTGCAATGGCTTACCCAGCTGTGTGTTGGGCGCGTTGAATCCGAAGGCAGGCTGGCTGGTGGCCGGCTTACCAAACAAACCACTTGTATTAGCAGTACTTGTGTCTGTTACATAAGAGTGCAATGGCTTACCCAGCTGTGTGTTGGGCGCGTTGAATCCGAAGGCAGGCTGGCTGGTGGCCGGCTTACCAAACAAACCACTTGTATTAGCAGTACTTGTGTCTGTTACATAAGAGTGCAATGGCTTACCCAGCTGTGTGTTGGGCGCGTTGAATCCGAAGGCAGGCTGGCTGGTGGCCGGCTTACCAAACAAACCACTTGTATTAGCAGTACTTGTGTCTGTTACATAAGAGTGCAATGGCTTACCCAGCTGTGTGTTGGGCGCGTTGAATCCGAAGGCAGGCTGGCTGGTGGCCGGCTTACCAAACAAACCACTTGTATTAGCAGTACTTGTGTCTGTTACATAAGAGTGCAATGGCTTACCCAGCTGTGTGTTGGGCGCGTTGAATCCGAAGGCAGGCTGGCTGGTGGCCGGCTTACCAAACAAACCACTTGTATTAGCAGTACTTGTGTCTGTTACATAAGAGTGCAATGGCTTACCCAGCTGTGTGTTGGGCGCGTTGAATCCGAAGGCAGGCTGGCTGGTGGCCGGCTTACCAAACAAACCACTTGTATTAGCAGTACTTGTGTCTGTTACATAAGAGTGCAATGGCTTACCCAGCTGTGTGTTGGGCGCGTTGAATCCGAAGGCAGGCTGGCTGGTGGCCGGCTTACCAAACAAACCACTTGTATTAGCAGTACTTGTGTCTGTTACATAAGAGTGCAATGGCTTACCCAGCTGTGTGTTGGGCGCGTTGAATCCGAAGGCAGGCTGGCTGGTGGCCGGCTTACCAAACAAACCACTTGTATTAGCAGTACTTGTGTCTGTTACATAAGAGTGCAATGGCTTACCCAGCTGTGTGTTGGGCGCGTTGAATCCGAAGGCAGGCTGGCTGGTGGCCGGCTTACCAAACAAACCACTTGTATTAGCAGTACTTGTGTCTGTTACATAAGAGTGCAATGGCTTACCCAGCTGTGTGTTGGGCGCGTTGAATCCGAAGGCAGGCTGGCTGGTGGCCGGCTTTCCAAACGTATTGTTTCCAAACAAACCGCCACTTGTATTCGCCGTGCTTGTGCCAAAACCGCCAGTTCCCAGTGTGCCGAATGCTGGGAAAATAAAAATACATAGAATACTAATAAAAAACCTAGAAGCCCTTTTTCAAAACAGTATAAAACCTCCAACTAAAGCACGTCCTAAAATTTTTAAAGATCTTGATGATTTTGTTGAACACTAAATCATGTCGCAAAAGGATACAAGGGATTCTTAAATACATAGTATATCATTTTATACTAAGCAGTCGCTTTTTGCCTTAGTCTGTTGTATAAAAATCGTCAACTCCTCCTAAACCACGCAACTTTAAGTAAAAGATAGAATGATTCAACGGAAAAGTTTATGTATAACACATTTCGGGAATTTGCCTTTATCTGTGGGAAAATGAGTTAGAGCAACTGTGAAACTGCAAATAGGCCGCTCATATTTAATACAGGGTGTTAGGGACGGTGTACCGAAAACTTTGCAGGCATTATCAGACCATCAAACTGAACAACTTTTACTATGGAGCCAATGGTGGGAAACGAAAAAATTTTCCGACCTCCTATACAAAATTCACGATCAGCTGAATAACTTTGTATGGGAGGTCAGAATTTTTTTTTAGTTTCCCACTATTGGCTCCATAATAAAAGTTGTTCAGATTCTTGGTCTGAGCACGCCTGCAAAGTTTTCGTTACACCGTCCCTAACACCCCGTATAATAACTAACCTGGTGTGGTAGATCCAAAGGTAGGCGCTGTGGTCTGCTGTGGTTTAGCGCCAAATAAACCTCCGCCGGTGCCGAAGCCTCCGAAACCTGTACATTGATAGATAAGTTTTCATTTGAATACCAAATTTTAATACATTTCCTGTGTTAGGTAAACAAACAGTCTAGGATAGAACCGCGGTAGCCCAGTTGGTAGTGGGCTAGGGGCGTCGGCTGTACAGATGCCGAAGGTCGCAGGTCCAAATCCTGCCTGCGGTGGAAAATTCTGCAAATTTATTGCTGACTATACACAATCAAAAAGTATACGAATGTTATGAAGAGCGTGTGACAAAGAGAATAGCTAAAGAATATGGTCTTCAACTAGTAAAGTAAAAACTCCGTTTGTGAATAAAGATTTGACGATTGATAGAGATAAGAGGAAATAAAAAATATGTCCCGCTCTATTACCTGTGCTAGCGGGAGTGGTGCCGAAACCTGTGGTTGCTGGTTTAGCGCCGAATAGCCCGCCAGTCTGTGAAAACAAGAAAAAATTAGATTGCAAGGATGTGCTCCATATACCGGCTCATAAATTATCAAATCTCATAAATGAAAATAAGAAAAGTTAAAAAAGTCATTAGCGTCGGCTGGGTCTTGAACCCGGGACCGTGGCGTATCGTCCGAATGCACTGCCAACTGAGCTGCCGGCGACTGGCTGACCCTAACGAATCTTTGACGATCTAGTAGAAGTATTTACAACTTTTCATATTTTAATTTATGAGAATAATATAGCACTGTGCGTGCATTAAGTACTAAAATCGTGTAAAATGTGGCCCAGTTCTTTTTGATACTGATCAGTGCCCAAGCAACGGGGTAAAAAATCGCAATACACGAGCAAATCTATTTCAAAAATCTCAAAAAATACCATATTTTTCATCAATAGATTTGATACCTGATTCTGTGTGTTGGATCCGAAACCGAAGGAAGGTGCGCTGGTAGCGGTGCCGAAGGCAGGCGTCGCTTGTGTCGTAGCCGCGCCGAACAAACCTGTACCTGCAAGGAAATATGTATCTCATACCTTTAAACGAGCAAGAATTGTATATACAAGGTGTTCCAAAGGAAATACATTAAATTGGAGACGTTGTGTAGACCATCGTACCGAATAATTTTCACTATGGGGCCAAGTTATGAAAACCCCTCGTTTAGAAGTAATAAGCAACTTAAGTTTGTTAAATTTAATTGAGTCACACATTATGAAAGAAGCTTTATTGATCATGACCTTTATTTATGTCATGTTGCCGTCTTGGAAAAACTTTTGAAATTACCGCCACAACTGTTGCCAAGGCAACGGTTTTGGCGGTAATTTAGTTGCCAAGGCAACAGTTGTGGCGTAGACCAAGGTCAAATGTCATGTTCATCAAAAACTGACATAACTGACACTACAGACTCTACTTGGTTCTCTGATTGGCCCTTTGTCTTTGCGTCTCTATGGATGCTCTAAGTCAAAATAAGTTTTTAGTTTGAGGCGGCAATAAAATAAAATAACTCCAAAGAAAGAGATCTGTTGTCTTAAGTTTTCGTTTAAATTTAAAACATAGACAACTATGTTCCAAACTTTTTCGAAGATTCAAATCCTACAAGCTTGGAGGAAAGCTGGGGTATGGAGACGCTATACGAAGAACTTCCCCTCTGTCACGGCCTTTGCCCAAGGGGGCATAGCTTATTACAAAAACCAGCTGCTGTCAGATCTTTTACTAGAAAGAGTCACAGATGAACTTAAATATGTAGACTAGGAAAGAGTCCAGTCGCGCATGTCAAATGAGCTCCGATAAAAAGCCGAATTGTAGAGCTAATAATGCCTAAAAAAATATGTAAAAATACAAATTTACAACAGAACAATATCACTTTTCATCTGAAAGTATTCCTCTAGTACAATATCACTAAATAATATATAAAATTAGCGATTGAAAATTGTACGTAAGTGTTGCCAGTAAGTCGTACAAAATGACTGATTTGGATTTTTTTTAGGTGGATCTACAATAAAATTATTGTATTTGGTTCCTATTTTTATTATTTTGTGTCTAACAATGGTGTTAATCATAGTATCGTTAATTTGCAAATAAAGATTATAATATTCCACCATATAATGGGTAACAATTAACGATCTCAGTTTATTGATGCCTTTATTAACAGTAAATAGCTTGCTAAGTAAGATTAGAATGTTAGTTTGGGATTGTTCTACTTATTCAATGATGTTCATTTCCAGTCGATATTCAATGAAAAAACGATAATTTTAACTTGAAGTATTGAGCCACACTGAACCCAAGATAGTGCAGTGACTCAACTAATACAAAACGTCGATACTTTTTCTATCGCCATAGTTACAAACCTATACTATGTAAAGACGGTCTGTACTGAAAACTTTGCAGGCATGATCAGTTTATGAAATTGAACAACTTTTACTATGGATTTTTGGAAACCCTGATTTTGTTCGAGTTTCATTGAAAATTAATGTCAGTCTCAGCCGATCGGGTGACATCGGATGTCAGCCGAAGTGGCGCAGTGGCTAGTCTGACTGCCTGTTGTTCAATTCCTTTCGCTCACAAAGTTGATATTTATCACTTTGTGTAGGTATATGTTCCTAGACTGGTCAGGACACAGGACACAGGCTGAACCACCTGATTGTCTGAGAAGCAAGATGGTTCCGTGCTTTGGAGCCACGTTCAGCCGTCGGTCCCGGTTGCTGTCTATGGTCACTTAGACGGCTGTCGTTACACAACCATTTCAAAGGCCTGCTTCATGCAGTAGGTGGTTGAAAAGCTCTAGCACCAGGGTTCATCAGGTCGTTGGACGACTTGGTGTCCTTTAAATTGTTTAAACTTAAGTGCGACATTGTAACTTTAATTATATATATAAAGGATTTCGCACTTACCTACTTCTTATTACATCGCGGTTTCGCGACCGTTTCAGTCCAGTCGGTGGCCTTTGTCAGCCGGAGTGCTCAGATAAAACACGAATATTTGAAAATTTACTTTATAAATATTTGTGTCTGGTGAAATCGAACCCACGAGCCTCGGCGTAGAAGACAGGGGTACTAACCACAACGTCATCGGTATAGTCGAAGTTATTATGTATGACTTGTTGTGCAGATGGTTTTTTAGTAAATTCCCTTACATAATATCCTATGATACTTAATTATCTGTAAATAGTAGGTAGGTATTGCATTGATTGTACCTACATAATTGAATTATCTGGTCTTTGGGGAAAGAAATTAATATTTTGGTTAATTTAGGGTAACTTATGCAATATTTAAAATGATGTTATTGCGCCAATATTTCTATTTACTACAAAATCCTGTTCTTGAGAACTAAGTTGCTTTTGAAAATGCAATAATATGACACAATATTGAGTAGACTGATGTAATTAATCGAAAGGTTAAGTATCGATATTGTCGATTCCAACACTAGCTTGATTTGACAGCTTTACCTCTCCCCCCGCAAAAAATGGCAGAAATATTTGTATAGAGTAAAGTAGCTATACCCACTCCCTTCCGGGCCGGAACGGGACGGAAGATCGAGTTGCTCGAAGCCTACAAGTTAAAAATGCAAGGTTGCAATCTTGGTTAAGGGGTAATACATAATGGTTGTAGTAAATGTAGGCATTTAGTTTGTATAAAAATTTTAACTTTTTAATTGTTAAGAATTCAAACTTGGTGCCATAATGGAAATTGTTCAGTACAATGGTCTACACCAGTGTTTTTCAATCTTTTTGAATACGCGACCCCCTTTAAGGCATAAATTAACTGGCGACCCCCCTGTTTGGTCATCATCATAGAGAGACAAAATTAGTTAGCATTTAATCGGTGGCGGATTCAGAAAACTTTCAACGTTGTGCACATGTTCAGGATATTTATCTGAATAAGCTGAAGTTTTCAGCTAAAAATAAGGCATAAGTACCCGGGTGTATCGCTGCTAGTACTATTATCTCTTCCGTGGTAAAGCGAGCGAAGCGAGCCCGACTTTTTACGCTACAAACGAGCGTGGAAGCTCAAACACTGGCCGCTAGTAAAAAAAAGTGCTGACAAATACATGTATAGCGAGCGAAGCGAGCTCGACTTTTCCCATTACAAACAAGTGAGGAGCCTCAATTTTAGCCGTGAATGTAAATCAGGCAGGAAAACGTAAGTATCCCGAGCGAAGCGAGCCCGACTTTTCGCGCTTAATAAACAAGCGCATTCTTTGTCACTAAAATTGTGTTTTACTGAATTGAAGCCGGCCTGTTGTACTGCCTTAACTTTTGGCTTTTGCCGGCGACCCCCCTAGTAAGGCTCCGCGACCCCCCTGGGGGTCGCGACCCACAGTTTGAAAAACACTGGTCTACACAACGTCTCCAATTTAATGTATTTCCTTTGGAACACCTTGTATATAAATAAATATATATATTTTCGGGATCTCGGAAACGGCTAACGATTTTCACAAAGTTTCGTAAATAGGGGGTTTTGGGGGCGATAAATCGATCTAGATATGTTTCATTTTCCAAAAACCGATGCTTCATCCTTTTTTTGTAAATTCTTTTAAAACTAACAGCGACATCTGTTGGTGAGTAAGGTAAGACAGTGTAACCTTGTTTTTGTTTTGAAACTAACGCATAAAAAAACAAAAACCGAGCGAGCTCGGTCTACCAGCTGGTTTTATATTATATACGTTTGAGGTGAGAGCTTAGAGTATACATGGTGTAAGAGACATTCAGGTATGCTTTTTCAAGTAAGATAGACACGCATTTGTCTGCTATCTCACCTGTTGGTAAGTGATGATGCAGACGATGTTGGAGCATGCTTGCCTATGTAGTGCCTATTCACTCTTACCTTGAAAAGGCCGAAGTTATCAGAATCTTTAATACTGAAAAGTCTGTCACTTACCTGTAGCCCCGAAGGCCGGTTTGGCTGCACCGAATAATCCTCCGGTAGTGTTGGTGGCATTCTGAGTGTTGTAACTACCTAATTCATAGAAGAAGGGGATCCGAAATGGCAACATTATTGTAGACATCTTGCTCAAATGGCACGTAATATGGAAAAGACGCAAACAATAATGTTGTCATTTCGGGTCCCCTTCTTCTATGAATCAGGTAGTACCCCTACTTCTATGGATCAAG
Organism: Phthorimaea operculella; assembly: GCA_024500475.1. Taxonomy (NCBI): domain Eukaryota; kingdom Metazoa; phylum Arthropoda; class Insecta; order Lepidoptera; family Gelechiidae; genus Phthorimaea; species Phthorimaea operculella. Next base: position 753,491 of record JANFCV010000087.1, read on the forward strand.
TAGTAGTCTATAGTTGAACCACAAATTAGGGAAACGGCACGCAAAGCGCCTTTCAAATGGCTCACTCAGTACTAGCGACGATTTTGACGCTTACTGACTTTAACTGGAAATAACTGGAATCTCAAGGGAAAACAAGAAAACTAAGAAGATGGTTGCCACGAACGTAATATTTTTAGATTAAAAATGGCTCATAATCATATGACATTTTGTATCAGATTTTGCTGTTTTGATATTCTTCTACTTTAAGGTTTTTGACAGAAGCAACCCTGGGCGAAAATCCTGAATGGGGTCGAGTGAACCTTCTGTTTACCCTCTATTTTGTGTTTGAACCTTGTTCTATTACTAACGGCCCGTTTGAACTAACCTGTAGTGTTGGTAGCCCCGAACGCCGGTTTGGCTGCACCGAATAATCCCCCAGTAGTGTTGGTGGCATTCTGAGTGTTGTTACCGAACGAGAATGTGCCTGCAAGAACAAAATATCAAAACATTTTATTATGGTTCATTTTATTCATCATCATGTGTCGTGTGATGCCGGCTTAGAATAGCATCGCCCCAATTCTACCCGTGGGTGTCGCAAAAAGCGACTAAGGAATAATTATTTAGGGAATGGGCATCAGCGTTCCCTGTGAATAAAACATCTTGCACTGCGCTCGCCAATCCGTCTGCCAAGCGTGGTGAGTATGGCAATACCCCCCAATACCGGGGAGGCCAATATCCATCACTGGACTGTTGTGGCTGTAAAGGTAAAGGTATTCATCATCATCTTTCTGCCCTTATCCCAAGGACTTGGCCATGTTTTATGACGGACCGCCTGCCTGACGTCTACCTTCTTTGGGAATGCTGTTGTACGTGCCGCCACCATGTGTTTGACCATAGTCGACCAATATTCAGCCAAGGTCAAACACTCTACGTCGCCTTTTACGAAACACCGAGTGGACTAGGGGTGGTAGTATTCTTAGCCGCTACCATACGGCAATGTAGTACTGTATTTTTCTAATTAAAACGAGAAAAAAACCCCACGGTCCCGAGTTCAAGTCCCGGCTGACGCTTACGATATTTTCATTATTTTCCCTTTTTCCATTCTTGTCACTCATGAGCTTGAACTGTAATGTCTGCAATACATAAGTCAATCAATCAATCAATCAAGTAACTCACTGGTTTGTCCAAATCCGCCAGTAGTTCCGAGGCCGCCGCCACCAAAAACGCTGGAAGCTGTCGTAGTGGCTGGCTGACCGAATGCGGCTAAAATAAGATACAAAGCATCATTTTAGTTTTTTAATTACGTACATACATACATAGTGTTCCAATGGAAATTCTTTAAATTGGAGACGTTGTGTAGACCATTATTTAGAAATTTAGATTTTTTAGAAAACATGCAACACCAAAAAAAATATTCTATAGGTCATTAGGACGTTTAATGATTTTGTGTTACATACGAAAAGAGAAGTAGCAGATAAATAGCAGAAAAGATAAGAGAAAGAAGATATTTATCTTACTAGTGGCTCCGAACAAGGGTTTCTGTTCGGTCTGCTGGAATCCGAACACTCCGCCGGCGGTGCTGCCTTTTCTCCCGGCGGTGTAGTCTTCTAGGCGCAACTCTTCTAGAGATTTAGATTCGTATTCCTGTTAATAAAAAACATGCTTTATTGTATGGCTCGCTGCGCTCGCAATATGTCTTGTGTTAACGTGGTGCACTGTAGCTCGCCACGCTCGCAATATGTCTTGTGTTAACGTGGTGCACTGTAGCTCGCCACGCTCGCAATATGTCTTGTGTTAACGTGGTGCACTGTAGCTCGCCACGCTCGCAATATGTCTTGTGTTAACGTGGTGCACTGTAGCTCGCCACGCTCGCAATATGTCTTGTGTTAACGTGGTGCACTGTAGCTCGCCACGCTCGCAATATGTCTTGTGTTAACGTGGTGCACTGTAGCTCGCCACGCTCGCAATATGTCTTGTGTTAACGTGGTGCACTGTAGCTCGCCACGCTCGCAATATGTCTTGTGTTAACGTGGTGCACTGTAGCTCGCCACGCTCGCAATATGTCTTGTGTTAACGTGGTGCACTGTAGCTCGCTACGCTCGCAATATGTCTTGTGTTAACGTGGTGCACTGTAGCTCGCTGCGCTCGCAATATGTCTTGTGTTAACGTGGTGCACTGTAGCTCGCCACGCTCGCAATATGTCTTGTGTTAACGTGGTGCACTGTAGCTCGCCACGCTCGCAATACGTCTTATATTAACGTGGTGCACTGTAGCTCGCCACGCTCGCAATATGTCTTGTGTTAACGTGGTGCACTGTAGCTCGCCACGCTCGCAATATGTCTTGTGTTAACGTGGTGCACTGTAGCTCGCTACGCTCGCAATATGTCTTGTGTTAACGTGGTGCACTGTAGCTCGCCACGCTCGCAATATGTCTTGTGTTAACGTGGTGCACTGTAGCTCGCCACGCTCGCAATATGTCTTGTGTTAACGTGGTGCACTGTAGCTCGCCACGCTCGCAATATGTCTTGTGTTAACGTGGTGCACTGTAGCTCGCCACGCTCGCAATATGTCTTGTGTTAACGTGGTGCACTGTAGCTCGCCACGCTCGCAATATGTCTTGTGTTAACGTGGTGCACTGTAGCTCGCCACGCTCGCAATATGTCTTATATTGACGTGGTGCACTGTAGCTCGCCACGCTCGCAATACGTCTTATATTGACGTGGTGCACTGTAGCTCGCCACGCTCGCAATATGTCTTGTGTTAACGTGGTGCACTGTAGCTCGCCACGCTCGCAATACGTCTTATATTGACGTGGTGCACTGTAGCTCGCCACGCTCGCAATATGTCTTGTGTTAACGTGGTGCACTGTAGCTCGCCACGCTCGCAATATGTCTTGTGTTAACGTGGTGCACTGTAGCTCGCTACGCTCGCAATATGTCTTGTGTTAACGTGGTGCACTGTAGCTCGCCACGCTCGCAATATGTCTTGTGTTAACGTGGTGCACTGTAGCTCGCCACGCTCGCAATATGTCTTGTGTTAACGTGGTGCACTGTAGCTCGCCACGCTCGCAATATGTCTTGTGTTAACGTGGTGCACTGTAGCTCGCTGCGCTCGCAATATGTCTTGTGTTAACGTGGTGCACTGTAGCTCGCCACGCTCGCAATATGTCTTGTGTTAACGTGGTGCACTGTAGCTCGCCACGCTCGCAATACGTCTTATATTGACGTGGTGCACTGTAGCTCGCCACGCTCGCAATATGTCTTGTGTTAACGTGGTGCACTGTAGCTCGCTGCGCTCGCAATATGTCTTGTGTTAACGTGGTGCACTGTAGCTCGCCACGCTCGCAATATGTCTTGTGTTAACGTGGTGCACTGTAGCTCGCCACGCTCGCAATACGTCTTATATTGACGTGGTGCACTGTAGCTCGCCACGCTCGCAATATGTCTTGTGTTAACGTGGTGCACTGTAGCTCGCCACGCTCGCAATATGTCTTGTGTTAACGTGGTGCACTGTAGCTCGCTACGCTCGCAATATGTCTTGTGTTAACGTGGTGCACTGTAGCTCGCTGCGCTCGCAATATGTCTTGTGTTAACGTGGTGCACTGTAGCTCGCCACGCTCGCAATATGTCTTGTGTTAACGTGGTGCACTGTAGCTCGCTGCGCTCGCAATATGTCTTGTGTTAACGTGGTGCACTGTAGCTCGCTACGCTCGCAATATGTCTTGTGTTAACGTGGTGCACTGTAGCTCGCTGCGCTCGCAATATGTCTTGTGTTAACGTGGTGCACTGTAGCTCGCTACGCTCGCAATATGTCTTGTGTTAACGTGGTGCACTGTAGCTCGCCACGCTCGCAATATGTCTTGTGTTAACGTGGTGCACTGTAGCTCGCCACGCTCGCAATACGTCTTATATTGACGTGGTGCACTGTAGCTCGCCACGCTCGCAATATGTCTTGTGTTAACGTGGTGCACTGTAGCTCGCTACGCTCGCAATATGTCTTGTGTTAACGTGGTGCACTGTAGCTCGCCACGCTCGCAATATGTCTTGTGTTAACGTGGTGCACTGTAGCTCGCCACGCTCGCAATACGTCTTATATTGACGTGGTGCACTGTAGCTCGCCACGCTCGCAATATGTCTTGTGTTAACGTGGTGCACTGTAGCTCGCTGCGCTCGCAATATGTCTTGTGTTAACGTGGTGCACTGTAGCTCGCTGCGCTCGCAATATGTCTTGTGTTAACGTGGTGCACTGTAGCTCGCTACGCTCGCAATATGTCTTGTGTTAACGTGGTGCACTGTAGCTCGCTGCGCTCGCAATATGTCTTGTGTTAACGTGGTGCACTGTAGCTCGCCACGCTCGCAATATGTCTTGTGTTAACGTGGTGCACTGTAGCTCGCCACGCTCGCAATACGTCTTATATTGACGTGGTGCACTGTAGCTCGCCACGCTCGCAATATGTCTTGTGTTAACGTGGTGCACTGTAGCTCGCTGCGCTCGCAATATGTCTTGTGTTAACGTGGTGCACTGTAGCTCGCCACGCTCGCAATATGTCTTGTGTTAACGTGGTGCACTGTAGCTCGCTGCGCTCGCAATATGTCTTGTGTTAACGTGGTGCACTGTAGCTCGCTGCGCTCGCAATATGTCTTGTGTTAACGTGGTGCACTGTAGCTCGCCACGCTCGCAATATGTCTTGTGTTAACGTGGTGCACTGTAGCTCGCCACGCTCGCAATATGTCTTGTGTTAACGTGGTGCACTGTAGCTCGCTACGCTCGCAATATGTCTTGTGTTAACGTGGTGCACTGTAGCTCGCCACGCTCGCAATATGTCTTGTGTTAACGTGGTGCACTGTAGCTCGCCACGCTCGCAATATGTCTTGTGTTAACGTGGTGCACTGTAGCTCGCTACGCTCGCAATATGTCTTGTGTTAACGTGGTGCACTGTAGCTCGCTACGCTCGCAATATGTCTTGTGTTAACGTGGTGCACTGTAGCTCGCCACGCTCGCAATATGTCTTGTGTTAACGTGGTGCACTGTAGCTCGCTACGCTCGCAATATGTCTTGTGTTAACGTGGTGCACTGTAGCTCGCCACGCTCGCAATATGTCTTGTGTTAACGTGGTGCACTGTAGCTCGCCACGCTCGCAATATGTCTTGTGTTAACGTGGTGCACTGTAGCTCGCCACGCTCGCAATATGTCTTGTGTTAACGTGGTGCACTGTAGCTCGCCACGCTCGCAATATGTCTTGTGTTAACGTGGTGCACTGTAGCTCGCTACGCTCGCAATATGTCTTGTGTTAACGTGGTGCACTGTAGCTCGCTGCGCTCGCAATATGTCTTGTGTTAACGTGGTGCACTGTAGCTCGCCACGCTCGCAATATGTCTTGTGTTAACGTGGTGCACTGTAGCTCGCTGCGCTCGCAATATGTCTTGTGTTAACGTGGTGCACTGTAGCTCGCTACGCTCGCAATATGTCTTGTGTTAACGTGGTGCACTGTAGCTCGCTGCGCTCGCAATATGTCTTGTGTTAACGTGGTGCACTGTAGCTCGCCACGCTCGCAATATGTCTTGTGTTAACGTGGTGCACTGTAGCTCGCCACGCTCGCAATATGTCTTGTGTTAACGTGGTGCACTGTAGCTCGCTGCGCTCGCAATATGTCTTGTGTTAACGTGGTGCACTGTAGCTCGCCACGCTCGCAATATGTCTTGTGTTAACGTGGTGCACTGTAGCTCGCCACGCTCGCAATATGTCTTGTGTTAACGTGGTGCACTGTAGCTCGCTACGCTCGCAATATGTCTTGTGTTAACGTGGTGCACTGTAGCTCGCTGCGCTCGCAATATGTCTTGTGTTAACGTGGTGCACTGTAGCTCGCCACGCTCGCAATATGTCTTGTGTTAACGTGGTGCACTGTAGCTCGCTGCGCTCGCAATATGTCTTGTGTTAACGTGGTGCACTGTAGCTCGCTACGCTCGCAATATGTCTTGTGTTAACGTGGTGCACTGTAGCTCGCTGCGCTCGCAATATGTCTTGTGTTAACGTGGTGCACTGTAGCTCGCCACGCTCGCAATATGTCTTGTGTTAACGTGGTGCACTGTAGCTCGCCACGCTCGCAATATGTCTTGTGTTAACGTGGTGCACTGTAGCTCGCTGCGCTCGCAATATGTCTTGTGTTAACGTGGTGCACTGTAGCTCGCCACGCTCGCAATATGTCTTGTGTTAACGTGGTGCACTGTAGCTCGCCACGCTCGCAATATGTCTTGTGTTAACGTGGTGCACTGTAGCTCGCTGCGCTCGCAATATGTCTTGTGTTAACGTGGTGCACTGTAGCTCGCTACGCTCGCAATATGTCTTGTGTTAACGTGGTGCACTGTAGCTCGCTGCGCTCGCAATATGTCTTGTGTTAACGTGGTGCACTGTAGCTCGCCACGCTCGCAATATGTCTTGTGTTAACGTGGTGCACTGTAGCTCGCTGCGCTCGCAATATGTCTTGTGTTAACGTGGTGCACTGTAGCTCGCCACGCTCGCAATATGTCTTGTGTTAACGTGGTGCACTGTAGCTCGCTGCGCTCGCAATATGTCTTGTGTTAACGTGGTGCACTGTAGCTCGCTGCGCTCGCAATATGTCTTGTGTTAACGTGGTGCACTGTAGCTCGCCACGCTCGCAATATGTCTTGTGTTAACGTGGTGCACTGTAGCTCGCTGCGCTCGCAATATGTCTTGTGTTAACGTGGTGCACTGTAGCTCGCCACGCTCGCAATATGTCTTGTGTTAACGTGGTGCACTGTAGCTCGCTGCGCTCGCAATATGTCTTGTGTTAACGTGGTGCACTGTAGCTCGCCACGCTCGCAATATGTCTTGTGTTAACGTGGTGCACTGTAGCTCGCCACGCTCGCAATATGTCTTGTGTTAACGTGGTGCACTGTAGCTCGCCACGCTCGCAATATGTCTTGTGTTAACGTGGTGCACTGTAGCTCGCTACGCTCGCAATATGTCTTGTGTTAACGTGGTGCACTGTAGTCGCTGCGCTCGCAATATGTCTTGTGTTAACGTGGTGCACTGTAGCTCGCCACGCTCGCAATATGTCTTGTGTTAACGTGGTGCACTGTAGCTCGCTGCGCTCGCAATATGTCTTGTGTTAACGTGGTGCACTGTAGCTCGCCACGCTCGCAATATGTCTTGTGTTAACGTGGTGCACTGTAGCTCGCCACGCTCGCAATATGTCTTGTGTTAACGTGGTGCACTGTAGCTCGCTACGCTCGCAATATGTCTTGTGTTAACGTGGTGCACTGTAGCTCGCCACGCTCGCAATATGTCTTGTGTTAACGTGGTGCACTGTAGCTCGCCACGCTCGCAATATGTCTTGTGTTAACGTGGTGCACTGTAGCTCGCCACGCTCGCAATATGTCTTGTGTTAACGTGGTGCACTGTAGCTCGCTGCGCTCGCAATATGTCTTGTGTTAACGTGGTGCACTGTAGCTCGCCACGCTCGCAATATGTCTTGTGTTAACGTGGTGCACTGTAGCTCGCTGCGCTCGCAATATGTCTTGTGTTAACGTGGTGCACTGTAGCTCGCCACGCTCGCAATATGTCTTGTGTTAACGTGGTGCACTGTAGCTCGCCACGCTCGCAATATGTCTTGTGTTAACGTGGTGCACTGTAGCTCGCTACGCTCGCAATATGTCTTGTGTTAACGTGGTGCACTGTAGCTCGCCACGCTCGCAATATGTCTTGTGTTAACGTGGTGCACTGTAGCTCGCCACGCTCGCAATATGTCTTGTGTTAACGTGGTGCACTGTAGCTCGCCACGCTCGCAATATGTCTTGTGTTAACGTGGTGCACTGTAGCTCGCTACGCTCGCAATATGTCTTGTGTTAACGTGGTGCACTGTAGCTCGCCACGCTCGCAATATGTCTTGTGTTAACGTGGTGCACTGTAGCTCGCCACGCTCGCAATATGTCTTGTGTTAACGTGGTGCACTGTAGCTCGCTGCGCTCGCAATATGTCTTGTGTTAACGTGGTGCACTGTAGCTCGCTACGCTCGCAATATGTCTTGTGTTAACGTGGTGCACTGTAGCTCGCTGCGCTCGCAATATGTCTTGTGTTAACGTGGTGCACTGTAGCTCGCCACGCTCGCAATATGTCTTGTGTTAACGTGGTGCACTGTAGCTCGCCACGCTCGCAATATGTCTTGTGTTAACGTGGTGCACTGTAGCTCGCTGCGCTCGCAATATGTCTTGTGTTAACGTGGTGCACTGTAGCTCGCCACGCTCGCAATATGTCTTGTGTTAACGTGGTGCACTGTAGCTCGCCACGCTCGCAATATGTCTTGTGTTAACGTGGTGCACTGTAGCTCGCCACGCTCGCAATATGTCTTGTGTTAACGTGGTGCACTGTAGCTCGCCACGCTCGCAATATGTCTTGTGTTAACGTGGTGCACTGTAGCTCGCTACACTCGCAATACGTCTTGTATTAACGTGGTGCACTGTAGCTCGCTACACTCGCAATACGTCTTGTATTAACGTGGTGCACTGTAGCTCGCTACACTCGCAATACGTCTTGTATTAACGTGGTGCACTGTAGCTCACTACGCTCTCAATACGTCTTGTATTAACGTGGTGCACTGTAGCTCACTACGCTCTCAATACGTCTTGTATTAACGTGGTGCACTGTAGCTCGCTACGCTCGCAATACGTCTTGTGTTAACGTGGTGCACTGTAGCTCGCTACGCTCGCAATATGTCTTGTGTTAACGTGGTTAAAGCTTTATTTGAGACATGAAAAATACCATCTGCCCTATTCATACACACAATTCTTTAAGCTTGAGAGCGCGCACCACTAACTCTATTCGTCTTATTGTATATCAAGTATACCTATTATTGAGATTTCCATAAATAGAATCATCGTACCTTCATGCAAGTGATGCAGTGGTGTTTGATGTTGACATTCTGGCTGGTGCCGCCCTTGACGACCACGTCCGTACCCACTACTGGGCTGTATTTCACGTGGGCTGTGCCGGCGGCTTGCTGTTGTTGGCCGAATGTACCTGTAACATAATTTATACTGTTAAACGTTTTGGTACTGACTTTAGTGGTCCACTATAAAAACTGCGTAAAGCAGTCTTCGACGCTAAACGCGATGAATTGAAGGCCCGTCCTCCCGTCGCCATTAGCTACAATTATACCAATGGCAAACTCACGTGCCCACACTGTGTACGGAAGTTTACTGCCAAAATCGGCTACAATCGCCACCTAAAGGCGTATCAGTGCCGACTTGATCAGGAGTAGAAGTGGTCGTCACGGCCGAAATCGGCCGGAGATCATTATCATCATCATTATTATATGTATAATAAAACTAAGTTCATAAAATGTACGTGCCGATAAAACTTACAAAGGATTCCCGGTACGATAAAGGGACTTATATAGTGCAATAGCCCTTTAGCCCCCATCTAACAAGAAAGTTCCCATTTTAAATTAAAGGGCGCATTTTTAAAGATATAAGGGCTTTTCCATCCCCTCAACAGTGGCGCCATCTGTTGTCGAGTAGTTGAACTCCATTCAGAACAACGATTATTTGAGTTGCGTTTCTAAATGCAATGTATTTCAAACTTTTTTTTATTAGACTATACAGATAAATACCGCGAGTGAAACCGCGGGCGGAAAGCTAGTATATAATAAAACTAAGTTGATAAAATGTATGTGCCGATAAAATTTAAAAAGGATTCCCGGTACGATAAAGGGACTTATACTGTGCAATAGCCCTTTATCTCCCCTCGAACAAGAAAGTTCCCGTTTTAACTTATAGGGCGTATTTTTAAATATATAAGGGCTTTTCCAATCCCTTAACTTTTGGCGCCAGTAGTCGAACTCCACCTCCAGTTTTTTCTTCTTTTCAAAATTGTGGGTTTTAAATGCAATGTATTTCAAACTTTTTTATAAGACCAAACAGATAAATACCGCGAGTAAAACCGCGGGCGGAAAACTAGTAATATTATATATAATATTATAAAGGCGGATGTTTGTGTGTGTGTTTGTTACGACATCACGCAAAAACGGCTGATTAGATTGACATGAAACTTTGCAGAAATATAAAAGGGCATCTGGAATAACACATAGGATACTTTTTACCACGGAAAAATGTCTCATTCCCACGGGATCACGCATTTTCCAATATTTTTGAAATAGGTGGCGTGACTGAGCCGATTCGCGTTTTAAACGTTTTCGCCGAAAACTAACAGCGACATCTCTTGGCGAATAATGCATTCTTCCCGCGGAATAATAGCACAAATTAGGGAAACGGCGCGCGGGGCCCCTCTATTTTGTGATAATAGGTTGCAGCGGGTGAAACCGCTGACGGGCAGCTAGTATTATATAATACGGTTTCAATACCGTGCAGAAGGCATTCCAAACACGATTAAAAAAAAAACAATAAGTTTTATCCTTTGCAATACTTGTAGTAGTATTTTTTGTAGGTTGTGTTTTTTTTACGTATTTATATACATACTAGTGTTACTGGAAAACAGTCCCCCTCCGAGCGTGTTATTTTGTTGCCCGAATAGGCCTCCGCTGGCGGCCGGGGTGGATCCGAATAGGCCTCCGCCCGTGGTCCCCGTAGTGGTGGTACTGCCGAAACCGAAACCTGCAAAGAAAACACCGTGGTTATACTCTATCCGCGCGATGAAGATAATACCAGAAAATGCAAAATGATTGCCATTGGTTAGCGATAACGAGGCAAGGGTGCGTTTACATGGCGGTGCAATTTCAGTCTACTTCTGTGGCTTGCACGGAGCGGACGCGTTCTTTTGTTCTTATATCGATTGTTTTATTTCTCCTACGACCTAGTGCGTGTTTTGGACTATTTCCTGTGAAACATACACAGATGTATTTACCTAAAATTATTTTTACTTATTAAATATTGTAGACCAAAGAAAACCAAATTTAATAGTAAAAAATATGTATGAGTCTTCTTTAACCAAAGAGCCATGTAAACGCATCTTTACGTTTTTACACAATTGTTGACGCCCACTTACCTAGAAGGGCAATCATTTGTCCCTTTCACTTGCATACAAAAGTGCGGTTGAGAGGACGCTATATTATCTTCATCGCGCGGATAGAGTATAGTAAATAATACTTTTCGTACAGAATTGTTGTCATTTCAGTGAATGTTGCCATTTAATTTTGCAATTTCATACAAAGTGGCACCCTCATCTTTGTCAGGAGTTTTTAGATGGTTGAATTAATAAATGAGGATTACGTCTCTTTTTCTTATTAATAAAATGACAGGAACAGACAAGTATTAGTACCATTTACATGCTTCCAGAAGCAGTCAACTAAGAACCTTATATTCTTAGCATTATGACGAAGTTGTCAAAAACTTACCTCCAGCGGGTTTAGCCCCGAAAGCGCTGGTATTCTGCGAATTGCCGAAGAGTCCCGTGGATGTGGTATTAGAGCCAAACAGACCACCACCGCTGGAAGTGCTCGCGCCGAAGCCCCCGAACCCGGTGGAGGGTTATATTTATAATATAAGTATTCCTGTCTCTTACTTTAATAAGTAACAAGACAGGGACAGAAAGTAATAAAAAATAATTGTGGTTTTAGTATATCTTTTGCTTTTAGATAAAGTGACAGTAATAGACAATATAAGTGCAATTTACAGTCTGTCTAAAAAAGTGTCAAAACTTTTCAGTTCCATTTTGTTTAATGTCGTGCTGTCATTAAATAAAATGGAACTGAATCTTATCATACCAAATTGTTGTCATTTTAGTCAATGATGCCATGTATTTGGCACCCTCATGTTTTGTCAGGACTTTTAGACAGACTGTACATGCTTCCAGAAGCAGTCAATTAAGAACCTTGTCTCCTAGCATAATGACGAAAGTGGCAGCTGTAAAATTCGTCATTATGTCAGGTATTCTTGGTCAGGTATCTTTACATACCTCCAGCGGGTTTAGCCCCGAAAGCGCTGGTATTCTGCGCATTGCCGAAGAGTCCCGTGGATGTGGTATTAGAGCCAAAGAGAGTTAGTATAAGGGACCAACACAAACTGGTTATTCTTAGTAAATGTATGGAGAAACCAGTATCTACATACCTCCGGCGGGTTTGGCCCCGAAAGCGCTGGTGTTCTGCGCATTGCCGAAGAGCCCCGTGGATGTGGTATTAGAGCCAAACATGGTTAGTATAAGGGACCAACATACACTGGTTATTCTTAGTAAATGTATGGGAAACCAGTCTATACTGATCTACATACCTCCGGCGGGTTTAGCCCCGAAAGCGCTGGTGTTCTGCGCATTGCCGAAGAGTCCCGTGGATGTGGTATTAGAGCCAAACAGAGTGAGTATAAGGGACCAACATACACTGGTTATTCTTAGTAAATGTATGGAGAAACCAGTATCTACATACCTCCGGCGGGTTTAGCCCCGAAAGCGCTGGTGTTCTGCGCATTGCCGAAGAGCCCCGTGGATGTGGTATTAGAGCCAAACAGACCGCCACCGCTGGACGCGCTCGCGCCGAAGCCCCCGAACCCGGTGGAGGGTTATATTTCTGTCTCTTACTTTAATAAGCAACAAGACAGGGACAGAAACTAATAAATAATAATTGTGGTTTTCATTTATTTTTTGCTTATTTATAAAGTGACAGGAATAGACAAGTATTAGTACCATTTATAGTCTGGCTAAAAAAAGTGACAAAATGTTTCAGTTCCATTTTATTTAATGACGTGCTGACATTAAATAAAATGGAACTGAATCTTATCATACAAAATTGTAAGGACTTTTTAGACAGACTGTACATGCTTCCAGAAGCAGCCAACTAAGAACCTCGTCTCCTGGCACTATAACGAAAGTGACAGCTGTAAAATTTGTCATAATGTCAGTTATCTTTACTTACCTCCAGCGGGTTTAGCCCCGAAAGCGCTGGTATTCTGCGCATTGCCGAAGAGTCCCGTGGATGTGGTATTGGAGCCAAACAGAGTAAGTATAAGGGACCAACATACACTGGTTAATCTTAGTAAATGTATGGAGAAACCAGTATCTACATACCTCCGGCGGGTTTAGCCCCGAAAGCGCTGGTGTTCTGCGCATTGCCGAAGAGCCCCGTCGATGTGGTATTAGAGCCAAACAGAGTTAGTATAAGGGACCAACATACGCTGGTTATTCTTAGTAAATGTATGGAGAAACCAGTATCTACATACCTCCAGCGGGTTTAGCCCCGAAAGCGCTGGTATTCTGCGCATTGCCGAAGAGTCCCGTGGATGTGGTATTAGAGCCAAAGAGAGTTAGTATAAGGGACCAAAATACACTGGTTATTCTTAGTAAATGTATGGAGAAACCAGTATCTACATACCTCCAGCGGGTTTAGCCCCGAAAGCGCTGGTGTTCTGCGCATTGCCGAAGAGTCCCGTGGATGTGGTATTAGAGCCAAACAGACCACCACCGCTGGACGTGTTCGCGCCGAAGCCCCCGAACCCGGTGGAGGGTTATAGTTATAACTGTTATAAGTATTCCTGTCACTTACTTTAATAAGCAAAAAGACAGGGACACAAACTCTAATGCTCAAAAATTTTCAGTTGTTTGATTCATCATCACAATTTTGAAGAACTATGCTCTTGTAGTTGTAGCAATAACCATTCATTTCTATCTCATTCTAATGTTTTGCCTTCTTGATAAGGCACGACTTCATATTACATAGGTATCTTTACACAGAATGTTATGAAACAAACGTCACTTTCAATATGTAAATGTTTGAAAGAATAAATGATGACTCTTTTGCTTATTAATAAAATGACAGGAATAGACAAGTATTAGAACCATTTAGATACTTCCAGACGAAGTCAAATAAGAACTAAAGTGCGTGTCATCTTTTAGTTCCTATGGCGTCATTTTGGAAGCATTGGAAAACCGCATGTAATATTATGGCCGCCGTCATAATTCGGTGTAATTTCATTGCTACCAACATGACGCCATAGAAACTATAAGATGCAGCTGTCAAAAACTTACCTCCAGCGGGTTTAGCCCCGAAAGCGCTGGTGTTCTGCGCATTGCCGAAGAGCCCCGTGGATGTGGTATTGGAGCCAAAGAGACCACCACCGCTGGACGTGCTCGCGCCGAAGCCCCCGTGTAAGTATAAGGGACCAACATACACTGGTTATTCTTAGTAAATGTATGGAGAAACCAGTATCTACATACCTCCGGCGGGTTTAGCCCCGAAAGCGCTGGTGTTCTGCGCATTGCCGAAGAGTCTCGTGGATGTGGTATTAGAGCCAAACAGAGTTAGTATAAGGGACCAACATACACTGGTTATTCTTAGTAAATGTATGGAGAAACCAGTATCTACTGACCTCCGGCGGGTTTAGCCCCGAAAGCGCTGGTATTCTGCGCATTGCCGAAGAGTCCCGTGGATGTGGTATTAGAGCCAAAGAGACTCCATATCGGAATTTCAAACGCTTAGAAAGTAATATTTATATATGTTTAATTGTTCTTATTTAATGATAATTTTGTTGATTTTAATTACGTTGTTAAGAATTTAATAGCGGAAATGACCTTATGTAAACTAGAGATTAGTTTAGATTTTTATTGTGAATTTTTATTTTTATTGTTTTAAATTGTATATGACATAACATGACCTGTATTTTTAAAGATACCAATAAAATGAATATCTGAATATCTGACCGCCACCGCTGGACGTGCTCGCGCCGACGCCCCCGAACCCGGTGGAGGGTTCTAGTAAGACTCTTTGGCTCCAAATTCATATCATTCACTGGCTATTCTTAGTAAATGTTTGGAAAACTTAAGAGTATATATAAGCAAGCTATAGAAAGCCTTGCGCCGTACTGTTGCTCCCTACACACATACGTCAAATGTATGAGAAGTTATAGAGGTTCAATAGTACTGTCACTGGCGTTTTGCTACTGACAGACAGAGAGGTTGTGTGCAGACTACTGCAAAACTTTTAAGGCGTACTCTATAGCTCGCTTAAATATACTCTTAGCTTAAAAGCATTCCTGTTACTAACTTTAATAAGCAAAAAGACAGGGACTCTTTGGTTCTTATGACGAAAGTCACAGCTGTCAAAAACTTACCTCCGGCGGGTTTAGCCCCAAAAGCGCTGGTATTCTGCGCATTGCCGAAGAGTCCCGTGGATGTGGTATTAGAGCCAAACAGACCACCACCGCTGGACGTGCCCGCGCCGAATCCCCCGTGTAAGTATAAGGGACCAACATACACTGGTTATTCTCAGTAAATGTATGGAGAAACCAGTATCTACATACCTCCGGCGGGTTTAGCCCCGAAAGCGCTGGTATTCTGCGCATTGCCGAAGAGTCCCGTGGATGTGGTATTAGAGCCAAAAAGACCACCGCCGCTGGACGTGCTCGCTCCGAAGCCCCCGAACCCGGTGGAGGCGGCGCCGAAGGCCGGGGCTGCGGTGGAGGTCGAGCCGCCGAAGAGGCCTGTCGAAGTGTTGGACGCGCCGAATAGACCTGGGGAAGGAGAGGATTGTAAATACTGGGTGAAATTTTACTAGTGACCGATAGCGAAAACTCCGGAACGGCTGGTGATAAGGAACAACTTTCCTCAAGGAACATAGGTTACATTTAATTTTCAGAACAATGTTTGCGCATCGGTTCTTCTGCTTCCTTGGTCCCTTTTTATACAATCTTGCTAACTCAGCTTTAACTATTTATCCCCTGTCTAAATCAGAGTGCAGGAAAGCGGTGACTAGTTGGTTGCGAGCATTCGATTTTGACTCAACTGAAGATCTGCTTCTTCCTATTCAATGAATCCATTGCCTTATGTAGCCTAATAATACAAACACACATCCTCTTTACACAAACACAAACACAACACTTTTCCTACTAACATTTTTCTAAATTCTTATAAAGTCAATATAATTATTTGCTTGTTTTTTAAATTTAATATTGTAATTAATTCTACATACTTAATTTTCAAAATTCATGATATAGACTAGATACCTAATTTCCAAGGAGTGGGGGCCTGGTAATCTGTCTGACAGGGTACGCCCTAGTATAGATACCAGTCTCTCACAAAGGATCTTATTTAAGTGATGTTTTATTGTGTATCTTAATTGAACCTTTGTGAAAGAAAATAAATACTTTTTTTACTTTACTTACTTTACTTTACTTTAATTAAATACAAATATATTAAGGGCGTCTTCTACTCACAAAACTGAACAACTTTTATTTTTCGATCCTACCAGCCCAGTAGCGGGCCGAGTAGAACTCCTAATGCACTGGTGTTGGCTGCAGGCTTGGACAATCCTGATCTTAGAGTATTTATAGGCAAGTTATAGTGCGCCTTACTAGGAAGGTAAAAACGGGAACGGGTTGTCACGGGAACAAACACGGGTTCTCTGTCCATCAGTAGCAAACGACAGCCGATGTGGCGCAGTGGTTAGTATGCCTGCCTGCCACGCAAAGGTTCCGGGTTCAAATCCCGGTGGGGTCACTCACAAAGTTGATATTTATCACTTTGTGAATTTGTGCCCAGTCTGGTTAGGACATTGCAGGCTGAACCACCTGATTGTCCGCAAGTACGATGGTTCCGTGCTTCGGATGGCCACGTTAAGCCGTCGGTCGCGGTTGCTGTCTATGATGGCGGTCGTTACACAACTATGTCAGAGGCCTGCTACTCCCAGTAGGCGGTTGAAAAACTCTGACACCAGGGTTCATCGGGTCGTTGAACGACTCGGTGTCCTACACGAAAAGAAGAAGTAGCAAAACAACAGTGACAGTGTCACTATGTTGAATTGGTGATACACTATCTTCTGAATGACTTTCAAACTTTTTCCAGACGTGGCGTAAATGGAATTTATGCCGTAAATGAATCTCACCTCCAGTTGCGGGCTGAGTGGCCGCAGCGTCAAAGGTGGGCGGAGCCCCAAACGCACCGGTGTTACCTGCCTGCTTGAACCCACCGAACGGAGACGCGGTAGCGGTCGCGCCAAAACTGAATGTTGGTGTCTACGATTGATTACTTACATAGTGATCCTGGTCGTATATCTACTACTAACTACTACTGTAATTTAAGCACTATGACATTTATTATCTTTGTGTCTTATACATTAAGCAAGTAAGGACAGTGGGGTTTGACAACACCTGACGAAAAACATTAATACTTGAAACAAGTATCTTATTTAGAGAGACTGGTTACCTGGCTATTTAAAGAATAGCCAGGTTACCGGTCTCTCTATTTAAGATTCTTAAGAAACACATATAATTTTCCAAACCTTGACACTGGCAGAATTGTTCCAATGGACAGAAACCTTTATAAAAAAATTAAATTGATACAAGAATCTTACCTCCAGTTGCGGGTTGAGTGGCCGCAGCCCCAAAAGTGGGGGGAGCCCCAAACGCGCTGGTGTTGGCTGCCGGCTTGAACCCACCGAACGGAGACGCGGTCGCCGTCGCGCCAGAATTGAAGGAGCCTGGTAGAGTAAATAAAATAAAAATACATTATTTGCAGACAATAGTACATTACGTCACAGGCCGAGTATATAGCAATTTCTGGTCGAGTGGCATTGGAAGGCCGAGACGAAGTCGAGGCCTTCTAAAGTAAACGAGACCAGAAATTGTTATTTCGGCCGAGGTTTGCATAGTGCTTTTCTCCAATTTGCAAGGAAACAAATATTTAAATCGTGATAAAATTGACACTTTGTAACTTTTAAAGTTCGCAAAGCGTTGGCGCTGGTTTTGCTTACGTTCCGTTTCATAAAGAATGCGCGGGAAATTCACATTCAGCCTTCAAACTTCAAACAAATTGTGTTCCATAAAACACCTAATCACGAAAGTGTGAAGTTTAAGAACCCTTTTATTACCGGCCTAGTCCGGCAATTTCTATTACAGTCCTCTGCGCCTTGACAACATAAATGAGCCCATTGACGTATTCTTTTTTTATTCATTTTTTCTTCTTCCGAGCAAATTGGAGAAAAATATCTTAACATACCTACATGAGATCCTGATGAATTTCTCAAGAGCCGTGGGAAAGAGTAAGTCCCGGCAGTCAAATTTTCTTATTTCCAATTTATGAGAATAATATGGCACTGTGAGTGCATTAAAAATCCTAATATATTTGTAAATGGGTTTGATTTATTGAATCTAGCAACCCTGACTATGTAACAAGTGACAATCGCAAAAATTGCTTCTGTAAACTCTATTTTGTGACATCAGCCATTCTTCTTCTTCTTCATGGAATCAATGGACAACAACTAAATTTTATTTGTCCATTATTTTAGTTTCCAACAGATCCTGCATACAGCAATTGCTATTGGCTGCTTGTATATAGGGTTACATTTAATTAAGTACAAATCTCTTGAGGGTGTGGTCTACTCACTAAACTGAACAACTTTTGTTATAAACTTTTTTTCGAAATATGAAAAAGAAAATTGGGCTTCCCATACTAAGTGACACACTTTTTCAACATTTTTGTATGGGAGGTCCTAATTTTTTTTTTCATATTTCGAAGAAAAGTTTCTAACAAAAGTTGTTCAGTTTTGTGAGTAGACCACACCCTCAAGAGATTTGTACTTAATTAAATGTAACCCTATATATCATTAAATAAGCACAATAATAACATTTAAAAATACTTACCGAATCCAGTAGTGGCGCTGGTACCGAAAGCTGGTTTATTGAACATTCTGATATTGTTTTTGCTTCAATTTCTCAATTATTCTTGAAACCCTTTTCAGCTGAATGTCAGAGATCCCCAATCATTTTTGCTTTGCTGCAATAGAAACATAAATAGTGAGATTGATTATTCACTTAATTTATTGAGGTGCATATTCATTGGAAAAATCAATCAAAATCAAATGTCACCCGCAACACACGTAAAGTTACTGTGATACACACATGAAGTTGTTGAAATACAATGTCATGGGAAAAGCACAGGACTTTGTCACTAATACATTCCTAATGATACTTTAAATTACTAATACCAGTCACAAAGTAAAACCTACATCTTTGTTCTTGGGGGGTAGGCAGAGCATTAATAGCCCAGAAAATGAAGTGTGTGTACAGATATTTGTATGGTCAACAGGCATTGCACAATGTTTTGAAAACATTGCACAATTAATAACTAGTTATGCACCCCATATCTGTAGTATAAGAAACGTTGTTACGTTCATGTCAAGGGCATGGTGATAGGTATGTGGTCCCGTCTGAGTGAGCGACACGGCGAGTGTAAGATTACAAGAGGTGCGTTACTCAGAACTGATAAGAGCGTGGGACGCGGGATGTTTTTTAGACGCTAAGTAATTGGTAAGCTGAGAGAAGTTGTGAGGCTGAGAAGCCAGTCTATCGAAGACACTCGACTTGTAACCTCGTTTCTAAATTTAAGTTACTTAAATAAATAAGTTTAAACTTTATTTGAGGTTTTAAATCAGTTCATCACTTTACGTTCCCGAAATTTGACTGGCGCAGCCGGTTTAGATTCGGTTAAACCCTATATTGTGCCAGCGCCGCGTGTGCTCGAACATCAGTTACGTGTGTGTGCTATATGGACAATATATACCGAGTCTTCGAACCAACAAAAAAATATCGTCATATTTACGGAACTAAACCTGAACTAGAGTGAAAGTGTGGTACACTATAGAAGTGAAGCCTAATGTGACTATGGCAGCGACAGGGCAGTGAGTAAAACTTTTCGCTATCCTATGTTGTTATCCTACATTTTCCTTATTCTTTC
This sequence comes from Phthorimaea operculella, assembly GCA_024500475.1. Classification (NCBI taxonomy): domain Eukaryota; kingdom Metazoa; phylum Arthropoda; class Insecta; order Lepidoptera; family Gelechiidae; genus Phthorimaea; species Phthorimaea operculella. Next base: position 773,156 of record JANFCV010000087.1, read on the forward strand.
CCATTTTAATATCGCATTAAAATTATAATATTGGTTAAAATTGCCAAAGCTAGTTAAGTTCTTTATTATCTGATTTTCTATTAAGTAATTAATTTTAATTTATACGTTAATTAAGTTTCTACGTTAATTAAGTTTAAGTTAGTACTTATCTCGAATACCTGTACCAGTTTACCTGTACATTGATAGCTACGTCTTAATTCAGTTGTAATTTTGTCGTAAGTCGCAAATTGTATTTTTGTTTAACTTACTTTTACTATTACGAATAAAAATGACAGAACGTGTGCCAGTGACGCTCATTCCTAAAGAGGTTGCATCATTAATCCCCAAGTTTGAAGGGGATGGAAATATGTTAAATTTTTTTATAAAGAAAGCCGACTACGTGATTGATTCATATGGTTGTGTACCAGATAACCCAACTCAAAATTTGTACAATTTTCACACTGTAACAAGTAGATTGACTGGTAGAGCAGCCTCTCTATTAAGTGAGCGAGAGGATATAACCACGTGGGCTGCTTTAAAAGACCTATTGGTGCAACATTTCGGTGATCCGCGATCGGAAGAATGCGTTGCGATCGAGCTGGAATCTATGAAAATTAAACACAATGAATCTTTTAGTGATTTTTGCCATAGAATTCAGTCCATACGTAGCACACTCTTTGCGAAAGTAAATCGGTTACCTGACGAAGGCGTTAAAGCTGCTAAAATGATTATATACAACAACACTGCTTTAAACGTATTTCTTTATAATCTTCCTGAAGACATGATTCGTATCATACGTTTAAAAATTGCACTAACTTAGAAGCTGCCTAAGTGTGGTCATGGAAGAAACAAATTTTCAGCAGCAATATAACACAAAAATAAAACCAAACTTAATAATCAGCATCAGAATCCGAAACCACAAGTGCCTCAAGCTACTCAGAACACTTTTGTTCATCCCCAGAACTTTAGATTTGGAAATTTTGGACAGCCACAAAATCAGAGCTCATACCCTCAAGGTTTTAGAAATCAAACCCCATTTAATTCAGGTTTTAGACCTCACCCGAACAACCAAAATTTTAGATTTAGCGCTCAGCCAAATCAGTTTAGATTTGGAATACCAAATAACCCCTACCAGGGTAACTTTAAATTCGGTATCCCTCAACAACCGGCAATGTCTTACCCACGTCCGAATAATTTTCAAAACATGCAACCAAATCAGTTTAAATTCGGCATACCAAACAACTTTCAACAACAAAGACCATCATACACACCGCAGATGGGAACCGCCGATGTCTCTATGCGTACGGCCTACGCCCCGCTACGCCAAAACATGGTTGAAATTCCTGAAAATATTACAAACGAGAACTATAATGATGAGTTAGAATCCTACAATCAATACAACTTAGCTCTCGAGGCCAATGAACTTAACTTTTATGAGCAAGCAGGTTATGTTTCTTACATTCCAGAGTATTCGCCACCCTCTATGTCGGAATACGTATCTTGTCCACCCGGTTTTGAATCTAACAACCAAAACCCAAGTACCAACCCGAAAATCAATGAATCTGTTGATGTAAATTTTTGCGTAGCTCGGACGAAGTGCAACCAGAGATAGTATATCTAAATTGTTATCCGGTATTAAAATTGCCACACATCTTCTTACCAGAGCTAAACGCCCGTATCTTGCTAGACTCCGGTAGTATGAGATCATTCCTCAGTCCTGCTTTAGTGGAGAAATTCTTCCCTGAGTTTAAGTATGTTGAACCGTTTGAGGTAGTTAGTACACATGGCCGAAGTCGGCACAATGACATAGTTTACATGCCATTATTTAAAATTTTCCAAAAAGACGTAATGGTGAAATTTTATGTATATGAAGTAGATAACAAATTCGACGGTTTAATTGGGTCTGACTTATTTAAGCTACTCAAAGCCAACTTGGACTATGAACACCAAATGCTCAGAACAAAGGAGGTTAACATACCTTTTTTATATACACCGCCTCATGAGATTTATCTCGAACCACGAACTGAAACTCGAGTCAAGGTCCCCATAGATTTGCAAAATGGTGAAGCCATACTGAATTTTATAGATTTTGGAGAAAACGTTCGCATGCCTAGTGCAATAGTTAAATGTGTCGACTCATATGCCTACACAGTTATTCAAAATGCCTCTGAGGATCTCATAAAAATAACCTTCAAGCAACCATTACATGTTACAAAAACTGAAGAAAACGAATGTGAAGTAAATTTTTTGAACGACAACTATGATATCGATGAATTACTAAAGGAAAACTTGAATAAACTCCGAATAGAGCACACCAACGAAGAAGAAAGAAGGGCCATCACACAACTTTGTTATGAATACAGAGACATATTCTATTGCGAACACGTCCCGTTAACTTTCACCAATCAAGTCAAACATCAGATTCGAACCCAAAACGAAAATCCTGTGTATATTAAACCCTACCGCCATTCTCCTGCAGAAAACGAAGAAATCGAAAAACAGATTGATAAGTTTCTCAAAGATAACGTCATCCGTGAATCCCATTCGCCTTGGAGTGCTCCGGTACACCTTGTGCCTAAAAAGACTGACGCATCAGGCGAAAAGAAATATCGTATGGTAATCGATTACCGACGCCTTAATGATGCTACCATCGATGATAAGTACCCCTTGCCGAACATCACCGACTTATTCGATAAGTTGGGACGAGCGACGTATTTCAGTACAATTGACCTTGCGAGTGGGTACCACCAGATAGAAGTTGAGGAAGCAGACAGACACAAGACGGCCTTCACGACACAATCAGGCCACTATGAATTCACGCGTATGCCTTTCGGACTTAAGACGGCTCCAGCAACGTTCCAGCGAGCAATGGACAACGTTTTACGAGGTTTACAAGGGTTACATTGCTTAGTTTACTTGGACGACATCATTGTTTATTCATCCAGTTTACAAGATCACATTGTAAAACTACGCAAGGTATTCGATCGACTCAGAGAAATAACTTAAAAGCAACTCTAGACAAATGCGAATTCATCAAAAGGAAGTTCTATACTTGGGTCATCAAATCACTAAACACGGTCTTAAACCCAACGATGACAAAATAAAAGCGGTGCTCAACTTTCCTCTTCCTAAAACCCCAACGGAAATAAAGAGCTTTTTGGGCTTGATAGGTTACTACCGAAAATTTTTAAAAGACTTTTCTAAGATCACGCAACCGCTCACAAACTGTCTCAAGAAAGGAAAAAGCGTAGATATAACTGACGATTTCGTATCCGCCTTTGAAAAATGCAAAGAGCTTTTGGTAAATGCTCCTTTGCTGCAGTTTCCGGATTTCGATAAGCCGTTTGTGTTGACTACAGACGCCTCAAATATGGCTTTAGGCGCTGTTCTCTCTCAAGGTCCTATCGGGAGTGACAAGCCTATAGCATACGCAAGCAGAACTCTTAACGAAGCCGAAACGAGATACAGCACAATTGAGAAGGAGCTATTAGCGATCGTTTGGGCTGTTAAACATTTCAGACCCTATCTTTACGGCCAAAAATTCAATATCTACACTGATCACAGACCCTTAGCCTGGTTAAAATCTCTAAAGGAACCAAACAGCAAACTAACCCGATGGAAATTAGCACTATCTGAATTTGATTACGACATCATCTACAAAAACGGCAAACAAAATTCTAATGCGGATGCCTTATCCCGAATCAAAGTAAATGCTCTTGACGACAACACATCAATGCAAGTTAACGTTGATACGTTTAATGAAGATGAGGTGATAGAAATTGATTCCGAAGGTACAATGAGTATACCCTCAATTGATAGGCTTAAATTTGAATCTGATTACCCGGTATTGTCCTCATCTGAAAGTACTATCACCGCCAGTTCAAAGGAGACACAATACACTCAGCTCCAGACATAGATACAGATGGCATTCCCATTTTACACGAAGCAGTTGATACGAAACCCAACCAGATACACATATTTAAATGGAACAGAAACGAAACGTCCGTAAAAGACATCTCTAGAGGCAAACAAAAGGTACTAGAAGTACACATGCCCTAGGTAACGCAGATCTAGTGAAAGATTTTTATTGAAATACATCAAGCCCAACGTTAAACATTTTATCTATTTCGAAGATGAGCAATTCAGAAAATTGTTCACCGAGGTAGTTGTAATCCTATTCAAAAAGGATACTGTCAAGCTTTTGGAGTGCACGAAACGCGTAGTATACATAGAAGACGAAAACGAGCAGCGTGCCATAGTAATAAAGTACCACGAGGGTCCTACCTGCCATCGTGGAATTAAAGAAACCGTCATGAAGTTAAAACGAAATTACTTTTGGGCTAATATGGACGTTGCTGTTGCGAGTATTATTAACTCCTGTCAAGTCTGTAAACGAATGAAATACGACCGTAAACCATTTAAACCCGAACTTCAGTTAACTCACACGCAAGACAAACCATTCCAGGAACTCTTTATAGATCTATTCTCAATAGAAGGTAAAACGTATCTCACACTTATAGATGCTTTCAGCAAGCTTGGGCAAGCCTTTGCCATTTCAAATAAGTCGGCGCCTGAAGTTGTGCGAGCACTTATAAAATACTTTTCCTATTATGGTACCCCTTGTAAAATAAATGCTGACCCTGGTACCGAATTTAATAATGCTCTCCTCAAAGAAATTCTACAGTTTTACAAAATAGACTTGCACATCAGCACCCCACACAACCCTAATTCTATGGGACTAATCGAGCGTTTTCATTCCACTCTCATAGAAATTTATCGCTTAGCCAAGTATGAACATAAGATCACAGATGCAGCCTCAGTAATGACTTACGCCATCATGTCATATAATCAAACAATTCATTCTGTTACTGGCCTGACACCATTCGAAGTTGTCTTCGGACACACCGACGCTTCTAACGCTTTCAATGTAGATTTCTACAAGCAATACACACAAAAATTGGTCAAGGATCACGTAAGAAGAACAAAACATCTATACAAGTACTTAACTGACAAAATGGTTCAGCATAAAACAAATATTAAAGAAAAACGCGGAGGTGAGAAAGAATTTGATATGAAAGAGGGTGATGTCATCTTTGTCAAAGGAGTTAATACTAGACGAAGTAAAGATAAGCCGCGCTACCAAAAGGCCCAAATCACAGGCGAAGTAGTAAAAAATATTATACCTGTCCAAATTCATGGTCGTGACACCAAAGTTCCAATTAAGGATGTCAAACGTCCTACACAACTTTTAAAGAAATCTTTCTGACACAAACCATCTTAGCCTTGTCCTACAATTTCAGATAACTGAAATAAGATAAAAAACGATTACCTAAATTACCGAAATGTTGAAACCTTTTAAAGATACCTCAAACTATACAACCAGAAATATCATTCAGATAGACAAAAAAAACTCTGGTAAATTCAAAAACAAAACAATGGTTTACTATCTAATTTTATACAATTTCCAAATGATATATACTTGACGGGAAGAGATTGAGGTCGCCATATGTTCTGTCGATCTATAATAGATACAAATAAATAAGGAAAATCAGATAATACTCAATGTGAAGCCAATACTTACTTTAAAATAATTCCCGTACCAATTCCTATTTCCACGACCATCATCATCCAAGCTCCTAATAGTGAAAGGTTTGAAAACAAGTCGCTCTGCACACCCTGCAAGATAAATCACAGATCCTTGTATGTTTGTTTCTAAGATGATGTCTCAGTCACCAGTTACAAGTCCAGGTTATTTATTTAAATCGCCCATTTCATCTTATTACTAACTTCACAGATTTCAACCCAAAAGGTGAATCAATGGATGATTTACAACAAAACTCAAGGTCTACTCACCAAATCCTACTATTCTGAAAGGCCAGAACGGAAAGTAGAATACCGATGCGGCGTGACCAACAGTGAGTGGATTAGTTTCATGAACCAACCAACTTTTGGAAAACATGTTAGTTGCTATCAAATGTCCTATATTCAAAGAGAAATGAAAATACCTAAGAAAAATCTATTAGAAGCCATTACCAGAAGAAAGAGCACTTAATCTGGATAAACAAAAGTTAGTGAATCTACAGCAAATAATGAACAGACCTAAATTTGTGTAGTGAAAAGTGAAAATAACGTTGGTATTAAAAGTGTATTAGTTAAGTAAGGTGCCTTAATCTAGTTTAGTTATTACTTTTCTTATTAATAGATTATGCGTTATATAAGCATATAAATTTAAGCATAGTTTAATTAAATTTAGTTTTCTCGAAGCCATCAGACAGATGATCATCCCTCTGATGACCTCGAGCTTAATGGGGGGAGGAGTTATGCACCCCATATCTGTAGTATAAGAAACGTTGTTACGTTCATGTCAAGGGCATGGTGATAGGTATGTGGTCCCGTCTGAGTGAGCGACACGGCGAGTGTAAGATTACAAGAGGTGCGTTACTCAGAACTGATAAGAGCGTGGGACGCGGGATGTTTTTTAGACGCTAAGTAATTGGTAAGCTGAGAGAAGTTGTGAGGCTGAGAAGCCAGTCTATCGAAGACACTCGACTTGTAACCTCGTTTCTAAATTTAAGTTACTTAAATAAATAAGTTTAAACTTTATTTGAGGTTTTAAATCAGTTCATCACTTTACGTTCCCGAAATTTGACTAACTAGTCATCAATGTTTGTAAACATTGCAACAGTGTTATTTATTATGATAAAGATAATAATGCTCATGCACTAGAGGAGCATTCCATGAATATGTACCACACAGAGCCCTCAGGTTTCTAGTATTTTCATGTAAAATACAAGTATATTGTTAATATGATGTAGAAGTAACTAAAAAGTATTAAGCAGAAGAAGAAGATAACCATCACAATATACCTACGGTGTTTCCACAAAAATTGCGATACCCTATCCGGGTTCATGTTTGTGTCAAACTATGTATTTATAAGAACTTATGTACAACATGAAAGCAATAAAGAATTGAGAATTGAGAAGAAGAAAAAGCATTAGGATCTACAAGTTCTGTAGCATTGTATCTAAAGGCAGGTATTCATTAAGAACATTTCAGGGACAAAATTCTGCAACAAGGCATAAATATACAAAATCCCCAATAAATGTTCCCAATGAAGATGCATTTATACAATGTTTCAGAACAAAGTTCCGAATGAGGGTGCATCTTTATAAGGAACTTTTCTGGAACATTGTATCAGATACAAAGTCCCAAAGGATTTTGTTCCCAATGATTACCCAACTTTTAGTATAGTTTGTATCAGTACAGATGCCGAAGGTTGCAGGTTCAATTACTGGTGTGTATCTATCTAGCGGGGTCCCCTGAGATATAACGATGAAATATATGAAAATGAATAGGCTTTTCAATGTACTTCACGACTTTGATAATAAAATCCAATGTACCTCATTCATTTTTGGAAAAAAGCCAAAAAACTACGTGATCTGGCTAGCGGGCTACTTTTTCATTTCAAAACAAAAATAAATTATAATTATACAGTTCGATTCGCCTTCCAATGTACTCACCAAAACAGGTATTAAATCTTTAAAAAGTTTGTTATTTTACGCGAAATACCACAACAAAAGATTTCTCTATCCAGCGGGCTACTTTTTATATTTACCACGTACAAACTTGAGAAATATATCATTTGGTTGTATTTTCAATGTACCCCTCAGTTTTGCTAAGTTTTATTTATAAAAGCATTGAAGAATTGTAAAATATCTAAAAACAGATCTGTAAGATCAGCAAAAAACATTCAATGTTTATTTATTCATTTATTATTTTTAATATCGACTTTTACCCATCTTGGGTAATTCTGCCAGTGTCAGTAATACAACGTATTGCAGAACAACCAATGAATGTCTCATACAAATTGAGATAATTTTGTATGGGAGGTCATTTTTTTTCATATTTCGACCCATATTCCATGGGGAAAGTTTTTCAGTTTTTTGACCTTCTTTAAGCATTATTGGTTGTTTTGTAACACGCAGTATAAGATTCCAGCGCTGCTGCGCCGGATGAGTGATGGCTCCAGCAGGGAGATAATACTGTCTTCTGCAGGTGCTAGAAACATCCTCTTGATCTATCCCGAAATGTCTTGTTAACTCTTCAATTGAAATTCTTAATTCAATGTTTACACTTACAGTCCAGAAAAGAAGAGTAGAAATTACATAAAATGGAACTACAAAATTTTCATTCTAAATTGATGCCATTCATAGCCAATGTTGCCATTCAATTTTTAAATTTCATACATAGTGGCGCCCTCATTTTTTGTCTACTCTTTTTTGCTGCACTGTAGGGTACTTCACTGCTTATAATACAATTTAAGTTAATCATTGAATATCCGAGTAAAAATAAAATAAATAATTTGATTTGAAAATACATCTGCCATTGACAGATAAATAGTTATTTGTTCAACAAGAAAGCAAAGTTGATTTTTGCTGCGAGTGCTAATTTTGAAACCCGAGGTAGCGAAGGATACTAAAATTGAATCACAAGCGTAGCGAGTGATTCAAAAGTAGTATCCTGAGCTCAATGAGGGATTCAAAAGCACGAGTTGTAAATGTGTTTGCTTTCGTGTGGTACACACAACTTTTCACCTCTACCAGTAAGAAAATTATGTTTTTTAAGGTTTTGTTCTTTATGGCTAGGCGAAGGGTGTGACTATACCGCCAAGAATTTAATCTATAAATATTCCCGCCAAACAATTTTTCAAAGATGCGTTCAGAAATTTTACAAAATGTCAATATTTAGAAGTTTTCGTTCTGAAATCGCCGCCTTTATTACGACTAGTAGTCTAAGCGGGTACGGTCAAATATCACCCGAAAGCTGTTTTGCCGGCACAATTGATGCCGCTTTGCTCAGTGATACTAGGGACCATTGTGAATGATTCTATCCGAGGAAATGAAAAATCCATCCACTGGATTTCAAGATGGCGGACCTTCGTTTTTTTGTATGGCACTAAAAAAATATTTTTTCTGGTGCCCATCGTGTGGGGTATCAAATGAAAAGGCTAGTCAAGACGATTTCAAAAATATATCGTTTTATTACATTTCAGTTGCCCTCTTAGAAAAAAACCAAGTTAAATTTTTAAAAGTAGTTACATGCCAAGTTTGAGGTCCAGTAGGTACAAAATGGCTGATATATAGTTTCATAAAAGTATGCCAAATGATCCACCATATCCTCAACTCTAACGTGACGAAAGGAATTTTGAAAATAATAAGATTTAATGTATGTTTTGCAATGGAAAGTAGATCATTGGAAACTGCAGTAGGTTAGTAAGAATTGCTTCATAAGTATTTAAGATGTAATTCTTATCATGATTTTTATTACACTTAAAGCTAGATTATGATGTACCGGATCATTTTGAATCTGCGGGTACGGTTGTACAGTTTTAAGGTACTCCACTGCTTATAATACTATCGAAATAATCATTCGGCCCGGGACCGTTTGATACACCACACACCGCGCTACGCGCGTGATTACGTGCACGCGTACTCAGGCTGTGTGCGGCCCCTCCTACAATCCCATATCTACATTCCAACCGGTACGCGCGTGATCACGCGCACGCATACATCCTGCACACTGAGGCAGTGTGTGGCGAGGTTGAAGGGCAGAACACACCACCTCCGTATGCAGAACGAACAAATGCGTGCTGCGTACCGATTTAAATGTACGCAATTGCATGAGAGGCGGCACATTGACTGACGGCGTCATCACATGTCGCCGTCAGTTGATCACGTGCCGTGTCTCGTACGATCCCATGCATTACAACATCATAGTTACGCGCGTGATGACGTGCACGTCACGACCGACCTAATTTTATTTTCGTTTGAACCCTTTTTATAAGCTTGTAACCTCTAACTGGACATTGGCAAAATTGACCATTCTTGACAGAGGCCACTTTTAACAACACTGCAACATTTTTGCAAACCATACCTACATGCCTCAGAGTTTTTTACTACAGGGGGTTACACCTTCAAGCATGATAAAAAATATTGTAAATTTGGTAGTAAATCAGTTAGGTGATCATTGATATGGTAAATTCGTGTGAACGTCAACTATGTTCCTTACTTTCATTTCTAATTCCTTGCTAAAAATGGTTGACATTTAAACACACACATAACCATAATGGAGTTTTACGTTTGTACAGCATCCTGTATATAGGCATTATCGTTTTTTCAAAATATTATTGCATCAGGATATTATCTCACATCAAACTTAGCAAAACTGAGGGGTACATTGAAAATGCAACCAAATGGTATATTTCTCAAGTCTGTACGTGGTAAATATAAAAAGTAGCCCGCTGGATAGAGAAATCTTTTGTTGTGGTATTTCGCGTAAAATAACAAACTTTTTAAAGATTTAATACCTGTTTTGGTGAGTACATTGGAAGGCGAATCGAACTGTATAATTATAATTTATTTTTGTTTTGAAATGAAAAAGTAGCCCGCTAGCCAGATCACGTAGTTTTTTGGCTTTTTTCCAAAAATGAATGAGGTACATTGGATTTCATTATCATAGTCGTGAAGTACATTGAATAGCCTATTCATTTTCATATATTTCATCGTTATATCTCAGGGGACCCCGCTAGATAGATACACACCAATTACTGCAGTGGAAAATTTTGCAATTATTCCAAAAATGTTAAGCAAAAATATAAGCTTACATACACATCTCGTGCAGGACAACGTTGTAGCTTTGGTGGAATGCCCCTAAAGTGTCTATTTATTATGTACTAGCAGCCCTTCCAGCAGATTTACCGGTTGCTACTTAGATACCCACTTCCCATGGAAATGAGATATTTTCCCATGGCAAAAAGTAACCTATGTCACGCAAGGATGTTTTAGCTTTCTAATGGTGAAAGAATTTTTGATATTGGTTCAGAAGTTTCAGAGTTTATTGATAGGTAACATAAAAACAAAGAAAGAAATCCTTCCCCTTTATAATATTAATAATCTTCACCATACTGCAAAGAGGAGAAGCAACTATTTTGATTCTAACAAATAGGTAAAATTTTAACTTGAAAAGATGAGGGGAAGGGAAGTTTTAGTTACGGCGTTCAATTCAAACATAACCTATATTTTGTAAGTAAATTCAAATGCGTGTAACTTACTCCAGAACTATGATAAACTGTATTTATACGAATTACAAGCTCAATTTCTCTCTTTTATTGCATTTTTCAAGGAAAATAGAGGTAAACTATCACGAGAATTTTGAAATAAGCCCAAATGACGTATAAACCTACCAATTATAAGAGAAACCAATATGGTTGTGTACGTTCAGAGAACAACGCGCTTGTGGCCTTGTGCAGCACCTGCTAGATAAGATTTATCTGACACAGTAACCAAGAAGTGTGTAGTATTTAGTTAGCTGTAAAATGCAATTGTGGAAACCACTGGTCATTTCATATTATTTTTACAGCAAACAATATTTTGAGCTCTTTACATAGCCATACATAACGGCAAGTATTCAAAATCCATGAGCTCTTTAATTTGGCAGCGTTATATCTCATGCGACGGTATTTTTGCAACAAATCTAGTCTCGAAAACTTACTTACAGCAAATCCCAGTGGCAAAGACGGATCGTCCAAACTGAAGGACACTTTGATAATATCACCAATACACTAAAATGCGCACAAATTCACAAAAAACAATGCGATCAAAGTGACGAAATACGCTACCGCCGCACAGTACACAAGTGACAGATAGACAGTGTTGCCAGATGGCTCCGTCCGCTTTTGGACGGCCTAAATTAGTGCTTTAGTAGTTAGTAAAATGTAAAATCAATCGTAGAATTTTGACCACGGCTGAATATCTGTCGACTATGGTCAACTGCATGGCGGCGATTATATTCATATTCATATTCTTTATTGCAAATCATATGGTACATATTAAGGTGTTAGGTTAAACATAGTTTCCAGCACATGAAACCCTTTTTATAGTAGGGCTGTAGGGTATAGCAATAGGGTATACCACCTACAATATCATTCCCAAAGAGGATTGACGTCAGTCAGACAGTCGGCCGTTCATAAAATATAGCCAAATTCTATTGCTACATGATTTTGTGTTCTAAATGTGTGGCAGACCATATTTAGATTTCTTTGATTGTTATTACACTTTTGAATGAGTACTAGGGTTTCTCAGCGGGAATTCCCGAGGCGGGAAATCCCGGGAAATTTGGCCTTAGTAGGACGGGAAAAAAATGGCCGATTTCCCGGGAAGTCGGGAAATAAAATAGAAACTATAAAATTATTATTTTGACGATAATTTCCCAATAAGCATATTACTCCATTTAAGAGTACACATTTAGTGTACAGGTGTACTTGAAGCAGTATTTCAGTTCACTCGCAATCTATAAGCTGCATTATTGCAATTGATTACACCTTTACCTATATAAGGGACTTATAGGAGTGTAGATTTGTACTTATATACGACAATCGGTGTTATAATAGTCTAAGAACGATCCCTTAGTCAGTCGTCTGACTAAGAGCATTATAGGGGGGTACAGTTACGGCAACAGCTGTTTAACGGGCTACTTGTGGGATTTTATAGAGCTAGCATATGACAGTTGGTGTTATTATAGTCTAAAAACGATCCCTTAGTCAGCCACCTGACTAAGAGCATTATAGGGGGGTAGAGTTACGGCAACAGCTGTTTAACGGGCTACTTGTGGGATGTTATAGAGCTAGCATTTAATAGAACACATGTGGACTGTTATACAGCTAAAGGCTGTTATGTTTACCCATTTTGGACTGTTATACATCTATTACCTGTAGTAGGAAGTGTTTGTGTACATTAAAATAACCTTTTTTTGACTTCTGCATAGAAGTGTACAATTGACCCTGAAGTACATCTTAAAGCTGTACAAAGGTTCACATCAGAATTAATGTACAGACCTTGGCTCCGTAGTGGTACAGATGTGGGACTACACACAGACAACGGCATTCTAACGGAACACATGTGAACCCTTATACAGCTCAATGCGTTATATCGGAATTACAACAGTTCACTTAGCCGTATTTCATTTCCACCATTTTGTTCTACTAACCTAAAATATTTACCAAAGAAATTTCCAAAATTATCATGTAGATTTAACGCAAAAAACGCAAATTGACTGGTTGAGTTTTGATTTTATGTTATTTCTAATTGCCATGGCATGAATTTAAAGCCTATTAAATCAAAAACGTAAAATAATAGTTTTCCCCTCAATGATTTAATAGGTACTTTAAATTAAATATCGCGTTGCTACCAATACGAATATTTTAGCTATAAATATGTACGTATTTCACAGTAAATTTGCATTTCCTTGACATTTAACACTATTTATTAACTTAAACAGGTACACCAGTAATAGCAATGAATTTTATCCAATTTAATGTCCGCCGGAGATATTTATATTGTGTTTCCTGTGGCACTAACAATTCAAACTAATAATAATGACGGAATAAAATAAAATTAGCAATATAAAAGATACACCGTGGTTCTTAGGAAGCCTAGGGGTACATTTGTAGGATTTTATAACTGTGAAGGCTGTATAATTGGCCACTTGTTACTATTTATTACACTCATGGAGTTTGTATGGTTCACACTGGGTCCACTATAGTACCGTAAGTCAGCCTTAAGTTCGGCGTTACCGCTTAAACTACTATTATAATGCTATTGTACTGCTATTGTGCAGCCATAGTGGAACCTAAAGCTGTCTAATTTGTGCCCAAACGGGTTCTATAAGGGAGTTATAGCAAGCTATACAGCCCTTGTACAGCTTACTTATACAGCTTGAGGAGTACATGTGAACCACTATACATCTTTTATAGAACCCCGGATGCCACTTGGGTTCAGTATTAATTAGTGTTAATTATTACAAAAAAATAAACTTGATTAGCCCTTTTTTCTTTTACATTCTTATACTTTCGAAAAAGGACCTTCCTAGTTCCTTTTTTGTTTGTTTAGATCAGTCAATCGCAAAATTTGACCACGTAGGTTGTGTCAGTGCCCCTATTGCATGAATGCTGTGTAGTGTCTAATATATCAGCCTTATCAACGAATGTAAGTGCCCAATATTATGAAAACCTAATGGTGTACTGGTTGATTGATTACATGACTGATTGATGGAATGAATAGCAAATAAACATCAATATCTGTATTATTTTACATCTGTTTAATTCTAGTTTAAAAACTCTGTGATTTGATTATAAATATGTGTGTGTGCCTGTGATTTATTCCAATTATTGTAGCTTAGAAGGCATATTTTTTGTTAACTTACAAAGAAGGCTAATCCACAAAAACATTCTGTAAAAACTAGCCAAGTCTTGATGAAGACTCTCCTGTTTATCTCTAAAAAGTAATGAAATCTAGACAAAGTCATGCTAAGACTAAGGTTCCTTGATACTATTCCTTTATTATTATAGTTAAAGTTATATGAGTGGCCGTTGAACATTCTTTTATTATGTTCGTGCATACAAGTCAACGGCCAGTCGTATAACTTTAACTATAATAATAAAGGAATAGCATCAAGGAACCTTAGAATTGGCATGACTTTGTCTAGATTTCATTACTATTGAGAGATAAACAGGAGAGTCCTAGTCCTAGTTTTTTACAGAAGGTTTTGGTGGGATTTAGTTATTTTTCTAGAAGCGTCCCATCAAGCTGAACAACTTTTGTTTTGAAGTCACATTTGTATCTCCTATGACTTAGCTGGGCTCCTCGTGATGTGCCTGGTGGTCTACATCAAGTACTCCAAACCTTCGACCTAGTTTTTATAGTTTTCCCTTCATAAGGCTATTAAACCCTAACCCTGAACCAAATTTCAGCTCTCTGAGTTTATGGGAAGTACTAGTTCTATTTTGATGATCATGAGTAAGTGAGTGAGTGAGTGCGTGAGTGTCTGTCTTGAATGCGAAACTAAATGACCTATAGACTTGAAATTTTGTATTTTATGTACCTATGCGATTATAGCTTACTAGATGACGAGCAATTTTGCGGTCTGGTTTTATGCAAATGTTCTTAAATAGGGGCCTAAAAATGGTTCGTAATCGTTCCAGTAAAGGATAGTGCACTGCCGTGCCTCCAGATTAGTGATTTGACAGCATTTTTTTATTTTTTGAAGCCCCTGATTATAATTTAACTGTATATTTTGCTGATTTACATTTTTTTGTTAAATTTTAAAATCATTTTCATGCTTTTTAATGAGGATAATCAAATTCCCGACTTCCCGGGAAATCGAGCTCGGGAGTTTTGGTGTCCGGGAATGAAAAAAGACCGGGAAATGAGAAACCCTAATGAGTACCTACCTGTATCTACCTTCTTAATTACTTAAACCATACATTTTATATCTATTACCTATAAATAAGGATTAAAATAGTTTGTTCTCGGAAGTCGGATGGTAACTTAAAAATACCCTCTTATATAACTATCTATATGGTAAATATAATGGAGGTCTGTAATTGGCTTATGTTTAGAATACTTGTATATTATGTTTGTTATCTGTTATGTACTATAGCTGTAGACTTCAGTTTTAAATAAAAATAAAAATAAAATAAATAAAAAATAAAAAAACATGTTGCACCAACCCCAACTGATTGGGTTATGAGCAGGAAGATGTCGATTTCATAAAATCAACGAAAGATGGCGCTGAATGAGTTGCACTGGCCTTTTTTGACGACAACTATTATTTAGTTAGTTCATGCATGACAATCAAATTGGTAAGAGAGTTAGATGAGCAAGGAAAGACGTTTTGGTAGGTATGTATGAAATGCATTTTAAAAAAGCGGCCAAGAGCGTGTCAGACACGCTCACAAATAGGGTTTCGTAGTCAGTCAACGTTTAAGTATCTTTCAGCGTTACAAAGTTAATTTTGTTGCTCGGTTTGCAGCTGTATGGTTACCAACCGCAAATTGAAAAACTTTAATATTTCCTTAATGTTAAGTGGTACAGTATTCGTTATAGTTTTCATATTAAGAACCATATTCCATATTTTTTACAAATTTTTAACATGCATACAGTCCAGCAAAAAAGAGTAGAAATTAAATAAAATGGAACTAAAATTTTTTTCATATTAAATTGTTCCCATTCATAGTCAAAGTTGCCATTTAATTTTGAAATTTCATATAAAGTGGCGCCCTCATTTATTGTCTACTTTTTTTTTCTGGACTGTACTTTAGAAGTTACAGCTGGAACAAATTATAAACAATAATTGCTCAAAAACGCCCCTTTTAAAAGCAATTATCTCGAGACAGAAACATTTTAGAGAATTTGTTTTTTAAGAAACCTCCCCTTAATTTTAAAACAACTATTCAACGATACCCTACTCAATATTACAGGTGGAAAATTATTTGTTTGCCCTTCTTTCACATGTATGGGAAGGGTGTCCAAAAAATAATAAAAATATTTTTTTCTCAACATTTCTAAATTTGGGTCAACACGATCTATCTTCACACCAAATTTGATGTCGATTGCTCCAAAACTGATGAAGTTATGAGGGCGCGGCATACAGACAGACAGACAGACAGACAGACTTACCGAAATGATAAGGGTTTCTAGTAGACTACGAAACCCTAAAAATTATAGATCTTGCAAGTGTTTGCGTGCAACTGTTACAAGCGCCATCTATCGATAATTTTACTAAGTTCTAGTTTTTTTTAAATAGCAGCAGTCATAGAAAACGTGGCCCTCTTTTCGCGGCCTAAATGTATGGAATACCAATTCCGTGAATGGGAAATACCTACAGTCACATACAAACACACTGAACGGTAGAAAATCTTACTTTATTTTCTGGTGCACAGTGGTCACAGACATTGAAGGAAAGAAATATGTTTTATTAGATCATAATATGATGTTTGTTTGGAACTCTAAATATACCATCTGAAAAGGGTCGGGTACCCGGAACAAAAAGGAGCGGGCCATTATCTAAAAAAAGGGAAAACCATCTGTTTTTTTGGGACATTCTGGCAATACTAATGACAGATGTTTTTTTTAACTTGTCCGTTTTGGACAGGCAAAGGTAACAATAAAATCATACAGCATTGTGCTGCCACCTCTCGTACATAGATAGGACTAAAAAATCACTGTATGAAGCTTCGACTGGCCTACTTCCGGTTTTTAGTTCTGCTACTCAATACTAGATGGCGTACTGTAATGGACAAGAAATCTGCATAATTTTGCCACTAGAGGACTGAGAGGACTAGAGGCGCTGCAACATAAAAAGGCGAAAAAGGCTCAAAGAGTACCTTTTTTTGACCTTTGGACCAACGAATTATACCGGGAGTAACGGAAAGGGTATAACAAGCCGAAAGGAGGTCAAGGTACTCATGAAACTGAACAACTTTCCCCATGGAATATAGGTCGAAATGTGAAAAAAAAATTTGGGCCTCCCATACAAAATCGCCGATCAGCTAATTGATTTACTATGAGAGGTCCAATTTTTTTTTCATTTTCGACCCATATTCCATGGGGAGAGTTGTTCAGTTTCATGAGTACCTTGACCTCCTTTCAGCTTGTTATACCCTTTCCGTTACTCCCTGTAGATGGTCTAGAAATGTAACTAAGCTTCAAACTTGACCCCACGAAATGGAAGCCAAAATGGGCGGGGAAAAAAATGAGAGCCAATCCGCAATGTTAGTACCCCCGTGACTGGTCGCCCTGCGCGACGAGTGAAATGTCATTTTGTTGATTCGAAAAATTCAGAAATTATTTATAATATTTGCGACTTCGTATTATAATTATGTCTAAATGTGTAGTAAAATGCGGTAGAAGCTATGCGAGTTTAAAAAATATTGGTAAAATATTTCACGGGCGAGTAAAACAAATAATTTCATATTTAATGCAGCTGCGCACGACGAAATTCAAATTCGCGGTACATTGATGCTTTTGTTCCTCTTGTGTGGTCAGAACTTCGAATGTAAACTTCAATGTTCAGCAGTGACGTCTGTCGCCGTGCTTTGACATGGTTCTTGAAATTTTGGGACGGTATTTGCAAAAGGTTCATCTCCAAATTAAATGTTTTTTTTTTTTTATTATGAAAAGACTTACTGTAATTTATCATGAATTAATAATAATTGCTATCTTAAATGACAAAATATTAATAGGTAGGTACTGAAGAAACGCAGTAGGTGCCAAGGTTTTCAGTAGATGGTTTAAACTAAGACTTTAGAAAACCCTGAAAGACGCGATATTTTAAGCTTCGTGTGCGTGCCTAAATGACATTACGACACCATTAAGAAGTAACAAAACTTTGACATGGACACATTTTCGACCAATCACAGAAATCAGAGGCACACTCGGGAGTGACACCCTTAGGTAGTCGTCCAGTTTCCTATCTTATTACATGTGTGGCGAAGATGTTCCTCTTTGCTTGTTTCTCTTTGGAATATCGAAATAATATCATTTCAAATCCATCGCCTGTCACGATCCTCGTTTATCCATAATTCTAGCTCTGACTCTCATTGAGGACACCCCTCGTGTCCCTTGAGCCTTACCAAGTTATCTACGCTTCAAAATATTATATTAGCTTCATTATATTAGCTAGGACCTATGTTTAGGCTAGTTGCAGTTTATATAATAGGTATGTAATTAGGAAATGTGCGTGAATACAACATAAACTACTGAGTCTCTCTTTTACTTCGTCACATTTCCACCAAACATGGCAAAAACAGAATCACTGTTAAGTTGAAACCATCAAAACATGTTTTTGACTGAACATAAAATTTTGTTATAATAATCATCTGAGCGTTAAAAAAAAATCATATCCGAAGAAAATAAGTTGTAGCGATGTGGTAGTACGACTGCCTGCGGTGTGAAGGTTCCGTGTTCGATTCGCGGTGGGACACTCACTAAATTTATCACTTTGTGAATTTCTTCCCAGTCTGGATAAGACATTACCGGCTAAACGACCTGATTGTCCGAAAAACTTCGAAGGGCACGTTAAGCCATCGTCAATTGAACAACTTTCCTCATGCATATTGCATGGAAAAAAAAATTGGACCTCCCATAGTAAATGAAATAGCTGATAGGCAATTTTTAAATCAAATTAAAATTCTTTATTAGGTAAACATAATTGCGAATAAGGAGCTAGCTATTGCTTTGCTTGGAATTGCTATTGGTAATTTTGTGTGGGAGGTTCAATTTTCTTTTTCATATTTCGACGCATGTTCCATGGAGAAAGTTATTCAGTTGTAGGAGTGCCTTGACCTCCTTTGCAAGGTTTGTTTTTACTCCTTATACCCTTTTTGTTACCTTTGTTCCCACCTGTCCTACTGAGTAGTTCTACGGTAGAACAGGTGGGAACTTTCTTTCCCACTAGTTCTACGGTGGAACAAGTGAGCACATTTTAAGTCCCACTAGTTCTACGTTTTAGAAATATTATTTTTCATGGAAAATTTTCTTAGTGTCGTGGAGTTTTTTGTCAAAACATACATAACACATTCACATTTTTAAGCATATTTCTATTGCAAAAAGTCAGTAATGTTGAATTCCGGAACATAATGTTGAATTCTGTTAATGTTGAATCTCAAAATGTAGAAATTTCAAAATATTGTGATGCAGCAACAACATGTAAATAAAATAATTAATGCGTGTTACAGCACTGTCTAATTTGAACCGCTACGCTAGCCTGCCCGGTGGCTAGGACTGTGGCGAGCCTGCGAGCAGACTATAGCCATGCTAGCCTGCCCGGTGGCTAGGTCTGTGGCGAGCCTGCGAGCAGACAACAGCCACGCTAGCCTGCCCGGTGGCTAGGTCTGTGGCGAGCCTGCGAGCAGACAACAGCCACGCTAGCCTGCCCGGTGGCTAGGTGTGTGGCGAGCCTGCGAGCAGACAACAGCCACGCTAGCCTGCCCGGTGGCTAGGTCTGTGGCGAGCCTGCGAGCAGACTTTAGCCATGCTAGCCTGCCCGGTGGCTAGGTCTGTGGCGTGCCTTCGAGCAGACAACAGCCACGCTAGCCTGCCCGGTGGCTAGGTCTGTGGCCGCTTCTGCTCACAGCGCTGCGAGTAGACAACAGCCACGCTAGCCTGCCCGGTGGCTAGGTCTGCGGCCGCTTATGTTCGCTGCACTGCCAGCAGACGATAGCCACATTAGTAAACGACACAAATAACGAAATTAAAGTAATGAGTTTGATTTCTCTGTCCTATTTGATTGATTTCTCGGGTGAGATTTTTTTGAACTTGTTTTTCTCTGGAACTAAAGGTGAGAAACGAGGGCCAAAGGTATAATTTATTATCTTTTGAGATATGTTTTCAATATCCATTGGTATTATTTAAATTAATTAACTCTAAATTCAAATTCGCCAGCGAAATCACGTGAATTTGCATGGTCCGGAGAAATACCCCTAAGTTATTAAAACTCTCTTAAGTAGCTAAAATCATATGTCTCCTTGACATTTTTAACATTTTGACCCCTAATCGGATAAAATTGTGGATTAGACCAAACAGCTAAAACACCGCCAGTGAAACCGCGGGCGGAAAGCTAGTATCAAATAATCCGTTCCGGGACACTGACTTTTTGCAATAAAAATGTGCTTCCAAATGTGAATGTGTTTAGTATTTTTTGACAAAAAACTCCACGTCACTAAGCAAATTTTCCATGAAAAATAATATTTCTAAAACGTAGAACAAGTGGGACTTAAAATGTGCTCGCTTGTTCCACCGTAGAACTAGTGGGAAAAAATGTTCCCACCTGTTCTACCGTAGAACTACCGAGTAGGACAGGTGGGAACAAAGGTTTTGTTACCCCTGATGTAAGCATGGGCGTTCCACAGGGTTTATCGGGCCGTTTGACAACTCAGTTTCCCACACGAAAAGAAAATTAAGGAAAAAAAATACATTTGAATTTTTATAATAATTCCCCAAGAAACTCTTTTTAATTACGGGTTGTTGAATTCATGACTACCTTTGGCATAACACCGTCCATATTAGAATGACGCGTGGTCACCTCTTTCGTTCACTCTCGCTGGTTCTCTAATACTTTATTATTCTACCAAGTTTTAGAGTAGGCTTTAGGTAAACATATTAAAATGAGTTGATAAATATTTATTTTTGCAGAATTTTTGTATCGGTGTGTGCATTGCGCTACGTTGTCATTTGCGTTGTTATGTGTGAGTTATGGGTCCATATTTTAGCGGGCTTTGTTAGAGAGTTACTTTTCCTGACCATCTATAATTCGTTGCTTTGGACCAAGAGTAGCAGTTTTTAAATTTTTGGTAAGTTATCAAAAAATGCTGTATTGTTAACCTCCTGGTAAAATATTAAAACGTGAACCTGGTGATAATTCAAAGTTATTGAGTACCTGCAGAGCCTCAAGTCCTCAAAGCCTGATGTAGACCACCAGCATCCCATATAATTTATATTGCTGTCACTTAGATATCGAGGGTGGCCAGCCATCGAGCTAGTAATTGCAGGAGATCGCGCAAGACTGGGATCAGTGGAGAGAGCTCGTTTCGGAGGCCAAGATCCTCTTTGGGTCGCTAAGTTAGCGGAGTTAGTTAGATATTATTATCGAGGATATTGCGTATCTAGAATGTAACACCAGAAGTCTACCTCAACTGAAAGAGATATGGCCAAGGCTTCATAAAAAAAGATATGATAATGATAGAAAATGTTCTTGGTCTTCTTTTTTTGTTCATGGTTTTAAATCTCCAAGTTGATTATCGTTATCTTCGTTTCTGCTTCAATCGGGTTTCCCGGGAGCAGAAAATACCTTACTCACTTGACCAGGGTACTTAATGTCGATGCAGTGCTACTATCTGATTCATAGAAGAAAGGGACACAAAATGGTAACATTATTGTTGCCATCTTGCTCAAATGTCATGTAATATGAAAAAGACGCAAACAATAATGTTGTTATTTCGGGTCCCTTTCTTCTATGAATAAGGTTATATAATACTTTTTTGAATGAAATACAGAGCACTATACAAGACAGCAGTTAGAATCAGGATATTGTAACATGCATACTGCATTATACCTTAAAAAGACCTCATGTATACAAAACAGTATATTTCTGTATTTACAACTTAATTATTAAGCATAAAATGTTATACCTATTTTATAAAATAATATTTAACGGAAATCAATTTCACCATAACATCACATGCTTTTTATAAAATAATTATAATTATCTATTTCATAATTATAATTATTTAAATTAAATTTTATCAGACTGATTGATACAAGTAACATAAGCAACAAAAGCTTTCCTATCATTTATTTTACTTATGATTTTGTGTTTAATTTTTAGATGCAGATTTCAAGAGAGTCAATCAAATATTGTTTAAATAACTATTTACATGAAAAATAAACGTCCAATAATAACAATTTTGAATACCAAATTTTAAAACACTTCCTGTGTTAAGTATAAAATTTTTAGAAAACTTATGGTATCGAAAGAAACGGTTCAATTTATTTATATCACTGAGATTTTCCCTTTAAAATATGATACCAGTTGATTTATAACCTGCGCAGATCTAAAATTTTATAAATTGCATTGTTTTGGGGAAAGTTGTTAAGTTTCATGTGCTGCTTACTCCTTTAACGTTTTTGGAAGTATTTTTACAACCGCGGATTTATGCGCGGTATCTCTAGCTCATTTCTACCTGTGAGTGTCGTAAAAGGCGACTAAGGGACGAAACCAGAGAATGGGCAGCAGAGTTTTCTGTGAATATTACACCTTGCACTGCGCTACAACTCCGTCTGCCAAGCGCAAGGGAGGCCCATGTCCAGTTGTGGACTGTTGAAGCCGTAATTGAAGTCAAATATTTAAGCATCAAAGTTGAATTCTTCATCCGATATAGCATCTAGACTGGACACAGTTTTGTTTGGCACCAGATCTTCTAATGTCATTTTATCATCAGATTTTTCTGACACATTCATTTCTTTGCCACCAATTTGGGCGTCTAGTTCCTCCATAAGATTCTTATCATACAATTCACTGATGTCGTTAATAAGATCCGACTGATTTTGTGTGGCGCCATTGCTTTTATCAACTGGCATTTCAGTTTCTAAGCTTCTACCGTTCAACAATGTTTCGGAATTAGTCGTGTCGTTGTCGAGACTAAATTCAGAAGCTGTACTTTTGTCGTCATTGTGTTTTGAAGTCTGTTTTTCGGATTTAGTATCTTCTATTGACGCATCGGTCTCACTACCGTTATCGGCGTTCAAATTTTTAACACTGTCAAGTAAATTTTTAGTAAAATTTTGATCTGTATTACTGTCTTTTAACGCATCAAAATCTGCTGCTACTTCACTAGTTTTTTTATCATCGTCCAATAACGAATCAGATTCATAGTTAGTACCGTTCAAATCATTATCACCGAAACTATCACTGTCTTTCGTTTCACTAATCGACTTCACATCGGTCAACTTGATATTATTCAAAGAGAAACCGCTCTCATTCTCTTCCATATCATCGTTGAGATTGCTTATAATATTGTTGATATCGTCCTGTACGTTATCGAACTCATTTTCGGGGTTGTAGAACGAGTCGAATTTGTCTTTTACTTTTCGGAGTTTCCTCGGGACTTTGCCGAGACACCGTCTCGAGAAGATCGTCTTCAGGGCTAAAGTTGTAAGACTGGGTACTTTTTTCCGCTTCTCTGTTGGGGTTATAAGGGAGAATTCTTCGTCGGAGCTGGAGTTGTCGGAGTCCCAGTGCACGTAGTCCTCCTCCTTGTAGAATTCGTCGCGGATGTCCTTGTTGATGTGCACCATGCCGTCGAACGCGAGCGGCTCCTGCTTGACGCGCACGAGAGCGCGGTACGGGTACACGTGACGACGCGAGCAACCGAAATCCTGGAAAAACATACGACTTGTAAGAAAAAAAAACTGTGCCGTAACATTATGTACAAAAATGTTGTATGTGTGGTTGCCAATGGTTTTTGGCAGCTGTAGGTGAATACGATTTTTCTTTTATCCTCTCGATGCCAATTTAGATTTTGGAAGTGTTTAGTATGCCGCTAGTGGTACTTTAGAAAAACACACAAAATAACCACTGTCGATAAATTACGATTAAATATATATTATAATAGTGCTAGTGGTATTTTAGTTAAGCGTCTTAGCGAACCGATAGCAGCAAAACAAAGCTACAAATCTAATTTGGCGCTAGAGGTTTTGGTTAGAGTATACTTTTTGGATGTGGGCTGATGATGATCATGATTTTTTTTGGGGCGGGAAGAGGAAGTTGGAGTATTGCCTTCGGGGCTCTATAAAACGTCAAGTTTTTATTTTATTTCAGGAACTTAATATTTTTTATGAGAAATATTTTTGTTCGAATTTCGTGTCTTTTTATTTATTATCGTTTGGATGGGCCTAAAACAAACACTTTTGGTCGTAAGCAATTTTGGGCTAGGTCGAATATTTTCTAAGTCTATTTCGATATTTTACCGATAGCGGTTATTTAGTCCGCTTTTCAAACGTACCACTAGCGGCATACTAGACACTTCCTTAGATTTTTAAATGACGTCCCGCTGTTAAAAATTAAACGTTTGGAAGGACTGTAGGTACTATTACTTACAGGTCCAAGTGTGGAGACGTCGTATCGCTTCCGTTTATTCATCTTGAGCAGTTTGTCGCATCGCGCCACCAGCACTTGGGGGTTAAGCAGTCGTTTGCGGACCGACGGAGATATCCTCACCTCGGACAGCGGGTCGGTTGCTGAAATTATGAAGTTTTTTATAAATATATTCTTTATCAAAATAATCTAAACACTTTCGTTTTAACAGTCAAATAAAATATGAAATATATGAAATTAAAAGTTGAACGTAGAAAATTTACATTAGGATTAGGATATCGAAACCTCGTAATACTCAGTATTGAACTACATTAGACATAAACATAAACATAACAGCTACAACAGTCCACTGCTGGACATAGGCCTCCCCCTATCGGGGGGTATTGCCATACTCACCACCACGCTTGGCAGGCGGATCCCTTAGTCGCTTTTTACGACACCCACGGGTAGAATTGGGGTGATGCTATTCTAAGCCGGCATCACACGGCAACAATTATCACCAGTTATCACTACATTAGACATTTATTCCAAAATAAACATATAGGGCCTTACCACAAAAAAGTTAGACGCCAGTCGAACGCGTGTTTAAAATAAAACTTCATACAAAAAAAAACGCTAGACACGTGTTGAACGCTGGTCTATCTTTTTTGTGGTAAGGCCCATTATGTCTTAGAAATGTTATCCGTACAAAAACTTGTTTAGTGTCTATTGATGTTGTTTTTCTGATGAGAAGTGTAAAATGTACATTTTTGTCAACGAAAATAATTGTTCTACAATGAACAGCGACCTCTAGGGACTACAACTCCATGGTATAATAAGATACTCCGCCTGGTATTCTATTCCGAGACTCGTGAACCACGTGACTAACACAAGCCTACGTCATCATGCTTGTGGGTTACCAGAATAACCCACTCTTATGATTATTTTTGTAAATCATATTAGATACTGTTAACTAATAAATACAATTTAAGTGTTGTTGTAAAGTTCAAGTTAATACACCACGTAAATCTAAATTATAAAATTATTAAGAAATATTGTAGCAAATTTTTCTGACATTGAATTTACCCCATAACGTATTTTATTGAAATAAAGTGGCAATACTAGTGACGTAGGCTTGTGTTTCTCTGGGAATGTAAGACCATGTTTTATTAGACTATGGGGACTACAACTCGAAGGTCACTCTTGTGGGTCACAAGTGTTCCTACTCCTTCCCCGACACCGCCTGGCATCTTCATTCTGCCAATTAACATGGTGTAAGGGACGGTCTACCGAAAACTTTGCGGGCGTGATCAGACCATGAAACTGAACAACTTTCCCCATGGAACAAATGGTGGAAAACGAAAAAAAAACCGACCTCCCGTACAAAATTCACGATCAGCTGACTGACTTTGTATGGGATGTAAATTTTTTTACCACCATTATGTTTCATGGGGAAAGTTGTTCAGTTTCATGAGTACCTTGACCTCCTTTCGGCTTGTTATACCCTTTTTGTTACACCCTGTATGTACTTCCTGTCAAGATGTCATACGTTCAATCACAATATTACTCACATTTTGCCTTGGTGGTACAGGTGCTCTCATGTCTTTTGAGCGACTTCAACCATTGATAGCTCCGACTGCATTTGCTGCATTTACCTGCAAACAAATAAGAGTAAAATTAAATGTGTGTAATGCCTTAGTGTGTAGACACAGTACGACCGAAATTCGGCGGCTGAATACCGTGAAAAAAATCGACACGCTGTTTTTTTTTTGCATTTTTAAAACTAACTTTTTAATTAATTACGTAAACATCCTTTGTCTGACCCTCCGTCACGTAGACGGGACTAACTTACACGACATGCACACCAACGACCAAACAATCAGAGCACTTATTTTTATTTTGGCGCGTAATCATCGTTTGGCGGTGCGATTCTAGAATAAACAAGGTGCACTTTTTAGTTTCTTTTTTAGTTACATGCAATTTTCTCTTAAACTAGCGTGTAGATATTTTTAGAATTTGCCAAGACCATGCTTATATTTTATTTGATCTGTCCCTAAAATATTTGCAGTGAATTTAATAGGACCTTATATCTATTGAGATTTTAATGCACTCACAGTGCTTTATTATTCTCACAAGTGAAAATACGAAATAGAAAAAATTACATGCATCGACCGGGGTTCGAACCCGGGCCACATAACGACCCAACGCTCCGCCACTGAGCTATCGATGCACTGGTTGATGAATGCCAAATTATCTATCTCTTGATGCTCGTCTCCAAGCGACGATCCAGCGACATCTGTAGAAAGTATTTACGACTTTACTACCTGGTAAATATGTCCATACCTCCAGGCCTGGCGTCCTTGCCTTGGCAGCGGTGTTGCCTCCGCAGGTTCTCAGTAGGGAAGGTCTTCCAGCACACCTCACATTTGACGTCCGGCACCTCCGTCCACGGCACGCACGCCGTCTCTGCTGTGTGCCTCGTACAGGGATATTTATTTATGTATGTACTAGGTGTTACAAGACAACGAATAAAGCTGAAAGGAGGTCAAGGTACTCATGAAACTGAATAAGGGTCGAAATATGAAAAAAAAAATCATACAAAATGAACTCACTTTGTATGGGAGATTTATTGGTTGTTTTGTAACACGTACTATATATTATTCATTTATTTATGTATGTAGTATTAAGTACATACCTCCAGGCCTGGTATCCTTGTTTTCAGTAGGGAACGTCTTATTTATAGTGTTCTTCATGGACTTAGTGTCCCATACGATAGAACAAGTATGGATTGTGTCGGTATGTATGCATATCCTATAGAGACGCATTACGATTCGTAAAACGTGTACTAATCGCAGAATGTCGTTTTCGCAAAATGACGCTGTCGCAAAATGTCGCTTTCGCATAAGGTCGCGGGGCGGAAACCTAGCAATAATATAAGTGATGTGGTAAATAATCCACTGAACGATAATGCCCTATCATATCAATAGGCGACATTATGCGAAAGCGTCATTGTGCGAAAGCGACTGAACCATGTATATGTCCATACCTCCAGGCCTGGCGTCCTTGCCTTGGCAGCGGTGTTGCCTCCGCAGGTTTTCAGTAGGGAAGATCTTCCAGCACACCTCACATTTAACATCCGGCACCTCCGTCCACGGCACGCACGCCGTCTCTGCTGTATGCCTCGACCAGGGATATTTATTTATTTATGTATACAGGGTTATATTTTAGTCAGTGCGCAAACTTTGCAGGGTGTTTCTACTCGTGATTCAGAGCAACTTTTACAATGGGGCCAGAGAATTCGCAAAAAAAAAAAAAATTGGGTGTTGCATAGAAAAACTCATACCTCGAGTAGGTATGAATTTTTCTATGCAACACCCAATTTTTTTTTCTTCTTCATTGAATCGATGGACAACAACTAAATTTTATTTGCCCAATATTTGGCTACATTGATTGCCTGACTGTTAGCCTCCAGCAGGTCCCGCATACTGCAAGTGCTAGGACAGTTTGGGCAAGAGAGAAGGTGAGCCATTGTTTGCTCTGCACCGCAATCACATATTTATTAATTATTCACCTACTCGGCAAAAATTTATGAAACACCCAATTTTTTTTTATATTTCGCAGGTGGGCCCATAGTAAAAGTTGTTCAGAATCACGAGTAGAAACATCCTGCAAAGTAAGCGCACTGACTAATAAATAGCCCTGTATGTCCATACCTCCAGGCCTGGCATCCTTGCCTTGGCAGCGGTGTTGCCTCCTTAGGTTCTCAGTAGGGAAGGTCTTCCAGCACACCTCGCATTTGACGTCCGGCACCTCCGTCCACGGCACGCACGCCGTCTCTGCTGTGTGCCTCGTACACGGATATTTATTACCCACGACGGGACGGAGACGGAGCGTTTGGCAAACATATGTTACCAAATATCTCCCAAAATAGTCGTCCGATTTTGATGCGGTTTTCAGTGACGGATTGGGATTTCTTTGGTGCATGTTCTTAGATAGGTACTACGCGAACAACTCGACAGGGGGCGCTGCAGTGAACATTTCTTTGTGCAAACCAATGTTACCAATTATCTCCAAAACCACTGGTCTGATTTTGATGCGGTTTTCAGTGAAAGATGAAGATTTGACTGGGAAATGTTCTTAGCTTGGAGTTACGCGAACAACTCACCAGGGGGAGCTGCAGGAAACTGTCGTGGGTATTTTCAAAATTTAAATTTCACTTGTTTATTTATTTATGTACCTATGTGTATGTCCATACCTCCAGGCCTGGCGTCCTTGCCTTGGCAGCGGTGTTGCCTCCGCAGGTTCTCAGTAGGGAAGGTCTTCCAGCACACCTCGCATTTGACGTCCGGCACCTCCGTCCACGGCACGCACGCCGTCTCTGCTGTGCGCCTCGTCCAGGGATATTTATTACCCACGACGGGACGGAGACGGAGCGTTTGGCAAACATATGTTACCAAATATCTCCCAAAATAGTCGTCCGATTTTGATGCGGTTTTCAGTGATGGATTGGGATTTTTTTGGTGCATGTTCTTAGATAGGTATTACGCGAACAACTCGACAGGGGGCGCTGCAGTAAACATTTCTTTGTGCAAACCAATGTTACCAATTATCTCCAAAACCACTGGTCTGATTTTGATGCGGTTTTCAGTGATAGATGAAGATTTGACTGGGAAATGTTCTTAGCTAGGAGTTACGCGAACAACTCACCAGGGGGAGCTGCAGGAAACTGTCGTGGGTATTTTCAAAATTTAAATTTTGTTTTCACTTGTTTATTTATTTATGTATGTGTATGTCCATACCTCCAGGCCTGGCATCCTTGCCTTGGCAGCGGTGTTGCTTCCGCAGGTTTTCAGTAGGGAAGGTCTTCCAGCACACCTCGCATTTAACATCTGGAACCTCCGTCCACGGCACGCACGCCGTCTCTGCTGTGTGCCTCGTCCACGGATATTTACTTATTTATTTATGTATGTATATGTATGTACATACCTGTGCCGTGTGGTGCGGCAAAGTAGAATAGCACCACCCCCTCTCTTCCCGTGGGGGTCGTAAGAGGCGACCGAGGGATAAACCCGACCCAAACAGCCAGAGCCAACCGTATGGTGGCGGTTAATCCACCACAAAAGCATTCCCAAGGAGGGTTGACGTCTGGTAGGCGGTCGGTCGTAAAATTAAGCCAAATCCTTTGCAACACGATTTTGTGTTCAACAAAACGTGTTGCGCCGACCCCAAGTAATTGGGATAAGGGCAGGAAGATGATGTGTATGTCCATACCTCCAGGCCTGGCGTCCTTGCCTTGGCAGCGGTGTTGCCTCCGCAGGTTCTCAGTAGGGAAGGTCTTCCAGCACACCTCGCATTTGACGTCCGGCACCTCCGTCCACGGCACGCACTCCGTTTCTGCTGTGTGCCTGGAAAATACAAGTTAAATATTTAGGAAAACTTGCAAAATTTTCACCGCAGGCTGGATTTGAACCCCAGCGACCTTCGCCATCTTTACTGGCGACGCCTCTACCAACTGGGCTACAGTGGCTCGCTCCAAGCCCGCGAAATAAGCAAATGCATTTGACCACTAACTCGTGGTAGAGCTCTAGCTACCAGGATAGATTTTACAACTAATTCCCAATCCATTCTTTACAGATTGGATGTAGCCAAGCAATGAAAACACGCGATAAATAGAATACCAAATTTTAAAACACTTCCAGTGTTAGGTATACAATTTACAAAAAATAATGATTTGCAAGTTTTCCTAAATTGTATACCTAACACTGGAAGTGTTATAAAAATCTGGTATTCAAGTTTAATATTGTTACGAGGTATTTCGATACTTCCTCGCCTACAGTATAACACCATGTTTCAGGGTAAATACATTAAATCGGAGACGTTGTGTAGGCCAAGTTAAAATAGACCAAGGGACAAAGTTTGAGTTTGAAAGGTGTGAGCAAATGCTACATTATAAGTGCGCGTTTTTCCCTAGGGGCGACAGACGGTGGGGGAGACGAGCTGTCCAAGATGTCAGCGGGTAGCGGGAGGTGTTGCGGGGAACGGACACGCGTGCATCTGCGCCGTCATATAAAGTGTTCGATCAGATAATCAAAATATAAAAAATGGATCGATTTTGATGATATAATTATTTAGAAATCACTGGAGAATCACTTAGCTTGTAACAAACTCACTGTAAATAATCGTTGTGTTGCCTAAAGTCCTGCTGGCACCCGCGACATTTGTAAGGCTTGTGTTTATTCTTATGTTGCTTGTGGTGAGCGGTTGTCTCTTCTGAATACTCTAACACTGTGTAATATACAGTGTTAGATATGATACTCACTGTATATAATCGTTGTGTTGCCTAAAGTCCTGCTGGCACCCGCGACATTTGTAAGGCTTGTGTTTATTCTTATGTTGCTTGTGGTAAGCGGTTGTCTCTTCTGTATACTCTAACACTGTAATTGTAATGTAATACTCACTGTTTTGCTGAGAATAGGGATGAATGGAGAAAGTGTGTGTTTGATGGGCGGAAAACTCACCTTCACTTGTAGAGCGAGCGGAAATTCATGCCGCCCCCGTATCGGCTTATACAGCCATGAAAAGTCTTGCCTCAGACACTGAATAAATCGTCTGTCACTGACGCATGAGGCCAATGATGATGATGTCGGCTTAGAATGTCATCACCCCATATCTTTTCCGTGGGTGTCGTAAGAGGCGAGTAAGGGATAAATTCATCCAGGGGTTCAATCCCTGGATGGATTTCGCAATCGAATTGCAATATCTATATCATTGCGCTCACCAACTCGCCTGCCAAGCGTGGTATGGCAAATACCCCCCTACTAGGGGGAGGCCCCTGTTCAGCAGTGGACTTTATTGCGGCTGTTATAGTACTCACTGTATATAATCGTTGTGTTGCCTAAAGTCCTGCTGGCACCCGCGACATTTGTAAGGCTTGTGTTTATTCTTGTGTTGTTTGTGGTAAGCGGTTGTCTCTTCTATATACTCTAACACTGTAATTGTCATTTGATACTCACCGTGTGATGCCGGCTTAGAATGTCATCACCCCCTATCTTTTCAATGGGTGTCGTAAGGGGCGACTAAGGGATAAGTTCATCCAGGGGTACAATCCCTGGATGAATTTCGCAATCGCATTGCAACATCTTGCATTGCGGTCACCAACCCGCCTGCCAAGCGTGGTGAGTATGGCAAATACCTCCCAACTGGGGGAGGCCCATGTTCAGCAGTGGACTTTATTGTGGTAGTAGTAGTACACTTACTGTATTATTATTACTAGCCTGTGTCGTCCCACTGCAGGGCAAAGGCCTCCCTCCCCTTCTTCCATTCTTCCCTATTTTGGGCCGCCTCCATCCAATTTCGGTTTTGCGCGTGTATTTCATCTTTCCATCTCTTTCGAGGTCTACCGCGCGCCCGTTTTGCGTTAGGAGGGACCCAAATAGTGCAAGTTTTTGCCCACAGTTCATCCGGCATCCTGGCGACGTGACCAGCCCAATCCCATTTTAAGGATGCAGCCTTTTGACCTACATCTACAATTTTTGTACGGGACCGCAGCGTTGTGTTCCTTACTCGGTCTAGGAGTCTGACCCCGAGTATGCTGCGTTCCATATTTCGTTGACAGACCTTGAGTTTGGACTTCTGAATGTCAGTCAAAGACCAAGTTTGAGCTCCATAGGTAAGGATGGGAAGAATGCACATGTCCATGAGCTTACGCTTAAGTGTCAGTGGAAGGGTTCCCTTCATAAGCTCTCTCATGGACCAATAGCTCTTCCAGGCATTTTCGACCCGTCTTTCGACTTCTTTATCCTGTCTGGCCTGGAAAGAGACTATTTGGCCCAAGTAGATATACTCATTGACATATGCAATTCTTTCTCCATCCACTTCTACGCTGTGCTCAATACCGTTTGTCATCAGCTTGGTCTTCGACATATTCATTTTCAGTCCAACCTCAAGGCTTGCCCTGCTTAAGTCTTGAAGCATTTCTTGGAGGTCAGAGGCTGTGGAGGAAAACAAGACTATGTCATCCGCGAAGCGAAGGTTTGTAAGCTTCGTCTCGCCAACGACAATGCCCTTGCCCTCCCATTGCGGGTTTAACTTCTGAAATACTTCCTCTAGCGTGGATGTAAAGAGTTTCGGAGATAACGGATCGCCCTGTTTCACGCCTCTTTTTATGGGAAATGGTGGTCCGGAATTTTGTAATTTAACTGAAGCTGTGCTATTGTTGTAAATATTTCTAATTAAAGTTATGTATGTTGGGTGGATATTTTGATTTTGTAAAGCTTTAAACATAGAATCATGGGTTACACTATCGAAAGCTTTAGAGTAATCCACGAATGCCAGATACAGCGGTAACTGGAATTCGTGGTGTTTTTCAATCATCTGGTTGAGGGCGTGAAGGTGGTCTGTTGTGGACAGACCAGGACGGAAACCGGCTTGCTCCGGTGGTTGGGCTAAGTCAAGTAGGCCAGATATTCTACGTTCTATGACTTTTATGAATGCCTTGTAAAGGTGAGAAACAAGGCTGATTGGCCTGTAGTTAGAAATATCTGACCTATCACCCTTTTTGTGCAGAAGAATTATCTCAAAATGGCACATCCCTTCTGGAATCTGTCCGGTTTGTAACATCGAATTGAATAGATTTGTAATCGGGCGGAGAAGTACCGGTTCGCCGATTTTTAAGGTTTCGGTGGAGATGCCATCTGGACCGGGACTTTTATTATATTTCATCTTTCGGAGTGCACAGTGGACCTCGTGTTCTGTAATGGGAGGAATCTTTTCAGGACAATTGTATGGTGTAGTTATTGATTGTGCTTCTGCAGTGGGTGTGGAATATAATTCTTTATAAAATTCGGTACTAATATGCTCTATTTTTCTTCTATCCCTATGTTTCACTCCATCTTTGTCCTTTAAAGCGGTGATCCAGGATTTACCCTTTGAAATGCCTATTCTAGCTATCTTGAGAGACTTGTTTGTTTCTAATGCCACTTGAATTAATTTGGTATTGTGTTTTCTAATGTTTTTTCGAATGTTTCTTTTAACTCTTCTGTCTATTTCTCTATACTCTGTGCTGGTTTCATTGTTTTTATGTTCCTGTCGGTGTTCAATTAGTTTTAGTGTCTTATTGGTTAGTTTTTTTGTTTTATTTATAGTTTGTTTAATTTTTCTGCTAGCCGACTGTATGGATTTTTCTATTTTATTATACTGCTGCTGTACATTTCCTAGTTCTATTTCATCTAAACCGTCGAAACTATTTTTGAGTTCTATATTAAACTGGTCCTCGTTATCTATTAAAGTGTGTTTGTTTAAATATTTTATTCTGCTGTTAAATATTCGTTTTCGGAGAATTTTCGAGCAGAACAGCAGAGTGGTTCGGATAGGTCTATGGTCTGAATAAAACTTTATATTATTTATTAGAGATGGGCCGAATATTCGGTTTATGTTCGGTATTCGGCATGTTCGGCACGTTTACCGAATATTCGGTTTCGGCCGAATGTTCGGTGAATTTTGCCGAATATTTGGCCGAATAAAAACGCATCCTTTTTATATTATATTGCATTGCAAATTGGTATGTCTAGACCTCAAGACAAGCAATGATGCAGTTTTATTTTAATTTGTTGACAAAGTTTCCAATGTAAAATGTTAGAGGGGTAAAGAGCGGAGTGGTTTGATGCGTAATTCGAAAACAAGTGATGCTCCTAATTATTTTATATGAACATCGATTCCTGCCGAATTATTCGGCCGAATATTCGGTTCGGCAATCTTTTTACCGAATATTCGGCCGAACCGAAGTATTCGGTGAAACCTATGTTCGGCCCATCACTATTATTTATTACGTTAACATTGTGAACTATGGTTTTGTCGGGAGTAAGGACAAAGTCGATTTCATTTTTCACCGAACCGTTGGGTGAGATCCAGGTCCATCGTCTTTGGGTCTTTTTGTAGAAATAGCTATTCGCTATACGTAGGTTTAGTCCCATTGCGAATCGGATGAGCCGCTTTCCACGTTCATTCCGGTCTCCAAGACCATGTGGTCCCATTATGCGCTCATTATCAGAATTCTGTCTCGGTCCAACCTTTGAATTAAAGTCTCCCATAACAATGTTCTCAGATCCACGGTGTTCGTCGTAAGCTTTTTCTAACATGTCATAAAATTCTTCGACTTCTTCGTCAGGGTGTGAGGACGTGGGCGCGTAAACTTGGATGATCGTGAGGGTTTTCTTTTCATTTATCTGGAATTTCAGAGCAGCAATCCTGTCAGAGTAGGCTATAAACTCCAATATATTATTGCTCCAACGTTTAGCTACTAAAAAGCCTACGCCTGACTGGCCGCCTGCTTTCCCGGAAAAGAAGAATATGTTGTTCTCACGTTCCAAAGTGTCTTCGCCATCCCGTCTCACTTCCGCCAAACCCACAATGTCCCAGTTAATACTTTCAAGTGCAGTTTCCAATTCTAATAGTCGATCTTCTGAGCTTAACGTGCGTACATTAAAAGTAACAATATTCAATTTTTGATCTGAGTCCGTTTTTCGCGCTTTGGTTGTTTGACGGTGGGGAGCCGCCGCCCGGGGATTCTTCGCACCCCAAGAGGCTCCAGGGCTTCCCCGCACACCGTCGTAGCTAGGGCCACTGGAGCCGATGCCGGGCACTAGGGGCCTGTTTTTTGGGTCGTAATTCATAGTTGATTAGGGAGAGGTTTGAACAATTAACCTGCCACGCTCGTCCAATGTCCGCGGATTGGCAGATGAACAGTAAACTTGTATTCATTTACAAGGTCTATGAGCGCCGTGTTCGTGTGAGAGCACACTTCCACACCACTCTAAGATGATGTCCTGTTCTGATACCACCTGATCACATTAAGCCTCGACAGGAATCCTTTCCATGAGCCTTTATGGATGTCAAGGGTTTGATTTCGGAGTTTTCCTTCTCCTAGACGGGTTGCAGACCAATGCTGAGGAGGCCCATCTCCCCCTTAATAAAAGTTCCCATAATAAAAGTGGTCCCATAATAAAAGTTGTTCACAATCACGAGTAGAAACACCCTGCAAAGTTTGCGCACTGACTAAAAAATAACCCTGTATAATCGTTGTGTTGCCTAAAGTCCTGCCGGCACCCGCGACATTTGTACGGCTTGTGTTTGTTTTTGTGTTGTGTGTGGTGATTTATAGCTTGCTTATGTGAACTCTAACACTGTATATGTCATGTAATACTCACTGTATATAATCGTTGTGTTGCCTAAAGTCCTGCTGGCACCCGCGACATTTGTACGGCTTGTGTTTATTCTTATGTTGCTTGTGGTGGGCGGTTGTCTCTTCTGTATACTCTAACACTGTATAATATAGTGTTAGGCATATTATGTCATGTAATACTCACTGTATATAATCGTTGTGTTGCCTAAAGTCCTGCTGGCACCCGCGACATTTGTACGGCTTGTGTTTATTCTTGTGTTGCTTGTGGTGAGCGGTTGTCTCTTCCGTACTCGTGAACCATTCGCCGCAAGCGTTGCACGCCCATCTGATGATGAATAATAGAAATATTAATAATGTCTTATAGTTTTAGTGATAATAACCACGGAATAATAATACAATGTCTTACAGTTTTAGTGATAATAAATAACCACGGAAACTTAAAATAAATATTAATAATGGGAATATTTAACCCTCCATACTGGGAATATTAAACACTCCATAAAAGGAATATTTAACCCTGCATAATGGGAATATTTAACCCTCCATAATGGGAATATTTAACCCTCCGCATGGCGAAAAAGTGAAAAATGTAAACATTGAATACGATTTTTTTAAAACGCTTCCCATGTTAGGCATACAATTTAGAAAAATGGCATGTCTACCAAAAATAAATGCATATATTTGTAGGCGTGAACTAGTCCTAGAAACTGAACAACTTGCCCCAAAGATCATAGGTCAAAGTATTAAAAACATTTTTTTACTCCCATAGAAATTGACCTACGGAAGATTTTGTATTTTTTTTTTCATATGTCGAACTATGTTCTTAGGAGATTTATGGACTGGTTCACCCCTTAAAATATTTGTAATTGTTTTTTTTTTCAACTTATATTTGAGTGATTCTGTTTTAGAAGGCTTGAGATCTAAGCGATTCTAATTGAGAAGACCTGGTTTAACTTAAGTGATTCCAATTTAGAAGACTTCGGACCAGGTTTAAGTAATTCAACTTTAGAAGACTTCGTACCAGGTTTAAGTGATTAGGCGCATTAACACTGTCCGAGGCCGCTCGTTGCTTCATTGCCTCGCGCGGCATACGCTAGCATGCGTTGGCTCTGGTGAGCCACGTAATTTTTCGAGCAGTGAGGCAGCGAGCAGTCTCGCTTGGTGTGGACGCGCATTCTACTTTCAAAGACTTTGGACCAGGTTTAAGTGACTCCGCTATGTTAAATAAAATATTAACTAATATGTACTCACGCTGTAGGCGTAAATTTGACCGTGTGTTGGCTCCTCACGTGACTTTTCAGCCCCGCCACGTTTTGGAATACTCCTGCGCAGATCCTACACACGTGCTCAGGCGCGCCGGGCGACGGGGATCGTTTTGACAGCTCCACTTTAGAAGACTTAGGACCGGGCTTAAGTGATTCCGTTTTAGAAGACTTCGGGCCAGGTTTAAGTGATTCAGTTTTAGAAGACTTCGGACCGGGTTTAAGTGATTCTAATTTAGAAGATTTTGGACCAGGTTTAAGTGAGTCCGTTTTAGAAGACTTCGGACCGGGTTTAGGTGGTTCCGTTTTAGAAGACTTTGGGCCAGGTTTTTCTGTTTTAGAGGATTTGGGGCCGGGCGGGGCTAGAGTGGGGGTTGATTCGGTTAGTTTTGAGCATTTAGGTCCTATTTTAGGTTTGGTTTTAGGCGGCGTGGGGGCACGAGGCGGCAGTTTGATGGTCAGTCTGTGGAAAAAGAATAGAACACGATTGCTAACGAGGGTGTAGTGTGAGTTTGAGACTCAATACACTCGAGTTTGTAACCACACGGCATGATAATGTAATAGCTACTTATTCTACGCCTTACTTGATTTTCTTATGCGGTGTATCATGGTTGTCAGTAGTGTCCCGCGTTCGTTTGGAGAGAGGCGCCATTTCATCGTCACTGTCTGATGGTATCTATAAAAATAAATAGAAATAAAATTATTTTTAATATCTTTTACACTTTTTACTAGATTGACTAAATATCATTATCATTATATATAATACTAGCAGCCCGCCCAGCGGTTTCACCCGCTGCTACTTACCTGTTTTCCCGTAGAAATTGGATCTTTGCCCGTAGTAAAAAGTCCACTACTCCGATCCAGCAGAGGTAAATGTGCGAGCAGAAGCGGCCCGTCATGCTGAATAACTTTTACTTTGAAGCCATGGCCGTATCTCTTATAGTTTAGATGGGATGCTGGTGGTCTTCATCAGGTACTCCAGATCCTCGATGACCATGTGCCAGCAGTAGCGGCCCGTCATGGTGAACAACTGGGATGCTGGTGGTCTTCATCAGGTGCTCCAGATCCTCGATGACCATGTGTCAGCAAAAGCGGCCCGTCATGGTGAACAACTTTGTCTATGAAGCCATTGCTGTATCTCTTATAGTTGATATGGGATGCTGGTGGTCTTCATCAAGTACTCCAGACCCTCGTGACCATTTGCCAGCAGAAGCGGCCCGTCATGCTGAATAACTTTTACTTTGAAGCCATTACCGTATCTCTTATAGTTTATATGGGATGCTGGTGGTCTTCATCAGGTGCTCCAGATCCTCGATGACCATGTGTCAG
The DNA here is from genome assembly GCA_024500475.1 of Phthorimaea operculella. NCBI lineage: Eukaryota > Metazoa > Arthropoda > Insecta > Lepidoptera > Gelechiidae > Phthorimaea > Phthorimaea operculella. Next base: position 811,373 of record JANFCV010000087.1, read on the forward strand.
CAGAAGCGGCCCGTCATGGTGAACAACTTTGTCTATGAATCCATTGCCGTATGTCTTATAGTTTACATGGGATGCTGGTGGTCTACTTCAGGTACTCCAGACCCTCGTGACCATTTGCCAGCAGAAGTGGCCCGTCATGCTGAATAACTTTTACTTTGAAGCCATTACCGTATCTCTTATAGTTTAGATGGGATGCTGGTGATCTTTATCAGGTACTCCAGATCCTCGATGACCATGTGCCAGCAGAAGCGGCCCGTCATGGTGAACAACTTTTTCTATGAAGCCTTGACCGTATCTTTTATAGTTTAGATGGGATGCTGGTGATCTTCATCAGGTACTCCAGATCCTCGAGGCCTGACAAAAAGTAGTCCATGTCCATCTTTACTATGCTAGTAATATCAGTGCCAAATTTCGCGAAGATCGGTAAAGCGGTTTGGCTTATTTGGGTAATATCCGCTGTATTTCCCGCTTTTCCTGCTGCATACCGTTTTCCGTAGGAATTTTCCCGTGATAAAAAGTAGCCTATGTTACTCAGGAATGTTGTAGCTTTCTAATGGTGAAAGAATTTTCCAAATCGGTCCAGTAGTTTCGGAGTTTATCGATTACATACATACAAAAAAACAAACAAACAAACAAAGTTTTCCTCTTTATTATATTAGTGTAGAAAACTATGTTGATAAAATGTGCGTGCCGATAAAATTTTTAAAGGATTCCCGGCACGATAAAAGGACTTATATAGTGCAATAGCCCTTTATGTCCCCTCGAACAAGAAAGTTCCCGTTTTAAGTTAAAGGGCGTATTTTTAAAGATATAAGGGCTTTTCCAATCCCTCGACAGTGGCGCCATCTGTTGTCGAGTAGTTGAACTCCATTCAGAACAACGATTATTTTTATAAGACTAAGAAAGCTAGTTTTGAATAAACCCACGGCGGTTTACTTCAGCGCCCGCTAGTGTGTAGTTCGCGTAACACTTATCCAGGAACATACATCCATCAAATCCAAATCCATCACTGTAAACCGCATTAAAATCGGACCAGTGGTTTTGGAGATAATTGGCAACATTGATTTGCACTTATTTATTATTTATTTATTTTACCCCAAACGAATATAAAGTAAAAGTAAATACAAATAAAAATAAATACAAATAAAATTATTTTCAATATTTTTTACAGTTTATACCAGACTGACTAAATATACGTTAATAATACATAAAATGGCATTTAACTTCTTGAATAGAAACAATAAAAAAAACGTGGCCTCTTATAAATTTTGAATAAAACACTTATCTTTATTAGAGAAACAAACAACCTAGAAAAATACAAGTTATGCTACTTAATTTCAACAAACAACTACCTCTTATACAGTGTCGTGTTACCGGCACGCGGGAATTTATTCAAACTGGTTAATCTAGGCGTGGTGCCGGCTTAGAATAGCATCATCCCTTATCTTTCCCGTGAGTGTCGTAAGAAGCGGCTAAGAGATTTGACAGTTGATAAGTATTTTAGGCGACAGGCTGACAACCTGCCACTATGGTGATACTCAGTCTTCTGAATGGTTCTCAAACTTTTGTCAGTCGTGGTGTAACAGTTCTTTGCAGCCGTTTACGCTCTGCCTACCCCGCAAATTGCTTTACACAAAAACTCTCAAATCCCTTAGTCGCTTCTTACGCCACCCACAGAAAAGATATGGGGTGATGCTATTCTAAGCTGGAACCACACGGCAAAGAATAGAATATATACATACATACCTCTTCTTTCGGTTTTTTCATAATTGATTTTACTTGTGGAGAGTCGTTTTTCTTTTGCTGCTCCTGTAAAATAAACGATATTTTTTTGTAATTAGTGTTTAAGGTGGTCCGTTACGTCATACAAACGAAAAACTGCACTTCAGTCGGGTTACACATGAGCTGTAGAGTTTCTTTTTAAAGAAACTTTATTCTGAATGATGAAGTCACACGTAAATTTGTCGCAAAACTACTTATAGTTAAAAGATAATCAGTATTTTCTGCACAATAAAATTAAACGTATTTATTGCAGCAGTAGCTCCATCTATTTTCGTAAAGTGGCGACTCGCTTTTTACGGGGAAATCTGATGATTTAAAAATTCTTTTTAGTGTTTTGCGACAATCTTATATACCCACGGGACTCCCCATCAAGTTTTTTAAACCGACTCTTGTCTCCTTTACATACATAACTCCATTGAATTATTGTATGGAAAACGGAACGCCTTAAGTTTATTTTTTAAATTTTAAGATTTATTATGTTTGGATATTACGCGGTATTAGGTTCCGTATGGTATGGTTACAAATATAAATTAAAAAATATTCTATTATACACAAGGAATTAGACAGAAAGTTAAGAAGAAATTAAAATAATTGCACACAAGGCGGCATTAAAGCTTAGGAAGCGATTTCTTACACCAACCTTAGGGTGCATCCCATTGGAGAATGGAATAGGTAGCTGTTTTCCAATGTTGTATTGGAATGCCTTTGTTATCATCATAATAGACTAGTGGATTATTAAAAGTCTCTGCTTTTGTTGGCTAACGGCGAATCTGTGCTTCAGTTTAGAACCGCGTTTTTTTAACACGATTCTGACCGGTACTTTTCGCTTCCCGCAAAGTTGTTCAGTTTCATGAGTACCTTGACCTCATTTCGGCTTGTTATACCCATTATATGGGGTGATGCTATCCTAAGCCGGCATCACACGGCAAGTTGGACTTCATATAGTAAATTAATCAGCTGATCGGCGATTTTTTATAGGAGATCAAATTTTTTTTCTTTTAGATTTCCGCCATGTACCATGGGGAAAGTTCTTCATTTTCATAAGTACCTTGACCTCCTCTCCGCTTGTTAAACCCTTTTTGTTACTCCCGGTATGTATGTATGTATGTATGTGGTGCAGTGCAGCATACCTTCAAGCGGGCCAGAGACAGGTCGGTGGTGGTGGCGGACTGTCTGGTGGGCCTCGTCTCCCGCACAGGTGTTGGGGAGCTCCTGGTTCTGGAGCTGGATGAGTATCTGGTGCAGCATACCTTCAAGCGGGCCAGAGACAGGTCGGTGGTGGTGGCAGACTGTCTGGTGGGCCTCGTCTCCCGCACAGGTGTTGGGAGCTCCTGGTTCTGGAGCTGGATGAGTATCTGGTGCAGCATACCTTCAAGCGGGCCAGAGACAGGTCGGTGGTGGTGGCGGACTGTCTGGTGGGCCTCGTCTCCCGCACAGGTGTTGGGGAGCTCCTGGTTCTGGAGCTGGATGAGTATCTGGTGCAGCATACCTTCAAGCGGGCCAGAGACAGGTCGGTGGTGGTGGCGGACTGTCTGGTGGGCCTCGTCTCCCGCACAGGTGTTGGGGAGCTCCTGGTTCTGCTGCTTCTGGAGCTGGATGAGTATCTGGTGCAGCATACCTTCAAGCGGGCCAGAGACAGGTCGGTGGTGGTGGCAGACTGCCTGGTGGGCCTCGTCTCCCGCACAGGTGTTGGGGAGCTCCTGGTTCTGCTGCTTCTGGAGCTGGATGAGTATCTGGTGCAGCATACCTTCAAGCGGGCCAGAGACAGGTCGGTGGTGGTGGCAGACTGTCTGGTAGGCCTCGTCTCCCGCACAGGTGTTGGGGAGCTCCTGGTTCTGCTGCTTCTGGAGCTGGATGACTCCTCGCGGTGGTCACGGCGCGTCGCGCGGCCGTCGCGCGAATTTTGGGACGCACTTTCATTCTGTAAAAACATAATCAATAAATAGTACAAAATGAAGTCGCTTTTTTTTTTCTTCGTGTACCCTCAAATCGATCAGTTGTGCTGGTGTGTTGTGCGAACTTTAATAATTGAAAAATATAACTATTAGTGTGTTGGACTACTCAAATTGTGTATAAAAACAGTTCCAGAACTCTAAAAATTGTGAAAGACTATAAATTGCAAGAAAATATTGTGCTGTTGACTATTTTTCCATAACCTAAAAAAACCGTTAAAAACCGTTGCGTCATTACGCGTGTGGAAAATAAAAATTGGATGGAAATGGCTTTTACTAACTGTTTCCAGTGTGTTAAGTCTTTTTCTGTGGAGGAAGCCGTACAGTGTGATGGTTGCAAGCGTCATATGTGTATCACTTGCAGCGGCTTAACAAGCAGTGAAATGAAGGTCATGGGCTTGAAAACCAAGCGTACGATGCTTTTTCTCTGTCCGCCCTGTCGTGAAGGAGTATTCCAAGTGCCTGCACTGATAAAAACTGTGGACGCGTTACGGGATGACGTGCAGAGATTGCAGCAAAAGATGGCTTCTGATGGTGGCTTGGCTGAACCTCGCGACGGACCACGCAAAGCAGGTGTTTCGGAGCTTATTGAAGAGATGGCTGATAGGGAGAATAGGTTGCGTAATGTCATAGTTACGGGTGCAGCTGAGTCTAATGACACTGATTTAACAGCGCGGATTGATCATGACCAAAACATAGTCAATCAAATTATTACTGGTGCTGCTTGTGGGCTCAATCCCTCAGAAGTGATCAAGGTGGTAAGATTGGGCAAAAGAATTGATGGGAAAAACCGCCTCCTTAAAGTGATCCTGAAGTCTCGTAACTCAGCTATAATAGTAGTTTATGCAACTGCCTAATAATGAGAGGCTTTAGGATGAGAGTGTCTGTTTATCACACGAGGCGCAGCCGAGTGTGATAATAGTTTGACACGAGCATTCTAAAGCCTAATTATTTGCAGTTGCATACACTATTTTATCTACACTCTACAAGAAAAACTATGAAAAATAACTCAAACCTCCGCACTGCACTATGGCGATTGCAAGCCTATCTACTGAACCACCAACTGAACGACTTTTATACATAAGTAACTTTTTAACTAAACGTTAAAATGGAGGCTCATAAAAACTGAACAACTTTTAAAATTAAATAGCATTTATCCGTGAATTTTAATTCGAAAAATGATTTGAAGCAAAGATTTAATAATAAATAAGTCCTCATAATTTCAAGTGTCGCCCCACCGCGGGTGACACTTGTTTTTTTTTTCATTCGACTTACTGATGGCCAGTGTCAAATTGGAACAGATAACAATTTGGTACGCGGGTCAATTCGTTTAATTTTTTTTCAAATACTAGAAATCGAGTTACTTTATGTAGCTGCCAGTAGTATGAAAGTTTTTTTTTAAAGGCTGTATATTTGTAATGCAGTTCATTACGTTCGTACTTTCGATTCTGTAAAACGAATATTACGAACTGAGTGTAGATAAAAATATTAAAGAACCGGAACAAGGTAACGGCTCCGTATAAAATCTACGATGATCAAACCCCCCAACAACGTGAACAACTGCGTTTCCTTCGTGAGCAGCTGAAGCAGAGACAGGATGCTGGTGAGACAGATTTGACTATTAAGTATTATAAGGGTACTCCGAAGATCATCAAAACAAAAAACTAATAAATCAAAATAACCCTTATGCCACACTCACCTTTATGTACACCAATATTTGTTCCCTCAACTCTAAATTTGACTTGTTGATTTTGGAAGTGAACAAGCGTAGCCCAACCTTTGTTTTATTAACTGAGACTTGGCTTAAGAGCTTTGACAAGAAAACTAATTATGAAATTCCAGGGTATACACTACTCAGACTAGATAGGAAGCATAGTACTCGTAAGGTTGATGGCAAAACACGTGGAGGTGGTGTGGCAATTTATTCTCAACACTCTATCAGTGGAATACCTATAGTAGTCAAAACCAACAAATCATTCATGTGTGACTTAACTGGAGCTCTATATCTGGATATTCAATTTTCAACTTATCACTTCATGTTGGTAGTAGTATAATAGACCAGACAATGAATTAGATTGGCACTCTAGAGACACAAAGCTCTATGAAAATTTGAAACGCGCTTCTCTCTACAACACGATTATAATAGCAGGTGACTTCAACTATAGAGATATCTCATGGCCTTTGACGGTAGATCAGAAACTTACAGAGCAAGCAACTTTATTTCAGGAGCATTTTCTTGACTCAAACTGGGAACAGATTGTGACTCAACCCACTCGATTTAGAATTAATAATACACCCTCAATACTTGATCTTGTCATGACTAACGAGGAAGGCCTTATTACTGATATTAAGTACTTACCACCTATTGGGAAAAGTGACCACTGTGTTCTGGAATTTTGTGTGCAATACCTCATCAACTCTAAGGTACAACCAGTTACTTTGAGACGGCTACTTCACAAGATTGACTATGAAGTATTTAATGCTGATCTTAAATTAGAACTCCAGTCTTTTGACCCAAATGAAAATATTGGCTCACAATGGACGCAGTTTAGATCTGCTATAACAAAGGTGATTGACAAACTTGCACCGCTCTTGCCTAAAAAACATTTGAAATTTAATAAACCGTGGATTACTAAAGACATAGTACAAATGACAGAGGAAAAGAAAATGCTGTGGGATGCCTATCAGGATGACTATAGTAATGAAAAGTATGACCTTTATAGACAGTCTAATAATAAGTGTGTGAACGAAACTAGAAGACAGCAGGCCAAATATGAAGCCAATATTCTAAACCGAGGTGATAAAGCATTTTACAGTCATATGAGAAGCTGCATGTCTTCGAAAGTTGGTATTCCACCTGCACTACACGATGAACTTGGGAACTTGATAACTGACCCTTTCAGCATGGCTAATTTGTTTGTACAGGAGTTTGAAAAAGCTTATTCTAGGGAACCGCCTATAATTGGTAACTTGGATGTGAAGTCAGGCCCCCCAACTAAAAGTTCACTTTGTGACGTTAACTTTACTCCAACTGGCGTTTTCAAAGTACTAAAATCACTGAAGGCTGACTCCGCTGCTGGCCCTGACAACATTCCTGGCATCGTTTTGAAAGAGTCAGCTGAAGTTATTACTCCGGTACTTGCAAATATAATGAATGAGTCCTTCTCCAGTGGTCTGTTGCCCAATGACTGGAAGCATGCATTGGTAACACCAGTTTACAAGAAAGGAGACAAGTTAAACCCAGCTAATTATAGACCAATAAGTTTAACCAGTATAATATGCAAATGCCAGGAGCGCTTGATTTGTCAAAAGTTAAAGGAGTTTATTGATGAGGAGAATCTGATCCCCATACAACAGCATGGTTTTGTAGAGAGGCGGTCCACCATCACCAACTTACTGACTTGTTATCAAAAATGGGCTTGTGAATTTGATGCTGGCAACCCACTTGATATTTTTTACCTAGACTTTGAGCGCGCTTTTGACAAAGTTCCGCACAAAAGGCTGCTTACCAAGCTGGAACATCTTGGCATCCGTGGCAAGCTTCTGAAATGGATAGAAAGCTATCTGTCTGATAGAACCTTTCAGGTTAGGGTTGGCAACAAGCTGTCTGATATCAAGAGTGTGCTGAGTGGGGTCCCCCAAGGTTCAGTGCTCGCGCCTGCCCTGTTTGGACTGTTTGTGACAGATTTATGCTCCATCATTGAATCGGATTCTTGTCTCTTCGCGGATGATGTTAAATATTTTGGAAACCCATTGATAAGCAGCGGAGTGTTGCAGGATGATTTGGAAAGAATACAGGACTGGACTAGAGATTGGATAATTAAACTTAATCCCAGCAAATGTACTGTACTACATGTAGGACGTGACAACCCCTGCAATAGTTACGGAATTGATAATGCTCCTATAACTCCAGTGTCATCACAGAAGGACCTTGGGGTTCTTATAAGCGGAGACCTGAAATGGGCAGATCATATTGGTACTATTGTGAAAAAAGCAAATAGTATGCTGTATGCAGTGCAAAGGTCTTTTCAGTGTATTACTCCTGAAACTTTCTTAAAGATTTATAAAACTTACATAAGACCCCTACTTGAATATGGTTTCTAAATCTGGAACCCCTACTTCTCGAAGGACATCAATCTACTTGAAAGTGTTCAAAGAAGAGCGACAAAACTGCCTTACTGCCTTAAGAAAAAGACGTATGAAGACAGACTGAAGATCCTTGGACTGCCATCTCTGCAAGATCGACGTAACCGTGGTGACCTTATTGAAACTTACAAGATCCTATCGCATAAATACAACTGCCCAGACCTTCCTACCATCTTTAGACTCAGTGATATACATCGTGCACGACATAAAAACGACATCCAACTGGCTCGCTGGAGATCCAACACCAATGTTGGATAATCATCTTCTAAACAACAGAGTATTGTCACTGTGGAACAAATTGCCGCAGGAAGTGATAGACGCACCATCCGTTAACAGCTTCAAAAACAGACTTGACAAGTGGTTAAAAGATAACTAGTGACTATGGACAAGTGATTTTGTGAATAATATAAAAATCATGTAATTTTAATGAACTGTTACACGCACACCAGCTTAGATATAGGCACATCAGCCAGTGGCTGCTCGCCTATTAATATATAATAATAATAATAATAATAAGTTGTTCAGTTTTGTGGGTCGAACACACCCTTTAAATATTTGTACTAAACTAAATGTAATTTTTTGCCGCTGAGCTAGCAAAGTTAGTTATAATAGGAATAAACTTACCTTGATCAAATTCTCCAATTCTTTCTTCAAACTCTTGACTCTGTCTTTCTCTTTTTTCTTGTCAATTTTCTTCTCCTCTTTTCTCTTCGGTGGAGGAGGATTCCTTGCCTGTCTCCGGGACAGAGGCTCATCATCATCATCATGCATGAAAACTGGCTCCGTTACGCCGAGAATACAGTCGTCTCCATCCAACTGTAATATAACAAAAGCGTAAATGTATTTTTGATGAGAATTTTTCTATTGACAGTTCTGATCCACCTTTTCAAACTAGAGGGCGTAGTGTTAACTTGAAAATTTGATGTAATATTATAACAACCAATCGGTAAAATTCAATACATAGTACAAAATGAAGTTGCTTCTTGCATTCTTCTGTCTGTCTGTCATGTAATTTGGTAACTCCTCCTTAGACAGTAAGAGAATGCCATTTCCTAAAATGAGTTGCAGCAGTTGAAAACGCTAGCAGGCACTAGTTTATTATTCTTTCTTTTCTTCTGTAGAAAAAGCTTGTAACACTAAATTATAGCTTTGTAGCACTAATTTTGATAATTTTGACAGAGTTCAAACAAAGTTGCCCACGCATCTCAGCGCAATTCAGTCTACATTGGTGGCTATTTATTACATGGGTGTCTTCATTACAAGAAACTCAAGGGAACCAGTAATCTATGCCCAAAAGTTCGCCAGGTAGAATAGCACTGACCTAGACTAGTGATATGATTATTTCATTGATAGATGATAATATAATTTTTTGGTTCATTCTGTAACATGTTGTATAGCAATAAGGAACAACAGAATCTTTACCTGTGCCATAATGAGGCCCTTTCTTTGAAAGTTTTAATAAAAGGAAACCTAGTACTCAATAGTCAGTAAAATAATTGGTAGATTTGTTAAAGACCTTTCGAGCGTTTGCATGCATCTGATGCAAAAGCGCTTCCTCGTAAAACTCACTGATTTGATTATCATACATGAACTAAATAATCGTTGTCAAAAAATTGTTGTGCAAACCATTCAGCACCATCTATCGATGTTTTTACTAACTACTAATTTTACTTTTTAATAGATGTCAGAAAAGACCTCATTATTCATTATTTTCATTATATTTGATAAACCAATTATAAATCTTAGATTTTAGTAATTTTATCCACCACCTTTTGAACCATGCTAAAGAAAGACCAATACAGACGTTTTCTCTTACTGAGCTTAACGGGTACGGTTCTGGCAGGCCGAGCCGCTGTCGAGTCTTGACGTTTGTCTCTCGGCACATCAGCAGGAACTCGTAGAAATCGTTGACTTTGTCCACACACAGCTCACATATCAACGGAGGCATTTTGTCATCTTGATTCACCTGAGAAATAAACAAAAGCATAAATAAAATAATAATAAATAAATCATGATCACCCTTCTGCCCTTATCTCAAATTATTTGGGGTCAGCACAACACAACATGTTATGAGAGAGCACAAAATCATGTTGCAAAAGGACTGGCAATGTTTTATGACCGGCCGCCTGTCTGGTGGCCTAATAATAAATAAATATCCTGGACAATTCACAAAACACTGGCCTAAAATTGCAGTATACATCAACTTTCTAAATCCCTTAGTCACCTCTTACAACACCCACAGGAAAGATATGGGGTGATGCTATTCTAAGCCAACACCACATGGCTCTATTCTAAGCTAGCACCACACAGCTAATATTATGATGCTCTGGTTTATTTGTAATGCCAACTGTTGTCTTTATATTGTACACAAGACAAGAAACATCAACAATAGGAGAGGACTTATTTGTTAGAAACATCTTCCAGCTGACCTACAGAAGTGAGACCTTTACAAGAAAGGAGGTCTAATGTTAAGAGAAAGCAGAAGACAGGTTCACAATATAAAAATTAGGCTTGATTTGAAAGTAGATCAACAGCTTAAAACCGATATAACCTATATTTTTTGTCAACTAAGGAACTTTATGGCAGTAGCATTGCAGCAGTCAACATTATAGTTAGATTCTATAGAAATACCTAGCTACGGAAGCTATTCACATGCTTTATCTCAGTAATATTAGAATTTTATAGCTGTTTGACATAGAATACATAGCTTTGTTTGACAACAAAATGAATGCTTAATTTAGTTGGAAAACCAAAATTTGCAGATGTTGCAATGTATTCATAGCATCAGAAAACAATATTTATATTTAAAAAACATCATATTTACCTCAATTTGTACGCATTCTTTTAGTTTTTGGCGTAATTCTATGTCGGCGCAGTCGAACCCCACAACGCTTGGTATTATGGGCATTTTGTAGCCGCCTCCCGCACCACAGAGCCGACATGCTCGGAATATTTCATAAATTGTCTTCGTATCTAGATTTTGAGTCATTTTTTCAATTTAATTTAGCGCGTTTGTCACTAAATCACTATCAAAAAATCACGACAACTTGCCGCTTTCATTACGCCGCCATCTTTGATAATCTCATAGACAAAAGTGTTCATGATCATAATGACAACAAAAAAGCAAAAAAGCTTGATTCCAAGTTCATAAAAAAATATATGCATGGGTGGTTTTGGTTTTGAATAGCTACTGCGCAATAGGTGGCGCTGATGAATAATTATATCGTATGTATCACTATTCACCACGAGATGGCACTGATTGTTGCAAAAGTTGAGCAAGAAGTCGTTATTCAATCAATCATCAATAAATACTCTTTGTGGAGAATAATGACGTGATATCTAACCCACCCAAAACATAAATGTGAAAGGCTGCCAAGTTCGATAATATTGGAATGCTTCGCCTATAAAAGAAGTGAGATCTAAATAAGTACCAAGTTCCATACACAGACCTCATTTAAAAATAGTTACAGGAATGCACACTTGATTTTTCGCAGTTTGGAAATAAGAATCTACTTTCCTAGGAATTTTTTGTTTTAGTTCCTTAGTTTTAGGGGTATGAATTTACACCTTCATTATTTTTAAAACCGACTCACACTTGGCCATTTTCAGATTTTTTCCTTTACCTTGACCTAAAGACCTACCTCCATGCCAAATTTCAAGTCAATACGACCATTGGAAGTGGTCTAGGTTTTTGATGAGTGAGTGAGTCAGTCAGTCAGTCAGTCAGTCAGTCAGTGTATAGTAAAAATAGCGAATTTCTAACGTCAATATCTCAAGACCTACAATATGTGCATTAATGAAATTTTGTATTTTAGATAAATATGTAGATCTCGACAGATACTAAAAATTTCATATGCGTAGATAAAATAGATTTTGAGTTATAGGTGGGTCGAACTTGGCCCGAAATGGTTCGTGTAATATAACCCACGGCCGGTGTGTCGCTTTTTTTGCTCGAACTTGGCGGACACACTGCCGTGTGTCTAGATGACTTAATGACAGCTCCTATCAAAGAGTACCTTTTATATATGCTCCTATAAACAAAACCGAAGTTCATAAACATAAATTTACTTGAAAGATTTACTTATTTGTAACTAGTAGGTTATAAGAAAAGAAAAACAAATCTTTATCCTAGCTAAATAGGAACACGGCACGGTACACGATTCCTGTTACTGGATTTCATTTTTACACGCTACTGTGCCGCCCCAGGCAGTATACCTCCCCAGGCACGTCCTTTCGGATGTTGAAGATCCCATCATATTAGGTGCTACTGCGGCCATTGCGGGTAGATCCACACAGCTCTTCAAGCAACCGACGTCCCCGCCGGTGGGGACACACGCGGAGGATCTTCGTATGTGCCCTTCTTTGGCAACTACCGGTACCTATATACCGGCTAGACATAGTCGGATCCGTTCTTCCCAGAACAACTCGTAAGAGCGTGACTGGGCTGGTTGTTTGAACAACCACCCACACACATCCGGGTTAGCCCTACCTCCCCATCAAATAGTTAGGTAGGTGTAGTTTTAGAGCCCCCCCGGGCCAAAAGTATGAAAGAAAAACACGCCATAAAAGGACCTTTCGCCATCGGTGCTTCGGCACTCATCGCTTTTAGCTTAACTGAGCATTTAAGGCTTAAATGCTCACTAAGTGAAGGAGGAATAGGTAAAGTAAACTGTAATGTGTATAAGTACCAAGGACCATATTATTTATGGTCCTTGATAAGTACCTACCTACCTAGCTTTCGTAGAGGACGAAACTCACAAGAGTTGTCGCAAGACACTCGTGAGACAGATGCCTCGCAGATTCGCATTCATAGTCCATCTGGACTAACCATATCCCAAAAGGTTGTCGTATGGACACTTCCATACCTCTGAAATAAAGGTGAAACAACCAGGACTACCTTTCGCCATCGGTAATTCGGCACTCATCGCTTCGGTTTAAATGCTGACTAAGTGACAGACACGCCACTGTAGGTACCTACCTATCTACCTTATTTATAGTCTCGTGGTAGGCCGCCTCGAATGCAATTTCTATGCACGCCACCAAGTAGAAATCGCATCAGGCCGGCAGTTAAAAAGTTGGCCGGGCCAGTTGACTCCTAACCCATCCATTTCCATACCACCAGAAATTGTAGGTGAATTGGCGAGTGCAGTGCAAGGTTGTATGTATACACAGACAACATTGCTGCCCATTCCCTGGATTCATATCTACGTCGCTTTTTATAATAAAACATAATACCTACCTTTATCAATAATGTGTTTAGATTTCAGATTTCGCGCAGGACAGAAAGTTCTCAAAGGTTGGTACTATCTATTATATAATAGGCTGGTAATTAGTAGGTTGGTAGGTACCAATACCTACCTTCGTCTAGCTAGTTATATAAATTAAACGTAAAAAAATAATTCCCTATGTAGGTACCTACAGATAAAAATAACGACCTTTCAATAAATTCCTTGATTGGTATAATTTGTTTATTCGCTAACGACCTAGGCTAGGAACACAGGTACAGGGTGTAAAATATTAAATGCGTGCCTTAGCTTCATTCAAAAGCTAGGAAACTACAAATAAAAACCGGCCAAGAGCGTGTCAGACACGCCCACAAATAGGGTTTCGTAGTCAACGTTTAAATATCAGGTTTTTCAGTAAGTATTACAAACTTAATTTTGTTGCTTGTTTGGTAGCAGCAGTATGATGACCAACCGCAAATAGAAAATCTCATTTTTTTCTGAAACCTTTAAGGGTACAATATCCGTTATAGTTTTCATTGTAACTTCAGATTGTAAGCTATATTCCATATTTATTTCAAATTTTTAGCATTTATACTTTAGAAGTTACAGCTGGAACAAATTATGGGTCAAAAACACCCTTTTTAAAAGCAAATATCTCGTGACAGAAACATTTTAGTGACTTTGTTTCAAAGAAACCTCACCTTAGTTTCAAAAGACCTATTCAACGATATCCTACTCAATATTACAGAAGAAAAAAAAATTTTTGCCCCCTTTCACTTGTATGGGAGGGGGTCCAAAAATCATTTAATATATTTTTTTCTTAACATTTCTGTATTTGGGTCAACACGATCTATCTTCTCACCAAATTTCATGTCGATAGCTCTAAAACTGACGAAGATATGAGGGCGCGGCATACAGACAGACAGACAGACAGACAGACTTGACGAAACTATAAGGGTTTCTAGTAGACTACGAAACCCTAAAAAGGCGCACCTAGGAAAATAAACGTACCTACTTATACATGGGGATGACAAGATCGATCGTTCTTTGTCTTTGGACATCACTCCTTAGGCCACCCTGTATACAATTTTTGCTCGTTTAAAATTATTAGATATAATCATATTATTTTATTTCAGATAAAAATAACGACCTTTTAAAAAATCACTTGATTGGTATAATTGTTTATTCGCTAACGAGCAAGGGTATATAAATCCCAGCTTTCTCCAAGTAAATTTACTAGTGTAGCTGCCTAGTTTCATGTTACAGCCATGAAGATTAGCGTAGTTTTAGTTTTTCTGGTAAATTTTATAATTTTTGTGCGGGCCCCATATCCACCGGTAAGTTTTACAAAAACTTTTTTAATGTTTTGTTGATCAGAATTTCCATAACATTTTCTTACCAGCTGAGGAGAACGAAGTTGTAAATAATATGTAACTTACAAATCACGATTAAATTTAAATGACTTTTAAAAGTTTAAAGCTCCGAACAGGACGATACCGGATATACTCTCCTGCCGGATACCGGATACTATTAATATACAACAATTGTATTAAAATTCTACATCATAGCTAATCGTAGTGTAATCGAAGTGGCAATATTTGGCCGAATATCCGGCCGCCGGATATCCGGCTACCCGGTTTTTTCGGCCGCCGAATAACGGGTATCCGGTATCCGGCCGAACCACTATCCGTTTCGTCGTTATAGTAAATGTTGCACGTTGTTTTCGCAGACGGGGGATGAAGTTCTGCCAGGAAGCGTGTTGCTACCAGCCAGCCGACGTGGACGCTATTTAGCCAACATCGTCCGACGACAAGCAGTCGTAAGTACATGTTTTTCGTGTGGGACAGCGAGTCGTTCAACGACCCGATGAACCCTGGTGTCAGAGCTTTTCAACCGCCTACTGCAAGAAGCAGACCTCTGACATGGTTGTATAACGACCGCCATCATAGACAGCAACCGGGACCGACGACGCCTTAACGTGCCCATCCGGAGCACGGAACCATCTTGCTTTTCGTACAATCAAGTGGTTCAGCCTGCAACCTAACCAGAATAGGAATAATTTCCCAAAGTGATAAATATCAAGTTTGTGAGTAATCCCACCGGGAATGGAACCCGGAACCTTTTGCGTGGCAGGCAGTCATACTAACCACTGTGCCACATTGGCTGTCGACATCAGTACATGTTCATATTGGTGGGTTGGTATACCATTACCTTTACAGCCACAACAAAGCCCATGTCCTACAGTGGTATACCATGTTTAACATTGTATTGTATTGTATTGTATTATTTATTCTGTGCCTAAAGTCCTGCAAGGATGCGTGCTGCTGCTAAAGTGCGTTACGTTGAGTCCCTACAATGTACAACATAGTATTGTACAGCATAATATTGGCCGTCAGAGGAATGTACGACGTGATGGAGCACGACATGGTGGATGGAATCAAAACAATGTCGCCATCCATCACCCCGTACCGAAAGTGCACAGGGGTGGATTGCACGACATGATGGTTGGAGACATCACGTGTTGTGGTAGAATAGTGATGTGACTGGATCGATAATATTTTATGCATTTCTAAGTTAATCGATATTGTTTTTATATTTAATATATTCTTTAGTAAGCTTGGTCGCTCACTTCGTTCGCTCCAGGGGGTCACTGTTCTAACCTAACCTAACCTACTGTGTCGGATTTGTGTTAAGTATGTTTTTACTGCGGCTGCGCCCCAAACCCCTTGTGGGGCTTTGCCCCGTCCCCCTCCGTGGGTTGCCTTGCATGTCATGTTCCAATAATAAATCGATAACTCGATCAAAGTCAACACTGTCACATCACTACATCCGCTGTGACGTCATTTGTTTTGATTCCATTTCCACCCCTGTACATTATTGGTCCGGGCCCGTATTTCAAGACCATCCATCCATCACGTTGTACAATGATCTGCTGTACAATACGCTGCCGTGCCTTAACCTGCTGTACATTGAGTATGTCGTGCATTGTGGTTCCCCGTTTCATCTTAGGTATAGTTCCTATGGCGTCATGTTGGTAGCATTGGAAACTTTGTAGGTATGTAGTATTATGGCCGCCGTATAAAATTATATAATACCAGTACAATTTTCGTACATTTTATTAAATTGACGCGATGCAGTGTACAAAATTGTTCCGGAATGGGAAGCCTTTAGTTCCTAAAAGATGTGAAATTAAGAATACTTTGGCTCATTAGCGATTCGACGCCCTGGTTTCGAGCCTTAAAATGAAGCTAGGTTATTATGTTTATTATGTCGTATATATTTTAAGGAAAGTGACTTCGAAAAGGTTCGTAAATATACAGGTTCTTCAGATGTTCTTCTAAAATATTCAGATGCGAGCGATGCTGTTCTAAACCGGGCTCACATAAAAACAACAAAAATAACAACCTTACCTAAACCTAAAAATAGCTCTTACCTTTTAACCAAATCTGCGTTTCTTCTGCGTAGCGACGCACCAAGTCTTTTTATTAATTCTGCTTTCGCTCATTTTCCCAGTACAGTACATTTTCACTTTGATTACCTACCACGCCTTACAAGGTTCTACAAAAGTTTTTCAAGTTTAAAAATAAACCGCGCTTTGTTGACTGACATATGGACCACAGACTACATAGAAGAATAACCATCTTTTTTTTGTCGTGTATGTCGGACATAGGGCGGATGGGCAATGGTATTAGGAACATACAGCCTATAGGATCGACCTATGGTGGCGCCATCTACTCTGAGCTTTTACCCGCCAACGCCAAGCCTGTTCTTTACAAAAAAATATTTAATTTCAATTATTTTTCTTTCAGGATGGTACCGGAATAAAGTTCAACAAAGATGCAGATCGGGTGAGTTACCTAGATGATGACACAGAATTTTTATAAACGTATAGACAATGTGCTTCTACAGTCCAGCAAAAAAGAGTAGAAATTAAATAAAATGGAACTAGTCAATGGTGCCATTTAATTTTGAAATTTCATACAAAGTGGCGCCCTCATTTTTTGTCTACTCTTTTTTGTTGGACTGTAACGTTGGCTACAAAGGATAAGTACAGTCGCGTTCAAAAGTGGAGTCCATACAGTTTGAAATAACTTTTATATTTTCCATACGATCAGTAAGGTATTTAATTACGATAAATAGAGCTTAGTATATTTTTAACAAAATCCTATTTCTGAATCAAAAGTTATATCATACCGTAAATAAAAGTCACGTTCTTCACTTTTGAACGCGAGTGTACCCGGTTCACCGAGATTCCTCAGTTTTTCAACAGATTTCGTTGTTAGTTTATAAAAGACTCCCAAAAAGAGGTGAGCAATGATTTCTGACATATGAAACCTGTTTAGATCGATCTATCGCCCCCGAAAACCCCTTTATTATTTTTTATTATAGTTAGCCTAACAGATCCCACTGCTGGGCAAAGGCCTCCCCCGCGCTTTTCCACCTGTTGCGGTCTAGTGCAACATCCGTCCACTCCTTCAGATAAGCATCAAAATCGTCACGCCATCTTTTTCGGGGTCTACCTCTGCGACGGGAACCGCCTTGAGGTACCCAGTGGTCCGTGACGATTTTGGCCCATCGATCCGGGTGCATCCTGCAGACGTGCCCGGCCCAATTCCACTTCAACTTGGCAATTTTGCTCCCTACATCGGTGATGCCTGTCTGCGCCCTAAGTCTTGTATTCCGGACTCGGTCAGTTCTCTTGACGCCGAGAATACTTCGCTCTATCGCTCTTTGGCAAACCTTGAGTTGGGACTTATGACCTTCTGTGAGAGACCACGTTTGAGCACCGTAGGTTAGGACGGGCAGGATACACATGTTGATGAGTTTTCTTTTGAGTGATAAAGGCAGATCACCCTTCATAAATTGTTTTAGAGACCAGAAGCTTTTCCAAGCGTTCTCGATCCGGCGATCAATCTCTTTTTCTTGCCTGTTATCGAACGAGACAATCTGGCCTAGAAATAGATACTCATCAACATAATGTATTGTCTGCCCATCGACCTGTACCCTACGTCTCGTGCTGTTGGTCATCAGCTGTGTCTTTATCCTGTTCATATGAAGTCTAACCTCAAGGCTTGCGGCATTTAGACTTTGGAGCATCTCTTCAAGTTCCTTGGCCGTATTAGCGAACAGAACAATGTCGTCGGCGAAACGTAGATTTGTCAATCGTTTTTCGCCGACGACAATGCCCTGCGATTCCCACGGTACAGACAGCTGTTTGAATACCTCCTCCAAGGTGCACGTAAACAGTTTAGGGGAGAGGGGGTCACCCTGTTTCACGCCCTTTTCTATGTCGAATGACGGACCTGGAGAGTGGAGCTTGATAGATGCTGTACTGTGGGTGTAGACTAACTCCAAAAGCTTGACATACGTCTCCTCTACGCCTTGTTTGCGAAAACCCCTAGGTATGACATTTCGAGAAAATGTTTGGAGCCGTTTCCGAGATTCCGATTACAGTTATTGGGTCCGGTTAATTAAACGCATGATTTTTTTTATGTTATCTGAATTTGATTATATTTACATGCAGTGTGGTTTGCCTGGCCAGCCCCGGCCCCGAGGCAGCGCCCTAATTTTTATTTTTTTACCCCACCCGAGTCGCGCCTGTACTATCACCGCAAAATTATTGATAAAGAAAATTGTGTCATTCAATTTTTTTTTTACAATAACTTCTGCATATCTATTATCTGTGTAATGACTATCAATAAGTGATATTTTTTGTTGAACTAATAATTTTGAGTTTGAGTTAGCTCATTTTAAAGGTAAATAAAAATGAAATAAAATAAATAAATAACACTACAATAAAGCCTTAGGCCGGCAGCACAGTGTGCGCCCAGCCTTATTCTGTGTGCCAGCCAGCTTAACCAGGCATTCGCGCCATTTTGTATTATTTGAATTTTATTCGAACAACGCTAGTAAAACAAAAGACTGTATTTTTTCCAACAAATAGTATCATTGAGTTTTTCGCTTGCTATTGTTTGTGCTTATGTTTGTGCTATTGAAGAATTGAAATAAAGGTAAAGTGGTTGAGTTTTTGTTCCGTTGTTCTTGTTCCAGCATAAAAGTATTTAATAGTAGATTGGAAAATGATTTTTGACCCAACGCGCGCGAGTGCCGAGATCAAATTCTTCGTCCGTTCCGTTCGAATTTGTGGTATCGGTCACTAGTAATATTTCACCGTATCATGTAAAATTTGCCGCGGGATGCTGGCTTAGAATAGCATTTTGTTTTCAAAGCGACGGGTTAGTTATCCAGGGAATAGACAGCAGCGTTCCTTGTGAATAAAACTTCTTGCAGAGCGCCAGTCCGCCTGCCAAGCGTGGTGAGTATTGCAATACCCCCTGAGAAGGCCCATGTCCAGCAGTGGACTGTTGTAGCTGTAAAGGTAAAAGTATGTATATTAATAAGTTTAAACGAGCAAAAATTGAAATAAACAGGCTCCAACGATTCTAGAAATTTCGTATTTAGGGGATTTTGGGGGCCATAAATTGTTCTAGATCTGTATACCTAATGTTTCAAAAAACATTCCTCAACTTGTTTTGGAAGTTGTTTTAAAACTAACAACGAAATCTGTTGGTGAGTAAAACATGAACAGCCGGGTTTGTAAGTTGTTTTGAATTTAACGCCTAAAAAACAAAAACCGAGAGAGCTTGGTTAACCAGCTGATAATTTTATAAGTGTTCTCTCTCTTCGTGTGGGACACCAAGTCGTTCAACGACCCGATGAACCCTGGTGTCAGAGATTTTCAACCGCCTACTGCAAGTAGCAGGCCTCTGCATGTTTGTGTAACGACCGCCATCGTAGACAGCAACCGAGACCGACGGTTTAACGTGCCCATCCGAAGCACGGAACCATCTACAGGGAGTAACAGAAAGGGTTTAACAAGCCGAAAGGAGGTCAAGGTACTCATGAAACTGAACAACTTTCCCCACGGAACATGGGGCGAAATATAAAAAAAATTGGGACCTCCCATAGTAAATCAATTAGCTGATCGGCGATTTTGTATGGGAGGTCCAAATATTTTTCATGTTTTGACCCATGTTTCATATTTCAGTTGTTCAGTTTCATGAGTACTTGACCTCCTTTCGGAATGTTATATGTACCCTTTCTGTTACCCCCTGTATATGAGTGTTGAAATGTTCTTTTGTGTGTATAGATGAATGCTGAAGCGAAAAAGAAAGTGGACGTCTTATCCGACGAATTGCTGCCCTATATAATTGCGGAGCAGGAGAGACGCACGACTCTCTACAAGCGCATCATGACAGCCATTCAGAACGGGGAGAAGGGCGTCACTATTGCAGAGATCCGGAACAAGCCTCCGTTGCTGATCAGAAAAGGTCAGAATTTACAATCGGGATTCTTTATTTAGTTTCCATTCCCGTATAAGGTACCATTTAAATAAGTAGGTACAAATATCTTGAGGGTGTGATGAACTCACAAAACTGAACAACTTTTGTTAGAAACTTATCTTCGAAATATAAGAAATAAAATTGGACCTCCCAAACAAAAATGTTGGAAAAGTGTGTCACTTAGTATGGAAGGCCCAATTTTTTAATTTTAATTTCGAAGAAAAGTTTCAAACAAAAGTTGTTCAGTTTTGTGAGTTTACATCCTCAAGAGATTTGTACTTAATTAAATGTAACCGTATATAGGGTGTATTTTTATTAGTGGCGAATCCCGTAAGGGTGTGTTCTGTCAATGAAACTGAACAACTTTCCCCAAGGAACATAGGTCGAAATACGAAAAAAATTTTGGTCTTCCCATACTAAGTGTGTTGGCCGGCCGGGTCAATTTGTATGGGAGGGCCAATTTTTTTTTCATATTTCGACCTATGTTCCTTGGGGAAAGTTGTTCAGTTTCATTGACAGAACACACCCTTAACGGATCCGCCACTAATAAAAATACACCCTATATATCCCTACCTCTATCCCTATCCCTAGCCGCATCCCTAAACCTATGCTAAAGTTTATGGCAGCCCTAGTTCTATACGAAGTTTATGGTAACCCTAGCCCTCTATGTAGCCTTAGCTGCATCCCTATCCCTATGCTAAAGTTTATGGTAGCCCTAGCTCTTTACGTAGCCCTAGCATCATCCCTATACCCATGCTAAGTTAATGGTAGCCTTAGGCCTATACGTAGGTCTAGCTGTATCCCTATTCCTATGCTAAAGTTTATCGTAGCCCTAGCCCTATACTTAGGTCTAGCTGCATCCCTATAGCTATGCTAAAGTTTATGGTAGCCCTAGCCCTATACGTAGCACTAGCCACATCCCTATACCTATGCTAAAGTTTATGGTAGCCCTAGCCCTATACGTAGCCCTAGCATTATCCCTATAGCTATGCTAAAGTTTATGGTTGCCCTAGAGGACTACGTAGCCCCAGCTGCACCTGAATCCCTATCCCTATGCTAAAGTTTATGGTAGCCCTTTACATAGCACTAGCCACATTCCTATACCTATGTTCAAGTTTATGGTAGCCCTAGCCCAGCCAGATGCGCCGGCAGTGAATTCCACAGCCGTTCGTATGATGAAACTTGAAGCAAATCGCTTCGTGCGAAAGAGGTACAATCCAAAGCGTAATTTATGTACTACTAGCTGCCCGTCAGCGGTTTCACCCGCTGCAACCTATTATTCCGCGGGAAAAAAGCATTATTCGCCGAGAAATGTCGCTGTTAGTTTTCGGCGAAAACGTTTAAAACGCGAATCGGCTCAGTCACGCCACCTATTTCAAAAATATTGGAAAATGCGTGATCCCGTGGGAATGAGACATTTTTCCGTGGTAAAAAGTATCCTTAGTGTTATTCCAGATGCCCTTTTATATTTCTGCAAAGTTTCATGTCAATCTAATCAGCCGTTTTTGCGTGATGTCGTAACAAACACACACACAAACATCCGCCTTTATAATATTAGTAGGACTAGCTGCCCGTCAGCGGTTTCACCCGCTGCAACCTATTATTCCGCGGGAAAAAAGCATTATTCGCCGAGAAATGTCGCTGTTAGTTTTCGGCGAAAACGTTTAAAACGCGAATCGGCTCAGTCACGCCACCTATTTCAAAAATATTGGAAAATGCGTGATCCCGTGGGAATGAGACATTTTTCCGTGGTAAAAAGTATCCTATGTGTTATTCCAGATGCCCTTTTATATTTCTGCAAAGTTTCATGTCAATCTAATCAGCCGTTTTTGCGTGATGTCGTAACAAACACACACACAAACATCCGCCTTTATAATATTAGTAGGATGTATGTTTTTTTTTGCTTCCCAGGTCTGATGTATCGCTGCCCTTCGAACCGCGCACCCAAGGAGCCAGACGGCTCTGGAATACTCATGTGCGAAGAGGAAATCGAGCCCACACAGGTTAGAAACATCCATCCATCCATTCAAACAATATGACAGCCGATGTGGCGCAGTGGTTAGTGTGACTGCCTGCCACGCAGAAGGTTCCGGGTTCAATTCCCGGTGGGGTCACTCACAAAGTTTGCCATTTACCATTTGGACTTTTGTATAAGTAGAAAAACCTTTGATGATATTTGATCGTTCTGTTAGCCTGCGTTTCTATCGACTAAACTTTATCGCTAGCAAAATATTTTGATGATAAGCAAACCGAGTGGACTGTTGCATACATACCTATACATACATATATCACGCCTTTATCCCTTGCGGGGTAGGCAGAGAGTAAATAGCTGGCCATTTAGGTACACCATGTCTGACAAATGTTTAAGTGTTATTCAGAAGACTGTGTATCATCATGGTGAAACATTATCAGCCTGTCGCCCAAAACTGCGGTACACCAACTCTCAAATCCCTTAGTCGCTTCGTACGACACAGGAAAGATGAAGTGATGCAATTCTAATCCGGCACCGCACGGCAAAGTTGCCTGTTGATTTACAATAATTTCATGTCTCTCTCTCTCTCTCTCTTCGTGTGGGACACCGAGTCGTTCAACGACCCGATGAACCCTGGTGTCAGAGTTTTTCACCGCCTACTACAAGTAGCAGGCCTCTGACAAGGTTGTGTAACGACCGCCATCATAGACAGCAACCGGGACCGACGGCTTAACGTGCCCATCCGACGCACGGAACCATCTTACTTTTCGGACAATCAGATTGTTCAGCCTGCATAAATTGATAAATATCAACTTTGTGAGTGACCCCACCGGGAATTGAACCCGGAACCTTCTGCGTGGCAGGCAGTCATACTAACCACTGCGCCACATCGGCTGTCAACTAGCTAGTCATATAACATCTGTGAGTTTCGTCACGTTTCATCCTCTACGATTAGCCGCTGCAGGTTGCCAGATAATAAACTAAAGCTTTAACAACTTTGGAATGCTAACTAAGCCATTGCACACAGGTGATGTACGATTCCTGCCTGAGTACAGAGGACAAGGACCTTTACAACGCAGATGGAAAATATTTCTTCTGTAACAGTGAGTATATATTTCATGTTCATTTTGGTTTAATATGAACTGGTTTTGGGCCCTAGGCTCCAGATACCCTTAAAAACCAAGGCGTCGTTGTTGCTGTCAAATGACTGGTTTGTATGGGGATACCAGAAAGACGGGGCGTCAGCGTCAACGACGCTGCCGTGTCGCCGTCACGTTGACAGCGCGCTGAGAAGCTCAGGGTTTGTATGGCGCTGTCAGTTGATGCGGTCGGGTTTTTCTACAAGACCGCAGCGACATTGGCGCCGTCAAATTTCGACGGCGTCGTTGTCGCGTGTCGTTGTCGCGCGTCGTTGTCGCGCGTCGTTGTCGCGCGTCGTTGCCGCGCGTCGTTGTCGCGCGTCGTTGTCGCGACGCCCGGTTAAAAAGCGTACCCTTACCGCGAGCGTCCCAGGCACAGGATACAGATGTAACAGTCAGGAAACTCGACTTGTTTCTGTTGAATCGCAAGTATTGTCAGATTCGGTTATAATAATCCCACCAAAAACATTCACTTGTAAAAAGAACCAAGTCTCGCCTCTCAGTTCTTCTACTGTAAAAAGGTGTGAGATCCATGTGATGACAAGTCGGTTATTGATTTATTCAAGGACTACTTCAGGGAACTTTCATCTTAAGCTACTGCGTAATTAGGTAACGGACATCATCTTATAGTAACCATATCGATATTTAAAAACTTTTATATTTACAATAACTACAATGACATTTGTATGGAAATACAAAGTTAATTATGCGGTTGCAACCGAATTTTCAGAATGTTATACTTTTCCTTTATTCATACACTAAATGCAAGTTGTATTCTAAGTTTGAAGCTCCTCAGTCTGCTAGAAGTACCTTAGAATTTTGATGATCGGTCAGTTAGGCAGAAATTGTACGTGCCCCCAGATATTAAATTGAAATAACTTTAAAAATCCTTCACTGTTTTTAAACGGCATAATCCCTGTAAGTAACAAAGGCTATTTATTACTATGGGAAAATATCTTATTCCCTTCCCACGAGCATTCGGGGAACGTTTCACTCGGGCACAGCTCGGGTGAGACTGGGTCAGCTTCCTTGAAATTTTGTATGAAAGGAGAATGCCCATTTCTGGTCTAAGAAATTGTCTCGCCTCAAAATGAAAATAAAAGAAATATGTAATATTCCTAATTCTAATGAAGAATAGCTACAGCAATCGTTGTTCAAAACAGGGGAACTAGCATATTTTTAAAGGTCTTTTTACCGTAAGGTATTTTTATCAAAGATTTTACTGCGGTTTTTCTACACTGCTTACTTTGGTATAGCTAACGATAGCGAATTTGGAACGAAATACTTGATATACAGCTAAACTTCAGTACTTTTGTCTCTTTCGATACACAACTTTAACATTCAATAACTTCAGAACTCCTGTAATAATTGTATTATTTTCAGTAACAAAATGTTAAGCGATAATTAGACTTCATAATTATTTAACTTTGGCTTTGAGGCGAGGCCTGCAAGTAGTGAGGCAAGCAATAGACGAACATCCATACTAGAGTGGGCATGATTCTTTTCACACTACTGAGCGCAAGCGAAACCATTTTTTCGCTGTGTCCAAGGCGTTTCTCTGAGATTCCAGTTAAAGCTAGTAAGCGTCATATTAATCGTCACTATTAGTACTGAGTGAGCCGTCTATAAAAGGCGCCGTTTCCCTAATTTGCGGCTTCTCCAGCCAAACGCCATCTGCAATAAGCATTCTGCTTTCATTCCAATAATGTTTATTGGAAAACTTGCAAAACTTTCCACTGCAGGCAGGATTTGAGCCTGCGACCTTCGGCATCTGTACTGGAAAATTTTGCAAGTGTTCCAAAAAATAATATAATAAAATAATATAATAAAACCTAACCTAACACGAGAAATGTTTTCTGGTATACGATAGTGTTAGCCGCGTGGTGCCGGCAGAGTAGAATAGCACCACCCCCTCTCTTCCCATGGGGGTCGTAAGAGGCGACCGAGGGCTAAACCCGACCCAAACAGCCAGGGCCAACCGTATGGTGCCGGTTAATCCACCACAAAAGCATTCCCAGGGAGGGTTGACGTCAGGCAGGCGGCCGGTCGTAAAATTAAGCCAAATCATTTTGCAACACGATTTTGTGTTCAACAAAACGTGTTGCGCCGACCTCAAGTAATTGGGATAAGGGCAGGAAGATGAATGAATGAATGAATGAATTTCGGTCGTAATGTGTCGATACACAATCAGTAAAAATAATTAAATACCAAATTTTAAAACAATTCTCGTGTTAGGTAAACAAGTTTTGGAAAACTTGCAAAATTTTCACCGCAGGCAGGATTTGAACCTGCGACCTTCGGCATCAGTACTGCCGACGCCCTAACCAACTGGGCTACCGCGGTTCTATCGAGCCCGCGAAATTAAGCAAGTATATCTTGTCCACTATCGCGTGGATGGGCTCCATCTACCGGGATAGTTTTACAACTAATTCCCACGCGATAGTAAAAATAATGTTTATTTGCCAGGGCATAAGGTGGAAGGACCAGATCTACCCAGGAACGGCTCGTCGGTGATAGGCTGCGCGCCCGAAGAGCGAACATCGCTGAATTATACCATGACCAAGTGTGCGCTGGAAGATACTGAAGAAGTGGTCGTCCATTACCGGTACTATCCGGATCGGGTTAGTAATCACAAGTGACAATAAGAAATAGAAAACATTACAGGTATCTACCGGGGATCGAACCCGAGCCACAAGTGTAAACGCTACATCGCTCTGTCACCACTTTCACTGAGATATTGATGCACCGGTGGATAAATGCCAGAGCCAAACTATCTTTTCATCCCCGCTATTCAAGAAACTAAACTCAGGACCGGCTGGTGATAGATAAGGAACAACATTCCCCAAGGAACATAGGACGAAATATGAAAAAAAAATTGCATCTTCCATACAAAATTGCCGATCAGCTGATTTGAGTTACTATGGGAGGTCAAATTTTCTTTTCGTATTTCGACCTATGTTCCTTGGGGACAGTTGTTCCTTATCACCGGCCGTTTCTGAGTTTTCGCTATCGGTCACTAGTAAAATTTCACCGTATATAAGTATTATATATCAGTTGTCTAGTTCCCATAGTACAAGCTTTGCTTAGTTTGGGGCTAGGTGGCGCTGTGTGTCTCGTCCAGAGATAGATAGTTATTCCATACCATAACAGCCACAACAGTCCACTGCTGGACATGGGCCTCCCCCTGTCGGGGGGTATTGCCATACTCACCGCGCTTGGCAGGCGGATTGGCGAGCGCAACAAATACAAATACAAATACAAATCTTTATTTGCTTGAAAATGGTGTTCACAAGATGGTAATATAATATTAGTAAAGTCCTTAACATATTTCGCCACAGCTGTGTGACATGCAAAAATTCCAGGTGTTAAGTTTTATCTCTATAATTTATAATTAATGCTATGTTTTATCTCTATAATTCAAAAATTCTGTCACACTATAAAAACTACGCCCACTAAGCCATAAAATTTATTTTTAAACATTTTCATACTAAGTGATTTTACATCTGTAGGTATTTTATTAAATATTTTCACACACATGATCATGAAGCTTTTATGGTATAGTGCTGTTCGAGGTGTTCGTTCATATACAAGTCTCGCCGGAGGTATCCCTTTCGTAGGCATAATTTTTTTTCCACTAATATGTTTTAGCATAACATGTTTCGCATAATTTTTTTTCGCCTACCATTGCTTTGACATAATAGTTTCTTGCCATAATATTTATCTAGGCATAATCATATTTTAGACTATTGTATTTTATACTAACAATATTTTGGCATAATTGCTTTTGTAATAATTTTTTTGGACTAAAATAATATATTTTTTATTAAGTTCAAATGGCAGGAAATGTAAGTCAGTTTAGTATTTTTAAAGATATATTAGGTTAAATTAGGTCAGTTTAGGTTAGGTTAGGTTATTTTTATAAAATTTAGGGGTTCTTCTAATGCATCCGATTTTTATGCCTATTCTGATTATTTTTTGTGCGTAAAGAAATTATGCCTAAACTGTTATGCGTACATGAATTATGCGTAAGTATTATTAGTTTAAATTACAGTGTGCCAAAATATATTATGCAAATTATTTTTATGCAAATGGATAGAGAACCCTCTCCGGATTACGTTGGTTACGGGGATTTATTTTGCCAGATTTTGTAAATAAATGCATGTTACGCATTACAAAGATACCAACTTCATAAATATGAAGAGATGGCAATGGCAATAGGTTTAGTTTAATAAAATACGGTTTGCAAGACACAATTGGTGGAATGTTGCAAATAGCTCTTATACACTTTTTTTGGGCTATGAACGCTAAATTAACATCAGTACTATTACCCCAAAACAATAGACCATAACGAAGTAAGATACTATATATGCGTGATATGTGGTTATTGCAGTTTGTACATTAGTCACATTTTTAACTCGTTTCAAAGCATAGACAAACCTATTGACTCTACAACATAACTTATCGACGTGAGTTTTCCAATCTAGACATTCATCAATTGTTATACCTAAAAAACTAGTACATGTCACTCTTTTGATTAATTCATTATTAAATGTTATATTTAGATTAATGTCAGTATTTATAAAACTATTAAATTGTATGTAATTTGTCTTATTCAAGTTTATACGTAAATGATTAATGTCAAGCCAGTTAATTATTGAACTTATAGTACTATTAATGTCCATTTCATGATCCTGCCACGTATATTTCTTTCTGTCAGCTGTAACGACAACAGAAATATCGTCAGCAAAGAGGATACATTTATGCTTAATAATGTCTGAGATGTCATTGATGTACAATAAGAAAAGAAGTGGTCCTAGAATGCTCCCTTGTGGAACCCCATATTTATTATATTTAAAATCAGACAAGTAATCAGTTACTTCTTTATTTTTATCTATTCTGCTTAAGACCACAGCTTGTTTACGGTTCGTTAAGTACGACTTAAGCCAATACAGAGGAGGTCCTCTGATGCCTAATCTTTCAAGTTTATTTATCATTATATTGTGTGATACTAGGTCGAACGCCTTAGACAAGTCAAAGAATAATACCGTTGATAAATGCTTCATATTTAGTTTGTTCAAGAGTTCTGACAAAAGCGAATATATAGCTAAGGAAGTGGACTTATTTTTTTGAAATCCATATTGATTGGAACTTATTATATCGAATTTATTACAGTAGCTAATTAATCTTTTATACATGCACTTTTCAAATACCTTCGATATTATGGGCATAAGCGTTATAGGTCGATAATTCATAATGTCATCTTTATCGCCTTTTTTGTGCAATGGCTTTACTATGCAAATTTTCAATAGATCAGGAAAATCACCCGACGAGAAGGACAAGTTGATCAAGTAAGTCAAGACAGGAACAAGTTCCTCAATGACTTCCTTGACAATTTTCGTACTGATCCCATCAAATCCTTCAGCTTTGGTATTATTTAAAGATCGTATTTCGTTCCTAACTTCATTTTCAGTTACCGGCCTTAGAAAAAATGAATGTGTAACAGAATTTCTTACAGAGACGTTATAATTTTGAAATGTCATGTTATTAGATGTCGTAATAAAATTATCATTGAAAATATTTGCTATTGTAGTAGGTTCTGTAATTATTGCGTCATTTAGTTTAATACTATTAATATTATTGTCAGTTTTTGTGTCAGTAACTTCATCTTTAACAATAGTCCATGAAGCTTTGCATTTGTTTTCGCTATTACAAACAAACCTTATATTTGCTTTCCTTTGAGCATCAAAAACACAGTTTTTAAATAGTTCGCAGTGCCAAGATGTTACATTTACAGGGAACGCTGCTGCCCATTCCCTGGATGAATATCCCTAAGTCGCTTTTTACGACACCCACGGTTAGAATTGGGGTGATGCTATTCTAAGCCGGCATCAGACGGCAATTTATTTATTTATTGCTGAAACGTGTTCTGTTATCAATTTTAAGTATCACCAAACAGGTTTTTTTTGGAAAATCTTCTATGTACAGACTTTCGACCCTCTACAACTTTATTATAAACTAGCGGCCCGCCCAGCGGTTTCACTCGCTGCTACTTACCTGTTTTCCCGTAGAAATGGGATCTTTGCCCGTAGTAAAAAGTCCATTAATCCATTCTAGCAGAAGTTACTCATCATGACCATGTGCCAGCAGAGGCGGCCTGTCATGGCGAATAACTTTAACTTTGAAGTCATTACCGTATCTCTTATAGTTTTGATGGGATGCTGGTGGTCTACATCAGGTACTCCAGACCCTCGTGACCATGTGCGAGCAGAAGCGGCCCGTCATGCTGAATAACTTTAACTTTGAAGCCATTACCGAATCTTTTATAGTTTAGATGAGATGCTGGTTGTCTACATCAGGTACTCCAGACCCTCGTGACCATGTGCCAGCAGAAGCAGCCTGTCGTGCTGAATAACTTTTACTTTGAAACCATTACCCTATCTCTTATAGTTTAGATGGGATGCTTGTGGTCTACATCAGGTACTCCAGATCCTCGATGACCATGTGCCAGCAGAAGCGGCCCGTCATGGTGAACAACTTTTTCTATGAAGCCATGACCGTATCTCTTATAGTTTATATGGGATGCTGGTGGTCTTCATCAGGTACTCCAGATCCTCGAGGGCTGACAATGGCCGTATTTTATATGATGGTAATATCAGTATTCAGTGCCAAAATTCGCGAGGATCGGTAAAGCGGTTTGGCTAATTTGGGTAATATCTGCTTTATTTCCCCGTTTTCCTGCTGCTAACCGTTTTCCCGTAGGAATGAGGAATTTTCCCGTGGTAAAAAGTAGCCTATGTTACTTAGGGATGTTGTAGCTTTCTAATAGTGAAAGAATTTTGGAAATCGGTCCAGTAGTTTCGGAGTTTATCGATTACATACAAACAAACAAACAAACAAAAAAACAAACAAAGTTTTCCTCTTTATTATATTAGTGTAGATATGTATAGATTATTTATTTATTCCACAGAGCTACAAATTCGTGACCGAGTTAGACCCCGACCACGAGGTGTGCGACCACTGGAACCCGTGTCAGATCGGCTACATCTTCACACTGCCCAGCGCCGACATGGCTGCACCCGCGAACGAGCTTTGGCGTAAGTACTGGCAACATTTTAAGATTTGTACCTTGTCGACCGTGATTCCTAGGTTTTTCAACAGGTCATCATCTTCCTGCCCTTTTATCCCAATTACTTGGAGTCGGTTTTTGCTGAACACAAAATCGTGTTGCAAAGGATATGGCTTAATTTTACGACCGGCCGCCTACCTGACGTCAACCCTCCTTGGGAATGCTTTTGTGGTGGATCAACCGCCACCATACGGTTGGCCCTGGCTGTTTGGGTCGGGTTTGTCCCTCTGTCGCCTCTTACGACCCCCACGGGGAGAGAGGGGGTGATGCTATTCTACTCTGCCGGCACCACACGGCACGGTTTTTCAACAGATGACGTTGTTAAAAAACTCGCTAAAAGCGGTGAAACAATGATTTTCGAAAATTAAGACCGGTGTTCACCGACAGCTGTTAAATTTATAATTGGTCGATGATATCTAATTCCATGTTTAAATTAATTTTTACTGTTCACCAAACCGTCCTCATTTCGTCCATTATCGTACGGTTAACCCCATATATTGAACAAAAAATGGTTCATCCCTATTGTCTTGCACTGCGCGCCCGAAATAAGGTCCACACAATAGTACATTGTATACACGGGTTGAAAGAAACCGATTACTAACGAGGGTGTAGTTTGTGGCCCGAAGCGCAGCTGAGGGCCTCAATACACACGAGTTTGTAGTCGGACTTTCATCCGAGTAATAAATAGTGCTTTATACTACACCTGCGGGGTCAGTTGTAACAGCCACGGGGTGAATTGAAACATCCGCAAATAATAAACTACACAACACAGGTACACATTTCTAAACTCTCACATGCATACGGCAGCGCAATATTTGAATTCAATAACTTACAAAACTGAATATCTTTTAAAACTAAACAACCTTCAAAACTGAACAACTTCTAAAATGAACATATGTATTTTGAAACTGAACAACTTTTGAAACTGAACAACTGTTACAACTAAACAACGTTTAAATAACTGAACAACTTACAAAACTGAACAACTTACAAAACTGAACAACTTGTAAAAATTAATAACTGAACGACTTACAAAACTGAACAACTTTTGAGACTGAACAACTTTTGAAACTGAACAACTTATCAACCTGAACAACTTTAAAAACTAACTTAAGAAACTGGACAACTTTTTAATGACAATTTCAAAACTGATCAACTTGTGTTCACCTACCCGTTCAACTGTACTAAATTCTGTAAAAACTCCCACGGGAGGAAAGTGATTTGTATGGTTAATTCCCTCCCGCTAATTTGTACGTTGAACAATGACTAACGTTCCCCGCTATAAAGTGTAAAGCTATAGGTAAATTACTATTTTTTGCCCCCCGTGGCGTTACTGCACACTTGACTGAGTGTTAAGTTTTTTGTTTTTAATCTTTGAATTTGGCAGAATCGCATGCTGCTAAAAATAATGAGTGCCAGATGTCCAGATGCTTAGGCAAAGGATACATTTAATTTTGTAGTCTAACAAAGGATCTTGATTTTTTGCCATACAGACCAGTATCATGTTTAACGCATCCAAACGTGAGCGTACCATGAAGACACAATACTTTAACAATAACTTAACTAATTATCTAACTGCACAGCTAAAAATAAAAGATCTAGGCTGAAGGAGATCTTGGATAATTTAATTTAAAAGTTATGATAAAAGTACAGAAATAAGTTTTGTATGTCAAAGATGGCGGAATAATTTTAGTTACGTGAAGAACCCATAGATGGCGCTACGCGAAGAAAAAGGTACTCTAATCTAGTCTCTATTTCATCTGATATTTTACTATCTAAACCATAAGATGGCGCTGTCTGTTTTTCTTTACTTTGAAACTTCTTAAAAAAACCTTGTTGACCTACTTATCAGGTACTTTGTCGACTCGCACATTGGTAATAAAAATAAAACATGTTTTTTCTAGTTTTTTAATTATAATAATAACAAGCAAGTATATACAAATACAATAAGGATTGTTGTAATGTAACACATTTAGATGTTATATTCGTCCTTACAAATTAATTTCATATATTTTTTCGAGGATATACATATACCGCATCATTTAGTATCTGTTTCTCTGCTACGGTCTTGCTGCAGTGCCCTTCTTTGCACCTCCCTGCTGGCCAGCAACCAACCAAACCAGCTCACTCGCTCCAATCAGGATACCTTAAAAGACAAGCAACAATTAATTAATTCAAAGGGGAGAAGTCCGTGTGGAAGCGTCTAATAATACTGCCACCCCTAGTCCACCTCAGGGTGATTCGTAAAACGCAACGCAGAGTTATGGACCTCGATTGAATGTCTATCGACTATGGTCAACCCTTGGTCAACCGCATGGCCGCGATGATACCACCTACAGTAGTATTCCCAAAGAGGGTTGACGTCAGACAGGCGGCCGGGCATAAAACATAGCCAAATCCTTTTGATATAGGTATGAATTTGTTTTTACAAGCAGATTTAGTTCAGTATACTCCAGCTTGGAAATCCTATCTTCTTCTTCTTTTCGAGTGGGACACCGAGTCGACGAAGGACCCAATTAACCCTGGTGTCATTTTTAAGCCGCCTACTACCTACTGCTAGCAGGCCTCAGAATTACATCAAAAGTGCACTTACAGTTAGTCCGTTCCAAAAGACTTTTAACCATGTTGGGCAGGAGAAATTATGATGGATCTGGTCGATCAATTGCGCCAACCAACTAATATTACTCGTATCTTCAAATATACAGACAGTTTACTTAATTCAATTTTTTTTTTTAATTCAATTTACTTACTATTGTATTTTTCTGAAAAATAATTTGGCTTTAGATTGTCAATATAAAAATAACATGTCAGTCACGAACTGACGTGACATCTTTCTATTTCATACCAGCTTCAGAAAAGATTATTTTGAAGAGTCCCTAATATTATGACATTTAAAATCTTATTCATAAATTCTTCTCGCGAGAAAAATGGTAATGATTTGACATCAGACCTCCATATGATGGATGACGTTACTCAGACTTTGACTGAGAAAGAAGTTGGAAAGAAGTCAAATCGAGCGGATGTTTTTATGACACGGGAAATGAAGAAGATCTTGGGAGAATAATATTACTTTTATTTTCTACTAATTTCTCCCTCAGGACAGCCCGTTGTTGTTGAGAGCAAAGGACCGCACAAATCATATTAACTTTTCATAAAATGCGAATTTGTGGTACGGTGCGTATTTCAAGATTTTAAAGTAAGGGTTCCTAAATGACTGAAATGGGGGCGGCGGGGGTAGTGGGCCTAATCCACGGCATGATCCTTTACGCTACCACGTTTGGACGCTGCTCTTGTTAATAGTAACAACAAGGAAACGTATGTCAATTTTACGTGGTCGATGTAAACTTTCGGGTGTTTCATTAATGTATCATTCAAAAACGCTCGGTTGGTAGACCGACGTCCTAAAAGTGTTGGTGAACACCAAGAAAATCGTTGCCCGGTCAGTCACCGGTTATTTGTTAATGTACCCGTTAAGTAATCCTAGTATCATCAGCTGTTGGTGAACACCAGCCTAAACCTATCTAGATCGTTCTGTCGCCCCCGAAAACGGTTGTTTACGTAATTTCGTGAAAATCGTTGGAGCCGTTTCCGAGATCCCGATTACAGGATGGCCCAAGGAACTATATCTATCTTACTGCTAATATTTGAACCTTACCGCAAAATACCATGGCTTAGATTACCGTGTGGTGCCGGCTTAGAATAGAATCACCCCATAATTTTTCCCATAGGTGTCGTAAGTAGCGACTAAGGGATTTGAGAGTTAATGTGTATTGCAATTTTTGGCGAGAGACTGATAACCTTGTCACTATGGTGATACACAGTCTTCTAAATGAATCAAACTTTTGTCGGATATTGTGTAAATTACAGTTATTTTACAGTCAAAGTCAAAAGTATTTATTTCTCAGTAGGAATTTACGAGAAAGTCTCATTCAAATTCAAACTTAAAAAACACTAAATTTTTTGTAACAATTTGTGTTTCTACTCTAAACGCGGCTCGGGCGGGATAGAAAAATAAAAATAAAGGCACTGCCTGGCCAGGCTAACAACACATCATGTAACTTTATTATACAAGTACCTAATTGGAAATATATTCTGTCAATATTTTAAAAAGGTAATAATTACTTTAACGGGTCTTATCGCGATAGCTTTTTAGGTAAATAAGCGATTTACCTGGAAACTCGACGTTTCAACTGGGTTTCACCAGTCGTGGTCGCGAGCAGACTAAGGATAAGACCCGTTAAAGTAATAATTATGTGTGAAAGTAATCGCGAGTGCTTTAAAAGTTATATTTTAAAAAGGTGTTAAGTATGTATAGTTAGCCGGACCCCCTGGACAGGAAAACCCCCTCAAACCTGCCCAGAAGTGCACCTATTCTAAAATTTACAATACTTTAGGCCCTATGCTACCCTAGCTAAATTAAAATACTTTTAGGCTCTGCCTACCCCGCAAGGGATATACGCGTGATATATGTGTGTGTGGAATTTTGTGTTGAAGGTACAAGTAATTTCGAGAGGCACGGCGAAGCCCTCGCCGTATCTCTGGATGTCTCAAAGGCATTTGACAGGGTCTGGCACGCAAGACTTATTAATAAGCTTCCCGCCTACGGGCTACCTACTGGACTTTGTAACTGGATCGCAGATTTCTTGAGTGGACGGTCAATACGAGTGGTCCTAGTAGGACGCTCTTCAGATGAACAGGCTATTGATGCCGACGTCCCTCAAGGGTCTGTACTTTCTGCAACCCTATTTCTGCTGCACATCAACGATATGCTCACGCCCGACACCTTTGGGTATGCAGATGACAGCACGGTTGTTGATAGGTACCTGTCCAGTGCAAAGGTCAGCAATGAATCTACTCAGTCTTGTCGAGAGGCCCTAGTGAGTCGCCTAAACTTGAATCTTGAAGCAATATCCGAATGGGGTGATGCAAATCTTGTCAAGTTAAATCCATCTAAAACACAGGCATGTCTATTCTCCACTAAACGGAGTCCCTTCGACCTGACTCCGACTTTCCGAGGTGTATCCGTACCAATTTCCGACCATCTTGAGCTTCTTGGCATGAAACTTTCATCTGACCTGAACTTTGGACAATATATTGAGTCTTTGGCCACGACTGCAGCAAAAAGACTCGGAATTCTCTCGAAGGTGTATCGCCTGACCTTTTCTTTTCACACCAGTACAGCTTTTACAACTATACCAAGCTCAAGTCCGTTCCTGCATGGAGAATTGCTGTCACCTGTGGGGCGGGTCTGCCAAATACCAGCTGGCAGCCCTGGACTCGATTGAGAAGCGCGCCAAGAAACTCATCGCTGATAGGGCACTCATTGACGCAAAGTTACAGAGCCTCGAACACCGTTGCAAAGTAGCTTGCTTGTTCCATTCTACAGGATACATTTCGGGGAGTGTGCACAGTCTCCGTCACCATTCCATCTCCGGTGCACGAGACGCCGGTTGGGATTCCACCCTTGTATCGTAGACATCCCGCAAATTCGCACAAAGCGCTTCGCTTCTACATTTTTAATGCGAACTGCTAAGGAGTGGAACTCCCTGCCTGCGGATCTGTTTCCGGAACGTTATAATCTGGGCCTTTTCAAGGCGAGAGTGAATAGGCATTATCTGGGCGAGCATGTTCCATCATCGTCTACATCGTCACTTAACATCAGGTGAGATTGCGGACAAATGCTTACCCATTATTTATAAAAAAAAAATTACACAGTTTTAATTAAACCGCTTTTTACTTGCAGGAAGCTACAGTAAGTATAAATTATAGTTTGTTATACTATTTTTTACCCGACTGCCTCAGAAGAAGGGTTATATTTTAGAGGGTATGTTATGTATGCAGTTATGCATGTATATGGCCAAGTATTTTTTTCCACGGGCTGCGGCCTAAACGGATTGACGTGTTTTGATTAGAGATGGGTAGTGGGTAAAAGAAACCCAAGGTAAAAACCCATAAAATTTTTGGGTAAAAGCCGGTTTTTTAATATGTGTATTAAATCCTAGTAGGGGGATATGAATGAGTACGTACGTATCTTAAACTAAAAACCCTTTTCTATAATTTTAGCTGAACGTAAGCATATTTTTTTACAATATTTATTTTATGATGCTTTATAAGGTTACGTTTAATTTAACAATAGTAGTTTATGCAACTGCCTAATAATGAGAGGCTTTAGGATGAGAGTGTCTGTTTATCACACGAGGCGCAGCCGAGTGTGATAATAGTTTGACACGAGCATTCTAAAGCCTAATTATTTGCAGTTGCATACACTATTTTATCTACACTCTACAAGAAAAACTATGAAAAATAATTCAAACCTCCGCACTGCACTATTGCGATTGCAAGCCTATCTACTGAACCACCAACTGAACGACTTTTATACATAAGTAACTTTTTAACTAAACGTTAAAATGGAGGCTCATAAAAACTGAATAACTTTTAAAATTAAATAGCATTTATCGGTGAAATTTAATTCGAAAAGTGATTTGAAGCAAAGATTTAATAATAAATAAGTCCTCATAATTTCAAGTGTCGTCCCGCCGCGGGTGACACTTGTTTTTTTTTTTCATTCGACTTACTGATGGCCAGTGTCAAATTGGAACAGATTACAATTTGGTACGCGGGTCAATTCGTTTAATTTTTTTTCAAATACTAGAAATCGAGTTACTTTATGTAGCTGCCAGTAGTATGAAAGTTTTTTTTTAAAGGCTGTATATTCGTAATGCAGTTCATTACGTTCGTACTTTCGATTCTGTAAAACGAATATTACAAACTGAGTGTAGATAAAAAGATTTTAAGTGCGTGTTCTACAGACAAAACTGAACAACTTTTATTAGAAACTTTTCTGCGAAATATGAAAAATAGAATTTGGTCCTCCACGCGACGAACTATTTCAACGCGTTTGTATGGCAGGTCAATGTTTTTTCATGTTTCGAAGAAAATCTTCTGATAAAAGTTGTTCGGTGTTGTGAGTAGAACACGCCCTTAAAATATTTGTACTTACTTAAGGTACTTATTATATTTATTGTTCTGTGAGCTATTCGAAATACAGGCAAAAAAATAAAAAAAATTGTAGCAAAATTGTAGCCATTTTGTAGCACAGTTCGTAGCATGGTACTACGAGCAAGGCGTAGTATTGTGCTACGAAGATCTGTTGTCCGACAAGTACGCGCAGGGGTGAGAGACGGTGGGGGAGGCAGCACGTCATTCTAATTTCCCGCTACATTAGCTACGTTACAGTCCAGCAAAAAAGAGTAGACAAAAAATGAGGGCGCCACTATGTATGAAATTTCAAAATTAAATGGCAACATTGACTATGAATGGCAACAATATACACTTCCCATCAAAAAAATCGAAACACCTCGGTTTTTCTTGTTTTTGGACGAATTAAACACCAAAAAGTACTGTTCGCATTAAAAAAAATATATGACTGTGCAGTTGGCAGTTTTGTCTTTTCAGTGTGTATAAAAAAATTCAAAATTCAAAATTGAAACCCCACCTGTTTGTTCTGTAAATGAGATGAATGACTGAGACACGTTTGCAGTTTGCGCCTTTTAACGATTCATAACATTTTCAACATTAAAATTTAGAGCTTGTCTTAGCTTATCTTAAAACTTTTGTTTTTTTAATTGTTTACTGTGACTTTGGATTGCCTGAAAAAAGTTAGATTTTATCTGAATCATGGGTATTTTGCCCGTAGAAGCCGCCCAAGTGGTGATATTGCCAAATTTTGGACTTGGTCATCGTTTTGTGGCTGAATATTTGCATTTAAGCCTCCCCTCTGTTCATAAAGCTTACAAACGCTATCAGAAGTTTGGTCTGTTTACGTGACGTTAATAATCTGTCGGAAATCGGGTCAATTCTGACCGACATGATTGAATTAATGTTATGAGTTCTTTGCAAAATCGACGCCTCAGCTCTTCAACTGCGGCAAAAGCTATCAAATGTACAAAAGATAACTGAAAGTGGCTCTACAATCAGAAGAAGGTTAAAGGAACGTAGACTGGTACCGCAATAGGCAGGAAACGGGCCCAAATCATCTGCAGACACGAAGATAAAATCTGTCATGCCGTCGGCGCTAATTCCTTCCCAACCCGTTCACGAACTGTCACCATAACTGACCTTTTTATCAATGCAGCATTGTGTAAAGCATTTTTAATCCCTTCTGTAAACCATAGTGCTTCCGTGGTTACCATTCAGCGTAATTGTACACTCAGCAGAAAAGAGGAATTTGATCCACTGGGTATACGACCAGTTTAGGTGCTCACTTGCAAAGTTAAGGCGCGCTATTTAATTGTCGTCATTTGATTTGGGTCCGTTTCCTGACTATTGCGGTACCAGTCTACGTTGCTTTAACCTTCTTCTGATTGTAGAACCACTTTCAGCCACCTTTTGTACATTTGATAGCTTTTGCCGCAGTTGAAAAGTGTTAAATCGTCGATTTTGCAAAGAACTCATAACATTAATTCGATCATGTCGGTCAGAATTGACCCGATTTCCGACAGATTATGAACGTCACGTAAACAGACCAAACTTCTGATAGCGTTTGTAAGCTTTATGAACAGAGGGGAGGCTTAAATGCAAACATTCAGCCACAAAACGATGACCAAGTCCAAAATTTGGCAATATCACCACTTGGGCGGCTTCTACGGGCAAAATACCCATGATTCAGATAAAATCTAACTTTTTTCAGGCAATCCAAAGTCACAGTAAACAATCAAAAAAACAAAAGTTTTAAGATAAGCTAAGACAAGCTCTAAATTTTAATGTTGAAAATGTTATGAATCGTTAAAAGGCGCAAACTGCAAACGTGTCTCAGTCATTCATCTCATTTACAGAACAAACAAGTGGGGTTCCAATTTTGAATTTTCATTTTTTTTTATACACACTGAAAAGACAAAACTGACAGCTACACAGTCATATAATTTTTTTAACGCAAACAATACTTTTTGGTGTTTAATTCGGCCAAAAACAAGAAAAACCGAGCTGTTTCGATTTTTTTGATGGGAAGTGTTGTATGAAAAAATTTTAGTTCCATTTTATTTAATTTCTACTCTTTCTTGCTGGACTGTACATAGCACACTACGTCATATTTTCGCCCGTAGTAACTTGCTACGAATTAGCTACGAACAATGCTACAAAATGGCTACGAAGCTCAAAACGAATAGGACGTTCTTTCTTACTTTTTTTACATGAATTTCGAATAAGTAAATCACAGTACAGTAACTAAATAAGTACTGACACAAAATTAGAGTGACGGCTATGCGATTATTACAGTAGCAACCCTGTCTATGTAACAAGTGACAATCGCGAAAATCCTAAATAGGGTCGAGTAATCTTTCTGTAAACTATCTATTTTGTGGTATTGATATGCAGCTCTGAAAAACTTATAGTTCTTTTTTGCTTTTTACATACAGGTTTTGGAGGTAACATTTTAATACTATAGTCCTTTGCTCCATTAGAAAGATTTTAACCACAGGTTTTAACCAATTAAAACAACAATACAGAATACCTAAGCTAGAAGTAAGCAAAGGCAGCCTTATCGCTTGCAGCGATCTCTTCCGGCCAACCTTTACCTTGAAAGAGATAGTTGACACAAATTTGCAAGTAGCTGCAGAAGCTGTAATCTGTGGTTATAATGGTTGCATTGAGGTCCTATTAATATCTTATAATTAGTTCAGTAATATTTGTTGTTTTACTGTTAGTTAACCTAAATAAAGTAAAAAAAAACACTAATATAATAATAATAATGAAAATTTTGTTAACAGATTATGAACGTACGTTATTATATTATTAAGTTATTTATTTAATTATTTTTCTTTAATTATTACAAATGTTTTATAACCCGCCTAAAAAGCCGAGCTGGTAAGAAACTTACAACACACATTATACATATTCTATCATCATAAAAACATGTTTCATGGACATAGAACTAGAAAATATATATGTTTTATTAATTTTCTTCAGGTGACGGTAATATAATTTTATTTTATTTTGTGCTTTTGTAATTACTTTGCCTACCTACCTATATAATTTCAAAAAGTTCATGTTATTAACGATAAAAAACATATATTTTATTTTCAGAACTCGTACCTCGTAAGTTTTTTTTTTATTGATTGTGCTTATAAAGAATTTTACATATTTTAAATGATTTTTATTAAATTTATTATAGCAATACCGGGTAAAGTTAATCCATCCTATATTTACTACATATTACACTTAGACATTATTTATTTCATATTAGTGTCCATAGAATCGTAGGGGTTTGTCCTAAAGGTGGATACATACGTAGCTATAACGTTATCGGCCGATATCGGACTTTATACTACTTGGTTAACCCAG
Source organism: Phthorimaea operculella (assembly GCA_024500475.1). Lineage (NCBI taxonomy): Eukaryota > Metazoa > Arthropoda > Insecta > Lepidoptera > Gelechiidae > Phthorimaea > Phthorimaea operculella. Next base: position 852,396 of record JANFCV010000087.1, read on the forward strand.
GGCGGGTTGCCACTTTAGTCGATTTTTTAGTTTTTTAATAGTTAATATAAAATAATAAAAATTATGCAATTGGACATTATTATCGTCATTTCAATTACTAAAAAAGAATCATAAATAAATTCCACATAATATTATAAATAATGATTCCACTGCAAATTATGCTCTGAAAAAAATCACTAAAATTGCAACATTATTATTGCAACGATATTTTCCGTGTGATGCCGGCTTAGAATAGCATCACCCCAATTCGACTCGTGGGTGTCGTAAAAAGCGACTAAGGGATATTCATCCAAGGAATGGGCAGCAGCGTTCCCTGTAAATGTAACATCTTGGCACTGCACTCGCCAATCCGCCTGCCAAGCGTGGTGAGTATGGCAATACCCCCCGATAGGGGGAGGCCCATGTCCAGCAGTGGACTGTTGTGGCTGTTATAGTATTGGAGCGATATCGCCACTGTCGGCGTTATACGTCTGTAAAGGTTGGTGATATGTATGAAGGGATTTATCGAGCAGAATCGTAATATGTGACTATATCTCTACGTATGTGGGCACATTAATTCGTAAGACATTTTGATGCGACCGTGCTGTACGATTAATTCAATCAAAAATAGTGCAAAACAGTGCAAAAGTTGGTCGTAGCTATACAAGGTGTTCCAATGTAAATACATTAAATTGGAGACATTGTGTTGACCATCGTACCGAATAATTTTTGAGGCCAAGTTATGTAAACCCGTCGTTTAGAAATAATTAGCAACTTAAAAGAGACATCCGGAAAAAGTATGAAACGCGGGCGAAGAATTTCGACTGAAGTGAGAGTTATACAGGTTTAAAGTACATAATTAATAAAGCAAAACTCTAAAGTTATATTTTTAAAAATCATCGCCGTTTTGAATACCAAATTTTAAAACACTTCTCGTGTTAGGTAAACAATTTTTTGGAAAACTTCCAAAATTTTCACCGCAGGCAGGATTTGAACCTGCGACCTTCGGCATCAGTACTGCCGACGACGCCCTAACCAACTGGGCTACCGCGGTTAGAACGAAGGTCGGAGGTTCAAATCCTGCCTGCGGTGAAAATTTTGGAAGTTTTCCAAAAAACATCGCCGTTTTTTATTAAAATAAGTTTTAAATAAGTGAAGTGGTAATCATAATGATAATGATGGCAACACTATGGAAAACTCTCAGTTTGGCACCGCTAAAAGAGCACGTATCCGAGCCAGAAACCCTTTTATTAAGGCTCCAGCAGACCGAATGCTACGTCGCGTAGACGCAGACGCACGCAATGGTTGTAATGTATGGAGCTGTATGAAGTGCGCATATGTGCGGACTTCTTATTTTAATTGCATTGCGTGCCGTATCTGGTATGCGGGAGCCTTAACGCAGACGGAGCGCGGCGCGGGTGCTTTCGTGCAGTAAATAGTATAGAGATGACAGGGCCCCAAGTCTGCTAAATGAAAATCGTTTCACTTGGATGTCGATGGCTTGTCAGTTGCATGGTTTCGGTCATTTCGTACTTTAGTCTGCTAACAGTTTTTAATAGAAAATCACAGTGGCAATAGAATGATAGTTGTGTGTCGCTGGCATTACAATGGCTAAAAATTAGCGGACTTGGGGCCTAGGTGTTGCGTTGCGTGCGTACGTCTGTCATCTGACGTCTCCATTCCATTTCTGCACGCACGCACGCGTGCTGCGTTCGGTCTGCGTTAGCTTTAAGGGCGTGCGCTGCGTCGCTGGGACTATCAATGCGAGGACCTGCACTGCTTGAAGTAAGGGCATGCGCTGCGTATGCTTGCCGGTGTGGCATGGACTGCGCGCCTGCGTAGAAATACACGCTACGCGACGTGACACGATACAAGGCGACGCGTCCTGTCTGCGGGAGCCTTTACTTTTTCTACCTACTCTACACATGCAACCTCATTAAAAAAACTCTTTAGATGCAAAAAAATATCCCTTGGTTGTCAAGTATTATGTTTGACAATTGATTTGTTTACTTTGAGCTTTGATAATTATTTTACTTATTTTGTGCGATTTATTGTTGTATTTATTGTTTATTACATATTTTACCGTTACCTGCAGACCAGGGGATCGTCAATAATAATTACATTAGAAGATTTTAAGTGATTAGTGTGCTTCTTATCGAATAACATGATTTCTTGTGTTTTTGCCTCTAAATCAGTACAATCCAGTATAGAACATGTGCAAATGAAGTCCTATTTGAATACAATTTAGGTATTTAATAAAATTCGATGCATAGATAAGTTTAAAATGTTCTAGGGCATTAAAATATACCTATTTATAAAGAACGAAATACAGTGTTTGTGTTTGTTTTGGTTTAATGACAGATATGAATGACAGTTTACTTTTTAACATTGATACTTCTGCCATAATTCATGAAGTTTTTATATATACTATGCCGTCATCTAAGAAGGTTCCATATGATTTCGATGGCAATGCAACAAAAATGCATGTTCGTTTCATTTTTAGTATTGTCCATTTGGTTTTTTTTAAATATAAAAAAACGGGGGTCCTTACAATCAAATGAAATATGTGCCTAAGTAGCATTTTAACTAAGCTTTAAAATGATATGTTTTTTATATCAGTCGAAATTGATCTCCCGGTAAAAGACGTCACCTTTGTTAAATTTAATTGAGTGCCACATTATGAAATGACCTTTATTTATGTCATGTTGCAGTCTTGGAATAACTTTAGAAATTTCCGCCACAACTGTTGCCAAGGCAACGGTTTTGGCGGTAATTTAGTTGCCAAGACAACAGTTTTGGCGTAGGCCAAGTTCAAATGACATGTTCGTCAAAAACTGACACAACTGACACTACAGACTCTACTGGGTTCTCTGCGTTCTCTGATTGGCCCTTTGTCTTTGCATCTCTATGGGTGCTGTAAGTCAAAAGAAGTTTTTAGTTTGAGACGGTAATAAAATAAATTTGACACCAAGAAAGAGATATTTTATCTTAAGTTTTCGTTTAAATTTATGGCATAGTCAACTATGTTCCAAACTTTTTCAAAGATTCAAATCCAACAAGTTAAAATTGCAAGGTTGCAATCTTGGATAAGGGGTAATACATAATGGTTGTAGTAAATGTAGGCATTTACTTTGTATGAAAATTTTAACTTCTCAATTGTTAAGAATCATCATCATCTTCTAACACCTTAGTCATCCGTGATCAACGGATGACACTACGGATTCCAAACATCTAACACCTTAGTCATCCGTTGGTCACGAACACTAGAAAGTGTCCGAAACGTCGGTTCAATATACGACTGTACATCCGTTCAAAAGTATTTTACTATAATGATACCATAACCATAACCCTAACAGCCACAACAGTCCACTGCTGGACATGGGCCTATCGGGGAGTATTGCCGTACTATCGGGGGGTATTGCCATACTCACCACGCTTGGCAGGCGGATTGGCGAGCGCAGTGCATGATGGTGCATTGACAGGGAACGCTGCTGCCCATTCCCTGGATGAGTATACCTTAGTCGCTTTTTACGACACCCACGGGTAGAATTGGGGTGATGCTATTCTAAACCGGCATCACACGGCGAACACACTATAATGATACAACATGGGTTTCATTACAGAGGATTCTCTCGAAGAGTACGTGTCCCCGACGGTCGGTGAATACGTGACAAGCCCGCGACGTGTTGCCATCCCCCCCGGGTACAGATACTCCAAGCTGTGGGCGCGTCGCAATACGGACAATTTTGGCTGGAACGTAAGTCTGTTATTATTATTATTAAATTCTTTATTGTTACCCATTAAATATACAGTTAAACATTCGGTGAATACGTGACAAGCCCGCGACGTGTTGCCATCCCCCCCGGGTACAGATACTCCAAGCTGTGGGCGCGTCGCAATACGGACAATTTTGGCTGGAACGTAAGTCTATTATTATACAAATAGATACCTACAGTCCAGCAAAAAAGAGGAGACAAAAAATGAGGGCGCCACTTTGTATGAAATTTCAAAATTAAATGGCAACATTGACTATGAATGGCAACAATTTAGTACGAAAAACTTTTAGTTCCATTTTATTTAATTTCTACTCTTTTTTGCTGGACTGTACTCTAAGCTGTGGGCGCGTCGCAATACGGACAATTTTGGCTGGAACGTAAGTCCATTATTATTATTATTAAATTCTTTATTGTTACCCATTAAATATACAGTTAAACATTCGGTGAATACGTGACAAGCCCGCGACGTGTTGCCATCCCCCCCGGGTACAGATACTCCAAGCTGTGGGCGCGTCGCAATACGGACAATTTTGGCTGGAACGTAAGTTTATTATTATTATTATTAAATTCTTTATTGTTACCCATTAAATATACAGTTAAACATTCGGTGAATACGTGACAAGCCCGCGACGTGTTGCCATCCCCCTCGGGTACAGATACTCCAAGCTGTGGGCGCGTCGCAATACGGACAATTTTGGCTGGAACGTATGTATATTATTATTATTATTATGTTGGTACTATTTCGAATCTCGAGCCCACAGGGACTCGGTCCTTTGAGGCATGCGTGGGGCCGAAGCCAACAGCACAGAGGTCTTTTTATACCAAATAATCTAATGTGTGATGTGTACATCAAGCGGATTATTATTATTAAATTCTTTATTGTTACCCATTAAATATACAGTTAAACATGCAATTGAAAAACAAAGGCGAGCTTATCTCCATAAGAGATTTCTTCCAGCCAACCTAGCGTGGATGAAAATCGAGGAGTATACTGGGTACATTAGAAAATATAATAAAATATGAACAATTTCCAAATAAAACACAATAAGATAAATAAATAAAACAGACACATGTTGCAAAAATATATACCTACTAATTAAATGCAAATACATATATATATAAATAATAATATATACTCATACGATAAACGTCTTAATAATAGTTTGTACATAAAAAAAATGTTATAACCGAGATAAATAGTACTCTTTCAATTTTGTTTTAAATGTAGCAATAGTGGTACATTCTCGTATAGATTTAGGCACTATATTCCACAACTGGGTAGCCCGGACAGTGAAGGAGTCTATTCGTGCAAAGGAGACTTTATTGTCGGGCGCGAGTGCGCATTAGGCCCTGCGGCGGCGTACTGTCAAAGCGTAAGCAGTTGCACATGTCAAATGTATGAGAAGTTATAGAGGTTAAGTAGTGCTGTCACTGTCGTTTTGCTACTGACAGACAGAGAGGGTGCGCCCACACTACTGCCACCAGTTCCTACTTTTTACGCGCACTCTATAGCTTGCTTATATAAGGTGTAAAAAAATCAACTGCAAATATTTTAAAGGGTGAACCAGCCCGTGAAACTAAACAACTTTCCCCAAGGAACATAGGTCGAAATAGGAAGAAAAAAATTGGCCTCCCTTACAAATTGACTCGGCCGGCTGGTACATTTTGTATGGGAAATCCATTTTTTTTTTCATATTTCGACCCATGTTCCATGGGGAAAGTTGTTCAGTTTCATGAATACTTTGACCTCCTTTCAGCTTTATTGGTTGTTTTGTAACACCCGGTACTCTAAGGTCGGCCGACAGTCGGAAATCCTTTTCACTTCCGCGCCGTGTTGCCATCCCCCCGGGGTACAAATAGATACCTACAGTCCAGCAAAAAAGAGAAGACAAAAAATGAGGGCGCCACTTTGTATGAAATTTCAAAATTAAATAGCAACATTGACTATGAATGGCAACAATTTAGTATGAAAAACTTTTAGTTCCATTTTATTTAATTTCTACTCTTTTTTGCTGGACTGTACTCTAAGCTGTGGGCGCGTCGGAATACGGACAATTTTGGCTGGAACATAAGTCTATTCGCGCAAAGACGACTTTATTGTCGGGTGACAGTCGGAAATTCCAATCGTTCGCAGTAGTTCCATTGAGTAGTTTCATGATGGTACTAATGCGTTTTTTTTCTTAGATCTTGGCAAGACCTACAATAATTCTTCCAAAGAAACTATAAAAGTTGTGCAGTATAGTGCGTTTCATCTTTTAGTTCCTATGGCGTCATGTTGCTAGCATTGGAAATTTGTATGTAATTTTTTGGCGCCGTATAATATTACGTACAAATTTCCAATGCTACCAACATGACACCATAGGAACTAAAAGATGAAACGCACTATATCGAAATATACGAGTTTAATGTTAACAGATGTCATATAAAATGTAGATCTCGTCCAGACCTACAACTTCTTCAATGGGTGTGCTACTCCCTGGCCCGACCACCATTTAGTACTCACTTAATAATTATCGTAAACATATGAGCTGCTACTTTATTAGCATGAAATAAATAGTACCTCAAAGTTTAATTAGCTTCTTCTTCTTCTTCTTTTCGTGTGGAACACCGAGTCGTTCAACGACCCGATGAACCCTGGTGTCAGAGGTTTACAACCGCCTACTGCAAGTAGCAGGCCTCTGACATGGCTGTGTCACGACCGCCATCATAGACAGCAACCGGGACCGACGGCTTAACGTGCCCATCCGAAGCACGGAACCATCTTACTTGCGGACAATCAGGTGGTTCAGCCTGCAATGTCCTAACCAGACTGGGAACAAATTCACAAAGAGATAAATATCAACTTTGTGAGTGACCCCACCGGGAATTGAACCCGGAACCTTTGCGTGGCAGGCAGTCATACTAACCACTGCGCCACATCGGCTGTCAAATGTTTGTCAAATGTTTAATTAGCTACAACTCTTTTTTTGTGGTCCGGCCAGGGAATACTGCTCTACCGCCGGACCACCATCAAATCTCCGAAACTTCTTTATGGACCAGATTGTTTTATTTCCCTAATAATTGTACCGAAAGTCTACCTCAAGATATAGATAAAACAATTCAAAAGTATTCTCAAAGCTGAAAGTTATTAGGTAATATAAGCTGGGGAGGCGTGCTCTGCAGCGACACATAATGTTTAAAACAAAGTTTCTGTATAAATTAAATATCAAAATATGATAATACAAAGAAATCCACAGTAATTCTTACTATCCGTCTTAGTTGTTGTCTTTTTGCTCTGTCAATAGAATTTTAAAATAATTAATTTGACTTTAATGTTTGGGCGTCTACCGTATTTCTTAATTAGCAGATCTTTAGTACACAAGAAACATTACAGGACAAAACATATTTCACTTTTTGTTATACTCTTTTTCTTTTGTGCAATAAAGTACTTATATTGTATTGTATTGTATTGTAAAGAAAATGAACACAACAGGCACTGCTTATATTTAAAAAAAACTTTCAGTAGACCTAAAACGAAGAGGTTTTGTCTTCGGGTTCGAGTCCCGGTCGATGTATGAAATTTTTTATATTTCTTATTTTTCATTATCATATCAGCCATAGGACGTCCACTGCTGAACATAGGCCTTTTATTTTTATTTATGAGAATAGTATTAAAGCACTGTGAGTGCAATAAAATCCCAATAGTGTTGTATGTAACGTTAAATGCCATGTGGTAGCGGTTAAGAATTCTGCCACCCCTATTCTACTACCTATTTAGGGCGTTTCGTAAAAGGCGAAGTAGGGTTTTATGACCTCGGCTACAATATCTGCCGACCATTCATGGTCAACCGTATGATGATGGTAATACCACTTACGACAGCATTCCCAAAGAGGGTTGACATCAGGCAGGCGGCCGGTCGTAAAATTAAGCCAAATTCTTTTGCAATAATGATTTTGTGTTCATACAAAAAAAAACCACCGCAGGCAGGATTTGAACCTGCGACCTGCGGCATCTGTACTGCCGACGCCACTACCAACTGGGCTACCGCGGTTCTAATAAAGCTTGCGAATTTAGCAAGTATATCTTGTCCAAAACATGTTGCGTCGACCCCTAGTAATGGGGATAATGGCAGGAAGATGATAATTATGAGTGTGGCATGTAATTTAATATATATTTTTCAGCCTCAAAAGAACGATTTCAACTCTCAAGCGGACGTCAAGATTGAAGACGACGCCGTTACCGTTCAATTCAAGTAAGAAAATATTATCTTGTTAGTATATGTTACATTTCGTGTTGTTATTTTTCTTGATGGGACTTCATATTATGGATAAATAAATAAAATACACTAGTTTCACTAATATACAAAATTACATATTCCATCGAAACACTATTTCAGTTTGACAGCTGTCATCTTAAATGTAGATCTCATCAAGACCTGCAACTTCCTTGAAGAAACTAGTAGTGTAGCATGCGAAGTTTCTGACATAAACGGGTTTTAAGTTTGACAGCTGTTACATGAAATGTAGATCTCGTTAAGGCCTACAACTTTCCCAAAGAAACTAATAGTCTAGCACGCATATTTTCCGATATAAACGACTTTTTAGTATGACAGCTGACACCTGTCATGTAGATCTATTTAAGGTCTACAACTTTCCCAAAGAAACCAATAGTCTAGCACGCATAGTTTCCGATACAAACGACTTTTTAGTATGACAGCTGACACCTGTCATGCAGGTCTCGTTAAGGCCTACAACTTTCCCAAAGAATCTAATAGTCTAGCACGCATACACTCCGAATGTATCTATATTCTTTTGGCGACGGATATGTGTATTTTGAAAAGACGGTTGTGGCAGCACTTTAGGGTGAATGCACTCTGTTCCAAACAGTACACACAGCACCGTAAGTGGCTTAGAATTTCATACAAAAATTCAAAATATGACGCGTATGACGCGTACAGAACGGTTAAATGAGCTATCACCTCAAATGGCCAACTCGCTCAAACATGACACGCTTGTCTTGTATGTTGATAAAAGGCGAGTCTAGTAGCGCTGCGCGAAAAAGGTTTTATTTGTCTATGGTTTAAATTTACATCCTGTATTTAATCTTTACAGGTTCCCAGAGATGAATGACTTCTTCTTTAGCTCTTACTACGTGGTGTTTAAAAAGAAGGGTGCGAAAAGACGATGCTTCGAGGGGTTTTGCGACCTTGTGAGTGCAGCCGTGAAAGCTGTCAAATGTTTGATCATCAGTAAGTAAAGTCTTTTGCCACGTGATGCCGGATCAATAGCATCACCCCATATCTTCCCTTTGGGTGTCGTAAGAAGCGACTGACACTAGATGGGGCCATCTCACCAACTTGGACTCCACTGATTACACTACACAGACAGCGGAAGAACCACATCCAACATACTGCAAGACCTACTTCACAAGACACGGTGAAGCAACTGCGTGCAACCGGAACGTTATGCTAGGAAATAGATGGCGGTAGAACAAAAATAATTTTAAATTCCAAATAATGACGTCTAACACCTAAGTCGTCCGTTGACCACGTCGGGTTATTTAAAACCTCAATGTACCTAAGGTCCTATTAAATTCACTGCAAATAGAATACCAAATTTTAAAACACTTCTCGTGTTAGGTAAACAATTTTGGAAAACTTGCAAAATTTTCCGCCTAACCAACTAGGCTACTGCGGTGGAAAATTTTGCAAGTTTTCCAAAGTTGTTTACCTAACACGAGAAGTGTTTTAAAATTTGGTATTCAATTTATCGCGGGTTTTCATCGCTTTGACTACATTCAATCTGTAAAGAATGAATTAGTCGCTGGGAATTAGTTGCAAAAACTATTCCGGTAGATGGAGCCCATCCACGCGTTAGTGGACAAGATATACTTGCTAAATTCGCAGGCTCGGTTAGGGCGTCGGCAGTACTGAATGCCGAAGGTCGCAGGTTCAAATCCTGCCTGCGGTGGAAAATTTCACTGCAAATAATATGTTTAAGAAAAACATCTAAAGCATTTTTTCATTTTTAAACAAACTTTTCAATTAATTACGTGAACATCCTTTGATTAACCTTCCGCCACGTAGACAGGATTCACTTAGGCTGCAGTTAGACGACGCGAACCGCGCGGCGGCGTTCGCATTTATTATTAGCTAGTTTAAAAACTCTATTAACATAACCATAAAGTCCAATTTTCTGGTAAAGTAAATCCGTTCAAGTTGCTTTATTGTAATGAGTGATAGTTGTACAAACAAAAGAAAATATTACATTCTTAGCTACCAATTTTTGAATGTTATTTTTTAATATTCGAAGGAAAAGCATTGGACCTCCCATACTATATCTTGATTTTTATAACTGTGCGCATGGAGCTGTAAAAAAATTTGTATGAGTTTGACAGCTAAGTGACAGTTCTCCATAGTAATTTTGACAGCTCCACGCGGCACAGTTAAAAAAATCGACTTATAATAACGCTGACGGACATTTTGTATGGAGTGTCAAATTAATTTTATTTCGTCAACTGTTAAAAAGCAGCATTCCGGATTGGTTGCATTAAAGAGGTACAAAATCTAGATATTTTTCTTTGGGCGTCTTAAACAGGAAAACCCTGTATAACTAATAACTAACAATAGTACATTGTTGTCGAGGCCGGGAAAACAAGGCTTTGCTGGACGAGTAGAGATTGAAGTCCGAGCCGTAGGCGATTGACACACAATGGAAAACTTTGCGTATTCTTTTTTTGAAAGAAATGAACATATTTCCTAGCATGTTTGAGAAAAGTTTATTTATTTACAATGTTCTGATTGTTTCACAGTTGCCACCAATGCGATTGTGGCGCCTACCTCAATATCTTTTGGGGTGCTATCGTTCGGCATCGCACCAGTCCACGATCAGTACAGTCAACAAGGTCCTTACAACAAGCTTAATCAAGAGGCCAACTCCACGGCGGAAGTACCGTACAGATGCTCGCGATGTCACCTGCAGGTCGGTATCATCATCCTCATTCAAATATCATCACTGTCCATTGGCAGAATGTAATTGATGATGCCGAACGATAGAACCCCAAACGATATGCAAGCTTAATCAAGAGGCCAACTCCACGGCGGAAGTACCGTACAGATGCTCGCGATGTCACCTGCAGGTCGGTATCATCATCATCATCATCCAATTATCATCACTGTCCATTGGTAGAATTGTCCTCAAGACCTTTAACAAGCTCAATCAAGAGTACTGCTGCAGTAGAAAACCAATTGAGCTTGTTAATTTTACAAATTCTTCTGCAGAAATACCGCACAGGTGCTTGCGATGTCACCTGCAGGTCGGTATCATCATCATCATCATCCAATCATCACTGTCCATTGGCAGAATTGTCCTCAATGCCCTTAACGAACTTAATCAAGAGGCCAACTCCACGGCGGAAGTACCGTACAGATGCTCGCGATGTCACCTGCAGGTCGGTATCATCATCCTCATACAATTGTCATCACTGTCCATTGGCAGAATGTAATTGATGATGCCGAACGATAGAACCCCAAACGATATGCAATATCGTTTGGGGTTCTATCGTTCGGCATCGCACCAGTCCACGATCAGTACAGTCAACAAGGTCCTTACAACAAGCTTAATCAAGAGGCCAACTCCACGGCGGAAGTACCGTACAGATGCTCGCGATGTCACCTGCAGGTCGGTATCATCATCCTCATACAATTGTCATCACTGTCCATTGGCAGAATGTAATTGATGATGCCGAACGATAGATATATTGCATATCGTTTGGGGTGCTATCGTTCGGCATCGCACCAGTCCACGATCAGTACAGTCAACAAGGTCCTTACAACAAGCTTAATCAAGAGGCCAACTCCACGGCGGAAGTACCGTACAGATGCTCGCGATGTCACCTGCAGGTCGGTATCATCATCCTCATACAATTGTCATCACTGTCCATTGGCAGAATGTAATTGATGATGCCGAACGATAGATATATTGCATATCGTTTGGGGTGCTATCGTTCGGCATCGCACCAGTCCACGATCAGTACAGTCAACAAGGTCCTTACAACAAGCTTAATCAAGAGGCCAACTCCACGGCGGAAGTACCGTACAGATGCTCGCGATGTCACCTGCAGGTCGGTATCATCATCCTCATACAATTGTCATCACTGTCCATTGGCAGAATGTAATTGATGATGCCGAACGATAGATATATTGCATATCGTTTGGGGTGCTATCGTTCGGCATCGCACCAGTCCACGATCAGTACAGTCAACAAGGTCCTTACAACAAGCTTAATCAAGAGGCCAACTCCACGGCGGAAGTACCGTACAGATGCTCGCGATGTCACCTGCAGGTCGGTATCATCATCCTCATACAATTGTCATCACTGTCCATTGGCAGAATGTAATTGATGATGCCGAACGATAGAACCCCAAACGATATGCAATATCGTTTGGGGTTCTATCGTTCGGCATCGCACCAGTCCACGATCAGTACAGTCAACAAGGTCCTTACAACAAGCTTAATCGAGAGGCCAACTCCACGGCGGAAGTACCGTACAGATGCTCGCGATATCACCTGCAGGTCGGTATCATCATCCTCATACAATTGTCATCACTGTCCATTGGCAGAATTGTCCTCAAGGCCCTTAACAAGCTCAATCAAGAGTACTGCTGCAGTAAAAACCAATTGAGCTTGTTAATAATACAAATTTTTCTGCAGAAATACCGCACAGGTGCTTGCGATGTCACCTGCAGGTCGGTATCATCATCATCATCATCCAATCATCACTGTCCATTGGCAGAATTGTCCTCAATGCCCTTAACGAACTTAATCGAGAGGCCAACTCTACAGCGGAAGTACCGTACAGATGCTCGCGATGTCACCTGCAGGTCGGTATCATCATCCTCATACAATTGTCATCACTGTCCATTGGCAGAATGTAATTGATGATGACCAGTCCACGATCAGTACAGTCAACAAGGTCCTTACAACAAGCTTAATCAAGAGGCCAACTCCACGGCGGAAGTACCGTACAGATGCTCGCGATGTCACCTGCAGGTCGGTATCATCATCATCATCCAAATATCATCACTGTCCATTGGCAGAATTGTCCTCAAGGCCCTTAACAAGCTCAATCAAGAGTACTGCTGCAGTAAAAAACCAATTGAGCTTGTTAATAATACAAATTCTTCTGCAGAAATACCGCACAGGTGCTTGCGATGTCACCTTCAGAACGGTATCATCATCATCATCCAATCATCACTGTCCATTGGCAGAATTGTCCTCAATGCCCTTAACGAACTTAATCGAGAGGCCAACTCTACAGCGGAAGTACCGTACAGATGCTCGAAATATTGCATATCTTTTGGGGTGCTATCGTTCGGCATCGCACCAGTCCACGATCAGTACAGTCAACAAGGTCCTTACAACAAGCTTAATCAAGAGGCCAACTCCACGGCGGAAGTACCGTACAGATGCTCGCGATGTCACCTGCAGGTCGGTATCATCATCATCATCATCATCCAATCATCACTGTCCATTGGCAGAATTGTCCTCAATGCCCTTAACGAACTTAATCAAGAGGCCAACTCCACGGCGGAAGTACCGTACAGATGCTCGCGATGTCACCTGCATGTCGGTATCATCATCATTAGACATCGTTATCTTTGGATGGAGCACGAGTGACGTTGTCATGACATAGAGATGAGTTGCGGACTTTTTTCGAAACACAAGTTATCGATGTTTTCTTATAACATATAAATATGGCCTTGACACGGTGTAAAAAAATTCTTGAAAAATTATTCTAAAGTTTTCTAGACTTTTCCTAGGGAACATAAGTCGAAATAGGGAAAAACATTGTAACTTGCTAATAAAATGATTTGGGCACTTATTAAGTTAAATGTTATATTTCTTGGTTATAATTATAAATTTGTTGCAATTTTAAACTGACGTATTTTTTTATAAACTCTTTGGTTTCACAGCAACTAGGTACTTGAATATAATCTATCGATATCTAAGGTGTCGATAAAGTACGCTGCCTCTACGATTTTTTTGTTGGTGCTGCTCCAAAGATAACGATGTCTAATCATCATCATCATCATCATTCAAATATCATCACTGTCCATTGGCAGAATTGTCCTCAAGGCCCTTAACAAGCTCAATCAAGAGTACTGCTGCAGTAGAAAACCAATTGAGCTTGTTAATAATACAAATTCTTCTGCAGAAATACCGCACAGGTGCTTGCGATGTCACCTGCAGGTCGGTATCATCATCATCATCCAATCATCACTGTCCATTGGCAGAATTGTCCTCAATGCCCTTAACGAACTTAATGGAGAGGCCAACTCTACTGCGGAAGTACCGTACAGATGCTCGCGATGTCACCTGCATGTCGGTATCATCATCATTAGACATCGTTATCTTTGGATGGAGCACGAGTGACGTTGTCATGACATAGAGATGAGTTGCGGACTTTTTTCGAAACACAAGTTATCGATGTTTTCTTATAACATATAAATATGGCCTTGACACGGTGTAAAAAAATTCTTGAAAAATTATTCTAAAGTTTTCTAGACTTTTCCTAGGGAACATAAGTCGAAATAGGGAAAAACATTGTAACTTGCTAATAAAATGATTTGGGCACTTATTAAGTTAAATGTTATATTTCTTGGTTATAATTATAAATTTGTTGCAATTTTAAACTGACGTATTTTTTTATAAACTCTTTGGTTTCACAGCAACTAGGTACTTGAATATAATCTATCGATATCTAAGGTGTCGATAAAGTACGCTGCCTCTACGATTTTTTTGTTGGTGCTGCTCCAAAGATAACGATGTCTAATCATCATCATCATCATCATTCAAATATCATCACTGTCCATTGGCAGAATTGTCCTCAAGGCCCTTAACAAGCTCAATCAAGAGTACTGCTGCAGTAGAAAACCAATTGAGCTTGTTAATAATACAAATTCTTCTGCAGAAATACCGCACAGGTGCTTGCGATGTCACCTTCAGAACGGTATCATCATCATAATCATCCAATTATCATAACTGTTCATTGGCAGATTTGTCCTCAATGCCCAACCTACATCACATAGTCACAAAATATACAGGGTATCTTGGAAAGTACTGAGTTCCTTTAAACCACGCACCTAGGTGTATTAAATAAAGCATGTTAAGTGTGTTTAGTTTAGGGGCGATTTCTCCATACAATGTTAGTTAATTTGAAGCTCCGTTAAATATTTTAAAGGTCAAATCGCACCAACGCACCGCGCGGAACTGCGGCGACGCCACGCGTTACAACTAATATTGTTTACATCAACCTAAAACCACACTACAATATCGCTGCAGAGGATTGGCGTGGTGTGGCGCTATATACCTATTTATTTGCGGAGTATATATTTTAGATGAAAACAATCGGCAGAGGAGCGGCGCGGCGCAAATTTGGTTCTTGTAGAAATATGTTACGTATCACATGCAAATAAGGCCAAGCCTCTCCGCTGCCACGCCGCTATAGTAAGACTGACGTGCCGCAGTCATAAATATACATTTCTGGGAGATAGTTGTCGCTGTACGCTTGTTTTGAGAACAAAAAACATTGGGAGAAAAACAATGTTGTGTAGGACTACGTCCATTATGGAGTGGAGAATAGGGGAGATATACTGGGAAAATTATGTATAATGCTTATGAATTCTTCGTAAAAAAAATCGGCCAGGTGCGAGTTGGGCTCGCCCACCGAGGGTTCCGTTCCAAGATTTGTAGGTTATTCTGGTTGATAGACCTATATTTCATATGATACTCCACTTGGACAACTAGCCGAATTTTTTAAATTTTGTTTATTTTTCGGCCTCTATAAAAACAATAAATTTATGAAAATGATTTTTTTTGCGTTTTTCTTTAATTCGTACTTAAAAACAAAACTAGTTGCCAAATTTCATTGTTCTAGGTCTACGGGAAGTACCCTCTGAATTTTGATTCCCTTGAGAGGGTAAAAACACACGTTTTACGCGTTATTCCCAACGGCCCCGCAGATCGGCCCCGAGGGCCCATTGGGATTTTTCTTCCCAACGGCCCCGAATCTCTAAAAGTTTGAATTTGGGGCCGTTGGGACGAGAAATTCCCAACGGGAATAACGGGTTTTCACTGCATAAACGGCTATATCTTTTTAACTTGAAGTTAGGTGCTTGATTTTTCACAACTACTAGCGTTCATAAATTTGAGTATACGGTTTTAAATTCAACTCGATATCTTTACGTGTTCCTGAGATAAAGGGTCTTGACATGAGATAAAGGGTCTTGACAAAATGACAGACAGACGGACGGACAACAAAGTGATCCTATAAGGGTTCCGTTTTTTACCTTTTGAGGTACGGAACCCTAAAAACCTTGTAATTATCACTTTTTAAAAATTTTCACACATCTCTTACCTCATAACTGGTTGAATCACCTGAATGTTTGATAAAAATATGGTGCCGTGCTTCGGAGAGCACGCTAAGCCCTCGGCCTCGATTAACTGGTAACCGGCGGCGGCCGTTAAAAACATATCTGATGCATTTTAGTACCTACTAGTAAATAGTCGGTGTCAAAAAACTCTGACACCGGGTCATTTGGTCGTTTATCGGGTCTCTCACACGACATAAGAAGAACTTGAGATCAGTTTCAATCTCAAACCCGAAAGAAATAGCTACTGGAAAACCTTTCCAAAACTGTAGATTTTGCGCACATACCTATTTATGTCTTCAAATAAAAGTACAAAAATGTACTGCTTTCTTTTCCTAAAACAGACTAACATTTTGTCTTTAAATAGGTTTGTAGCAAGGAGGTAGCAAATGCGCAGGTAATGAAATTCCTTTGTATGCTTTCAAACGACTTACCTTGTTGATTATAGTCGAAGCTTATATGCCTATCGCGTAATTGGTTAAATACCAACTGACCGAACGGAAACCTTCTTTGTTGCAGTGCCCGTACTTGTGCATTAAATTTGAAACAAATATAGACCCTGGAGACAGTTGCGTCGCGGCGTAGTCTCTTGAACCGCGGACAAGAAAGTCTCCCGGGAGTTGCGTCGCGCACCTTCATACTAGCTCATTTAACTTGATGTCTCGCGTACCGTCTGTGTTAGCCTTTATGATTTGGGACAATTGACAATTTAGACAGCTTTCAATGTGGCGTCAATTTGGCATTTCTAGCAGTCACTTATTTGACAGCTTTGTATGCGGCGCATGTCACATTTCTTTGACAACAACTAATCGGTCGTTAAAAATCTAACAGGTCCCCGGAGCTGTCATTAGCTTTAACGCCCGATTTAGGACTTTGACAACCTTTTGAATCAAAACTGTCAAAAGTGAAGCATTCGAAAACCATAAAGGCTTACATAGACTGTAGGTACTTGTTTCGTGCCGGACCAACACGGGGAGGAAAACTCAAAGCTTATTTCAGATTGCAGTACTACCTGGGACGACGGGTACGACGATGTTGATGCAACGACAACCAATGAGAAGTAACTAAACTTTGGCATTGACATACTTTCGACCTTATTGTGTCGCGCGTTTTGCAGAGTTTTATCTAATCAATAGTTCACGCTATCTTTCAAACTTATCATTCCCAACAATCCACTGCTGGACATGGACCTCCCCTTATCGGGGGGTACTGCCATACTCACCATGATTGGCAGGCGGATTGGCGAACGCAATGCAAGTTGTTTAATTAACTGGCGCTGGCAGGTAGCGATAGTAGACCCAAAACCCCTGTTCGGTCTTTGCTAAAAAGCCGAATCCAGTATTCTACGCTAAGATCCTGCCGAAGCTGACACGTAAGTATTTTGCCAGGTGGGGCCGCTTGAAGATGTCGCTGAGCTAATCCTTGAGCCTGAAATATACATCAGGGACAAGGAAAACGGTGGCGTGACCCTTGTAAACGCACTTTTCAGGGGCCCTTCAGAGGGCGTCTATAGCGAGACGGGGAGAAATCGACGATGTGTCACTGCTAGGCGAATCGTGGGTTCGTGCGGACGAACATCCTCTCGCTGACGAAAGCTGCGGTTGCTCAAGCCTAGTCTGGTAGTAAAGTGTAGCCTGCTCTCGTTGCGCAAGGCTCTAGAGTAGAGACCCGCTGGTGGGGGGCCGGGGTTGCCCTGAGGCCCCAACACTAGGCTGTCCCATGCTTGTATGATTTCAACTTTTGATACCTCTTGGGAATCGATAACTTGGAAATAAAAAATGACATACATGGACGTGATACCCCAATTTTGGGGCTTATGATGGGGGCTTAAAATGTAATTTTGAGGGCACAGTAAGCGTACAGGCACAAATATCTCCTAGAAATGTATATCTATGACTACGGCAATTTGACGTGGAGATCTTCGCAACGGCCGCATAGAGGCCGACGACGACTCACCTTCAAGACCGAGCTTTATATGGTAGGGGTTGAATTGCTGTAGTTAGCCATGCACCTGTCCAGGTGTCTTGCAGGCGAAACATCACGCCGTTGCGAGATCTTACCAGTTTAGGTGATACCCCATTAGGAGGAGGCCCAAATTGTGCTCATCAGCTAGCGGCAACTTGGGTTTGGAGGGCGTGGCTGCGGAAGATGTCACGTACTTTCGTAAATGGGTGGGCTGCATCACGAAGACAAGGTGGCTCATCCGACTGCGGCTGCTTTAAAGGGAAAAGTCGTGACACCGTCGCCCTTAAGCGCGTATCGTTCATTTAACAGCGTGGAGATGGCGACAGTCACAGTTAAAACGTTGTATGCACGCCAGCCTTACTATAGCGGCGTGGCAGCGGAGAGGCTCGGCCTTTTTGCATGTGATACGTAACATATTTCTCCCAGGACATCAAAACATATTTTCTATTAGAACCAAATTCGCGCCGCGCAGCTCCTCTACCGATTATTATCAACTAAAATATATTCTCCGCAAGTAAATATGTTGCGCCACACCACGCCAATCCTCTGCAGCGATATTGTAGTGTGATTTTAGATCCATGTAACAATATTAGTAAAGTTGTAACGCGCAGCTTCGCCGCAGTTCCGCGCGGTGCGTTAGTGCGGTTTGACCTTTATTTATTTAACGAGCTTCAAATTAACTAACATTGCATTGATGAAACTAGCACTTAGTCACACATATTATTATAGTCACTTTAAGTTGGGACCAATGTTAAAAAATAAAAAAATGTTTTTCGACCTCCCATACAAAATTCACGATCAGAAACATTTCTTCGAAACATGAAAAAAAAATGGATCCTCCCATACTAAGTAAGTGACACACTTTTTCAGCATTTTTGTTTGGGAGGCCCAAATTTTTTTTTCATATTTCGAAGAAAAGTTTCAAACAAAAGTTGTTCAGTTTGTGAGTAGATCACACCCTCAATAGATTTGTACTTAATTAAATGTAACCCTATATACGCTTAAGGTTATAGTTAACATTTTATTATTTATTATGATTTTCGACCTATAAATCCTTTAATCCCATTATATTTTTTCAGAGCATCTTGATACGTACTTGCGAGGGACACGTTTACAACCTTGATCCAGCCAACTACAGGCTTAAGGATGACAGGTCGGTACTTTAAAGAGACATAATGAATTCTTATTGACAGCCGATATGGCGCAAACGGCGCTGTGGTTAGTATGCTTGCCTGCCACGCAGAGGTTCCGGGTTCAATTCCCGGTGGGGTCACTCACAAAGTTGATATTTATCACTTTGTGAATTTGTTCCCAGTCTGGTTAGGACATTGCAGGCTGAACCACCTGATTGTCCGCAAGTAAGATGGTTCCGTGCTTCGGATGGGCACGTTAAGCCGCCGGTCCCGGTTGCTGTTTATGATGGCGGTCGTTACACAACCATTTCAGAGGCCTGCTACTTGCAGTAGGCGGTTGAAAAACTCTGACACCAGGGTTCATTGGGTCGTTGAACGACTCGGTGTCCCACACGAAAAGAAGAAGATTTTAATTATACCGATTGACAAGTGTTTTTTTTTCTTCATAAATTTCCGCTACCTGGTAAAACACTGTACCGACCCGAAATGGAGCCTTCGCAACTTGGTGATCAGATCAGATCATAACAGGAGTCAATATCCACCACATCTCTCCCTTTCTCTCCACGTGGCCAAGCCATCGGAGTCGGTGAGCCTTCGTCTCCCTGATTATGTTTGGTTAGGGCACTAGCTGTTCGATTTCGGCATTCCTTCGTATTTGCCACTGCCGTCATCCCGTCTGGTGGTGCCTAGAATCTTGCGAAGGACTTTCCTTTCGGAGACTAAAAGTATTTTCTCTTCTGTTTGTGTTAGTGTCCAGGGTTCACATCCGTACTTTAAAAAAGGCCGTACGGTACGATTGACTGTAGGTTTTTTAAAGCACTCGCGATTACGTTCACACATAATAGTTTCTTTTACGGGTCTTATCGCGATAGTTTTTTAGGTAAATAAGCGATTTACCTGGAAACTCGACGTTTCGACTGAGTGACATCAGTCTGCCTGCGACCACGCACGACTGATGTAAGTCAGTCGAAACGTCGGGTGTCGGAAAAAACTATCACGATAAGACCGGTTAAAGTAACTTTTATGTGTGACTGTAGGTTTACGAATAATTTATTTATTTACAGGACGTTGGTAATCGACGTGAGCAATCTAAAACCGTGGCAGGTCGGTGACTTCTTTGTGATCACACAGAACCCTGATGGTGTTGAGGAGAGGATCAAGGCACTTACTGTCAGCAGTGAGTAGATTTGTCACTATCTAACATGTCTCTTTCTGCACTTCACAAGACTTCACATCATAAAAACCGAAACACTTTTGTTTGAATTATCAAAGAAAACATGAAACTTGCATGAAACTTATGATAATTTAATTATAACTTTAATTATGTTTCTTACTATTTAAAAACCTCTTAATACTTACTTACTATTAAACTGTATCGGAAAATTATTGCTAAACTCGTAGCGTATTACGAGTCGTAATATGCCCCCATTTTTTGATGAGGATCTTTAGAAGAGCAAGAATTGTATACTTGTATAATACACTTCCCATCACAAAAATCGAAACACCTCGGTTTTTCTTGTTTTTGGCAGAATTAAACACCAAAAAGTATTGTTTGCATTAAAAAAATTATATGACTGTGTAGCTGGCAGTTTCGTCTTTTCAGTGTGAATAAAAAAAATCAAAATTCAAAATTGGAACCCCACCTGTTTGTTCTGTAAATGAGATGAATGACTGAGACACGTTTGCAGTTTGCGCCTTTTAACGATTCATAACATTTTCAACATTAAAATTTAGAGCTTGTCTTATCTTATCTTAAAACTTTTGTTTTTTAATTGTTTACTGTGACTTTGGATCGCCTGAAAAAAGTTAGTTTTTATCTGAATCATGGGTATTTTGCCCGTAGAAGCTGCCCAAGTGGTGACATTGCCAAATTTTGGACTTGGTCATCGTTTTGTGGCTGAATGTTTGCATTTAAGCCTTACCTCTGTTCATAAAGCTTACAAACGCTATCAGAAGAAAGGTCTGTTTACGCGACGTTCAGAATCTGTCGGAAATCAGGTCAGTTCTGACCGACATGATCGAATTAATGTTATGAGTTCTTTGCAAAATCGACGCCTTAGCGCTTTTCAACTGCGGCAAAAGCTATCAAATGTACAAAAGGTGGCTAAAAGTGGCTCTACAATCAGAAGAAGGTTAAAGCAACGTAGCTGGTACCGCAACAGCCAGGAAACGGGCCTAAATCAACTGAAGACAATTAAATAGCGCGCCTTAACTTTGCAAGTGAGCACCTAAACTGGTCGTATACCCAGTGGATGAAATTCCTCTTTTCTGCTGAGTGTAGAATTACGCTGAATGGTAACCACGGTAGCACTATGGTTTACAGAAGGGATTAAAAATGCTTTACACAATGCTGCATTGATCAAAAGGTCAGTTATGGTGACAGTTCGTGAACGGTTTGGGAAGGAATCAGCGCCGACGGCATAACAGATTTTGTCTTCGTGTCTGCAGTTGATTTGGGCCCGTTTCCTGGCTATTGCGGTACCAGTCTACGTTCCTTTAACCTTATTATGATTGTAGAGCCACTTTTAGCCACCTTTTGTACATTTGATAGCTTTTGCCGCAGTTGAAAAGCGCTAAGGCGTCGATTTTGCAAAGAATTCATAACATCAATTCGATCGTGTCGGTCAGAACTGACCCGATTTCCGACAGATTCTGAACGTCGCGTAAACAGACCAGTCTTCTGATAGCGTTTGTAAGCTTTATGAACAGAGGTAAGGCTTAAATGCAAACATTCAGCCACAAAACGACGACCAAGTCCAAAATTTGGCAATGTCACCACTTGGGCGGCTTCTACGGGCAAAATACCCATGATTCAGATAAAAACTAACTTTTTTCAGGCGATCCAAAGTCACAGTAAACAATTAAAAAAACAAAAGTCTTAAGATAAGATAAGACAAGCTCTAAATTTTAATGTTGAAAATGTTATGAATTGTTAAAAGGCGCAAACTGCAAACGTGTCTCAGTCATTCATCTCATTTACAGAACAAACAGGTGGGGTTCCAATTTTGAATTTTGATTTTTTTTATTCACACTGAAAAGACGAAACTGCCAGCTACACAGTCATATAATTTTTTTAATGCAAACCATACTTTTTGGTGTTTAATTCTGCCAAAAACAAGAAAAACCGAGGTGTTTCGATTTTTGTGATGGGAAGTGTATTTTATTGATTGCGGGCTAAGTAAATCAAACCCCGATGTTCTGCATACCCCGAAAGTCCCATAGGTGTTTAAATTTTAAGTTTTTACCTATTTTATGCCATCAAACTTATACTATTTCTGTTTTTTTATACAGCACCTCGTAAGTACTTAGTCATTTACATATGACAGTTATATTTTTAAGAAAATTAAGTATAATAATAAGAATATTAATTTAGAACTTTTAAAGTAAACAAGGGAGGTTCAATATTAACATAGATTCAATTCAGTGGGAGGTACCTACATAAAAATATTTTTTCGATTCCATGTATGTATTTTTGTTTTAATGCTATACTTTTTATTTTCAGAAATAGGTACGAAAAACCGAGTAATTTTTTTCAATTTAATAGTCAGACGACCAAAAGCGTGTACGGATACGTCCAAATACAACGTATTGCAGAATTAACCCAAAAATATATTTTTCACCTCACCAGCTTGAAAAGAACTATTTGGTTGCGTAAATTTAGTCGGCAAAGGTCGTCTTTATTCATTGTTCGAAATTCAAATCACATTTCTCAACTTGTTGAGAAAAGTAGTGGAGAAAAGTGATTTGAATTTCGAACATCTAATTTAACACTAAGGCGCAAACTCCACCAAAAAGACGAAGGGCATAGGACGTAAGAATGACAGTTGACAGACAAGTTATCGTCAAATATTCTTCTTAGTTTTTGACTTAGCTGTCATAGATGCGACGCTTTGGCGACGCTTGTGTGCGCCTTTGTCAATACTTTTTCGTACATTTTGTATGGAAACGTCGCGATGTCAAACGTCAAGCGTCATGCCCTACGTCCGTATGTCCTCTCTGTGGAGTTTGGGGCTAAAGTTTTCAAAAACTAGTCCTAATAATGGCGGCAATTTTAGAACGAAAACTTCTAAATATTGACATTTTGTAAAATTTCTGAACGCATCTTTGACAATTTGTTTGGCGGGATTATTTTTAGACTAAATACTAGGCAGTATAGTCACACCCTTCGCCTAGCCATGAAGAACAAAAACATAATTTTCTCACTGGTAGAGGTGAAAAGTTGTGTGTACCACACGAAAGCAAACACATTTACAACTCGTGCTTTTGAATCCCTCATTGAGCTCAGGATACTACTTTTGAATCACTCGCTACGCTCGTGATTCAATTTTAGTATCCTTCGCTACCTCGGGTTTCAAAATTAGCACTCGCAACAAAAATCAACTTTGCTTTCTTGTTGAACAAATAACTATTTATTATTATCAGTTGATGAAATAATCACATCACTAGTCTAGGTTGGTGCAACACCTTGCGAACAAATTTCGATTCGGCACACCTGCTGGTTTACTTTCCATAATAGAATATAATAACTTATACAGGGTGTTAATTTAAATGTGTGCCATTCTTCAGGGTAGGTTTATTATCGATAAAGGATGCCGTAAAAAATATTGAAAAAATCCCAGTCACAATTTTTTTTGTTTACTTGGCTGACATTTGATTCAAATGCCTATATCTCAGCCGAAATTCGTTCAATCTCAAAGTTGTTTAGACGAAAATACTTGTATGGGCACTCTCTAAACAACAGCAATGCAAAAACGGTTTTTCAAAAAAATTTCGACTAAATTCGAAAAAAGTATTTTTTTTTGTCTGGGATTTTTTAAAATATTGTTTACGGCATCCTTAATCAATACTTAACTTACCCTGAAGCTATGGCACGCATTTAAATAACACCCTGTATAATATACGGTGTAAAAAAACTGCGCAACCAGCCCATGAAATTTAACAAGAACAATTTTCCCCAAAGAAACTAGGCTGAAATAAATAAAAAAAATAGGACCGCCCATACAAAATGTACCAGCCACCAGCCGACCGGCCGAGTCAATTTTTATGGGAGATTCCACCTTTTTTCATATTTCGACCTTTTTTCCTTTGGGTAAGCTGTTCAGTTTCATGTGCTGATTCACCCCTTTAATTATTTGCACTTGATTTTTTTACACCTGTATAATAGACAACTGCAGTAGTGGCCACTGCTCCATATAATAAAAATACGGCCAAGCGCGTGTCAGACACGCCCACAAATAGGGTTTCGTAGTCAACTTTTAAATATCAGGTTATTCAGCGTTACAAAGTTAATTTTGTTGCTGGTTTGTTTGCAGCTGTATGATTACCAACCGCAAAAAGAAAAACTTTTATTTTTCTGAAATCTTTCGATGTACAGTATCCGTTATAGTTTTCATGGTAACTTCAGATTAAGAAGTATATTTCATATTTTTAGGTTTGCGTTTAGGTATACTTTAGGAGTTACAGCTGGAACAAATTATGGCTCAAAAACGCCCCTTTCAAAAGCAAATATCTCGAGACAGAAACATTTTAGTGACTTTATTTGTAAGAAACCTCCCCTTAGTTTTGAAAGACCTATTCAACGATACCCTATTTAATATTACAGGAGAAAAAAAAAAATTTGTCTCCCTTTCACTTGTATGGGAGGGGGTCCAAAAAACATTTAAAATAATTTTTTCTCAACATTTCTGAATTTGGGTCAATACGATCTATCTTCACACCAAATTTGATATCGATAGCTCTAAAACTGACGGAGTTATGAGGGCGCGGCATACAGACAGACAGACAGACAGACAGACAGACAGACAGACAGACAGACAGACAGACAGACAAACAGACAGACAGACAGACAGGCAGACAGACAGACTTGACGAAACTATAAGGGTTTCTAGTAGACTACGAAACCCTAAAAACCAGCAATGTAGATCGAATTTCTCTGCACCGCATTTATTGGGACGCGAACGCTGCGAAGCCACGATTAAAAACAAGTGTAATTAATTATTACTTAAAAAATATATTTCTCCCATTTTCAAAAACGACATTCGCAATTTTTTTAATTATCTAAACGATTCTTTACAACTGAACTTTCCCTTTCGTAATTATTTATCATTCTGTAACACGCTGTATAATGTAAAACTCAAAACTTCGTAATATTTCGCGAATCTAATTAATAACAATGATATTTTTTTTTCAGATGAAAGTAAGTTTCAGCGTTACCTTAAATGTCTACTAAAGTACATGAAATATGAACTATTAGAATACTACTAATAAGTTTCCCGATAACTACAAATTTTTCTTTATTTGTAACTTGCAGACGACGGTAAGTAATCAAACGGCTCGAGCCCGTACTATATTTAATATACTTCTTATACCGGGTGTCAGGAAAAGTACTGCGTTATTTTAAATTACGCCTTTCATAGGTAAGATAAAATATGTTAAGCATATCTTTTGTAAAAAATATACCTGATATAATATTTCAAACCTACAGAACTTATGGCTTCAAGAAACGCAGTAGCTGTAAATTTTCTGACACCCTGTATTATCTAGCCTACGTCATCCCATTGCTGGACAAAGACCCCTTTTTTTCTAAATAAATGAAATAAATGTAGATTCAATCGGCTTCAAAGCATTTTTTTTCAATATGTTTGTATTGCACGAAAATGTAGAACGACATTCTATTCAACATATTTGATACGTTATTTCCATGGTATAATAAGATACTCCGCCTGGTATTCCATTCCGAGGCTCGTGAACCACGTGACTAACACAAGCCTACGTCATCATGCTTGTGGGTTACCAGAATTACCCACTTTTATGATATTTTTTGTAAATCATTTATGATTTATGATACTGTTAACTAATAAATACAATCGCTTGCCGGACACGATCAAAGATGCAGCTTCAACTCAAATATTTAAAACTAAATTGAAAAGTTGGCTTCAAGAGAAGCAGTTTTATGATTTTAAAGAGTTTTTGGGTGCCCCACTAACGTGATTAATTTATTTTTATTAAATATTATTACTTATTTTTAATTTATTGAATTTGCAATTTTAATTGTTATTATAATTCAATCAATTTATGCAAAATGACTTGTAACAAATGTTATTAATAAAGATATTGTATTGTATTGTATTGTACAATTTAAGTGTTGTTGTAAAGTTCAAGTTAATACACACGTAAATCTAAATTTTTACTAGTGACGTAGGGTTGTGTTTCTCTGGGAATGTAAGACCATGTTTTATTAGACTATGGTTATTTCCTTTAAAAATGCCACATTCTTACGTGCCAATTATCCGTCTACCTACATACATAACGCGCGCGAGTTAATTACTACCCTGACTGAAGTAATGCGCATCCTTATCATATCACATTTGCCAGTATCTCGAGTATATTCATCCAGGGGTTTAATCCTTGGATAAGTTTCGCAATCGCATTGCAACATCTTGTAATGCGTTCACCAACCCGCCTGCCAAGCGTAGTGAGTAGATATGGCAAATACCCCCCCTACTAGGGCGAGGCCCGTGTTCAGTAGTGTACTTTATTGTGGCTGTTTAGTAGTAGTAGTAGTATCAGTATTCGGAGAGCTGCCCTTTACACCCCGTACTTTATCTGCCGTTCTCAGAGATCAAAATCGAGCGGAAGACCGAGACGCTCCCGGCGGGGGCAAAATTCGACCACATGGCCGAGTGGAACTGCGAGAACGACCCCGAGTGTAGCTTGAGCGATATAACGTGCAACGGAGCGAGCGCCACCGCCAGCGGGCACGTCGCCGTCACGCCCATTTCGAAAAAAATAACTTTTAGTTTCCCTTCGTAAGTTTATGGGCGAAACAAGCTTTTTTATCGGAGATTTTCACAAACGCTTGCGTGCTCACAAGGGCTCAGCGAAATTCGACAATACGGCGGAACGGAATTACGAGAACGATCTATCGATAGCTCCCTAAATACAGACGTCAAATGCATGAGAAGTTATAGAGGTTCAGTAGTGCTGTCACTGGTGTTCTGCTACTGACAGACAGAGAGGTGGCGCCCAGCCTACTGCCGACAGTTCTAACTTTTTAGGCGCACTTTATAGCTTGCTTGCTTATACACTCGACTTCAAAAAAATCGCACGTCCGTAAAAATAGGCTTCAAGCACTGGTAATCCTTAAGACAAGCAGTTATTCGTAGCAATATTGGTATCATTCGAGAGCCCTATAAAAACTCTTTAATAAAATATCCATTTCATTTGAATAAAGAAAAAGCTTGACACTTCACGTCACTGTGAATGACAATGGAACTGATTCTCCTCTTCAAATTTTGTTTGTATTGTTTTGTTTTTTGGGTATAAAAGGGTCGATACAGCTTATTGGGGGATAAATTTGCTACTAACAGTCGAAGAAGACACAGAAGAATATCTTTCATCAGAAAAACGTCCTTAAAGATGGACACTACAGCTGCTGAAGCCGCCCAAGTTATCGCACTACTGCAATCAGGACTACGTCAGTGTGATGTTGCTCGGCAATTGCACTTGAGTCGCTTTTCTGTTCGAAGAGTGTACCAGCGGTTCCTGCAGACCGGTGGCTTTGTCCAAAGGCGTGGGTCTGGTAGAAATCGCTGCACTTCTGTGAGAGATGACCGATTCGTCGTATCGAAATCTTTGAGAAATCGGTTCTCTGATGCTGTTGAGTTGCAACAGCAGCTTCAGCCGTGAGTGTCTCTACAGTTAGAAGAAGCTACGGGTCCAAAATTAACCGCAGCGCATCGGCGAGCACGCTTGCAATTTGCTCGCGCCCACGTTAATTGGACCCTGGACCAATGGAGAACTGTTCTCTTCTCAGACGAAACGAGAGTGTGCCTTTTCTGCAACGATAGACGCAAAAGAGTATACAAAAGACAATGGCAACGTTTTGTCCAAGCCTGCATCCAAGAAACGGTAGAATACGGGGGCGGTTTCTGCATGTTCTGGGGCGGCATATCTGCCGATGGCAAAACTGAACATTCTTGCGTCTCTCGGACCGGCGGTGCTCGCGGGCAAGGGTCGATGACTGCTCACCGGTACATCACAGAGATCCTGGAAGAACATGTGGTCCCCTATGCTGGATTTATTGGCGACGGGTTCACATTAATGCACGATAACGCTCGCGCGCACACTGCTGGTATTGTGCAAGGCTACCTTCAAGAGGTTGGGATCCCTGTCATGCAGTGGCCAGCGAAAAGTCCAGATCTGAACCAGATAGAGCACCTCTGGGACCAGCTGAAACGCAAGGTTAGATCCCGTGATCCCGCTCCCGCGACTCTTCAGGAGCTCCAAGACGCCGTTATTGAGGAATGGGACAGTATCCCTCAAGAAGAGGTCCTAAAGTTGGTGCGATCCATGAGGGAGCGCATGGAAGACGTCATTAGGACTAGGGGGGGTAACACTAGGTATTAGGTTAGTTTTAAGCAACTTTGTTCTGAAAAATTAATCAGATTTCATTAGGGTTTTTAAGGATTTTTATTGTTTTGTAAATTTTTCTCAGTTCCAATAAAAAACATTAAATGAATTATTGTTTTTGCATTCTCTGTTTCCTTACCTTTCAAATGATACTGAACATTACCAATATTTCATAATACAAATACGACTGAAAGATGTTTGAAATAGATTTCTAAAAAGGTGCGATTTTTTGAAGCCGAGTGTATATGGGTCAATATTTGATAACCGTTCTTCGGGTCCTTTACCTGGCGATTTTTTTTTCGATATATGGTTATTTTATTATTGCATATTTATTAAGACCCATTTTCGAAGTTATTAGTGAAAAATCACTTAAATCAAACCACACGTTTGTCAAAATTTAATTTTTAAATTTGAAATAAAAGACGTAGCTGCCAATCTGTCACATAGCACAGCTATCCAGAGACACCACGAGGCTGACAGAAACATGACGAGCCAGCTTGAGGCAAGGCGCAGCCAGCCTAAAAGACCAATAGGCAGCCTGAGACACAAAGCAGTCAGCCAGAGAGACGATATGATCATCCTGAGATTTGACACGGCCAGCCTGGCACATGACACTGCCAGCCTAAGATACGATTAGGACAGCCTGAGAAATCACGCACTGAGCTACAGTCACGAAGCCTTCAGTCTGAGACAAGACGTAGCCAGCCTGAGTGACCACTAGACGGCCGGTACCTGTAATTCAACGCAGCCAATCTGAATGAAACACAATAAAGCGCGCTTGAGATAAGAAGCAGCCATTCTGAGTGACTGCTAGGTATCTTGTGTGTGACACAGCGCAGTCTGAGACATAACGAGGCCAGCCTGAGACATGAAGCAGACATCTGAAATGCAATGAAACGTAGAATGGCCGTAGATTATGTGCAAATTTAGTATAATCAAATGAAAAAAAATCATCGTAATATTGCTAGTTGTTGTATAGTCAGTTGTGCAACTTGTGCACTATGAACACTCAGCTAGATTAAGAAACGTCTTGCTAGCAAGCACATGTGTAATTCTGTAACTATGGTGATTTAACTAAAGTTGTGAAGCTCTACATAGGAACAAACCATAAATTGATCCACCACTATGGTGCCAGCCTGAGAGACTACTAGTCTGTCTGTGACACGACGAAGTCAGTCTGAGAGATGATGCAATCAGCCTGAGACACGACGCGGCCAGTCTGAGACTCGACGAAGTCAGTTTGAAAGACGACACATTCGGCCTGAGAGACGATGCAATCAGCCCGAGATATAGCGCGGTCAGCCTGAGACATCACGCAATAAGCCTAAGACAGGACGCAGTCAGTCTAAGAAAAGATGTGTTCAGCCTAAGAGGCGATGTAATCAGCTTGAGATATGACGCAGCCAGCCCAAAACAACACTAGGCAGCCTGAGACATGAAATAAACCTGAGGCACGACGTTGTTAGTCTGAGAGATGATGCAATGAGCCTGAAAAACGACATGGCCAGCCTGAGAGACGATGTCAGCTTGAAAGATGACGTATTCAGCCTGAGAGACAATTCAATCAGCCTGAGACATGTCGCAGTCAGCCTAAGACACGACGCAGCTGACCAAATACTACAAGAGAATTGATGAGTGACTCGGACTATCGACACGACAAAAACGCTGCTGCTCAACTCCTTAAAACCCTTAATATCCACGAGCATTGGACACCAGCGATATCCACGGGAACTGGGCTGACATGAGGTGGTGCTATTCAACCCTACAGACACGTCACAAAACACAAAATTATGCACAAAGAGTATAAAACTAATCAATTATATAACATGTGTCCCTTGACTGGCAAGAAATGTGCCTTGACTGGAGAAAATACTAGTCAAATGGCGTCAGTCAAGGGACTGAATTTTATGTTTTCTGTGATTTATGCGTAAACCATAAAATATGATCAAAACTTGTAAACAAATCTTAAATCTCAATAAAATTTGTGACGTTATGTTTAAAGAACAAGTTATTTGTAATAACTCTTTCACTACGAAAACGTGCCTAGGAAAGGGACCTGACGCAAGTATGAAAATAGGACCCGAAAACTGAAAACCTCCTAATTTATTTTGGGAGTGCCAAGGAGTCACCTGTTTCATCTCCTGGAATTACGAAGAGTTCCTGGCAGAAGGAGAAAACAAGACCTGGTTAATAGTTCTCTTAGTTTAAACGTACAAGTTGTATAAGACCACACGTTCAGAAAACGCAAAAACGTGTGACCAACTCAAAACGACATATTTTTTAACGCTGAACACAGTTAAATATTGTCTTATTTACAATTTATTAAAAATCTTCATTATATAAAGAGTATTTTAATAGGTAAAATGTTCCATCATGTCCAGCTAGATAAAATTCTACACGTGTTTGAATTTAGGAACAGCTGAGTGTCACACGCGAAGAACGCGAATTTTACCCCCGATTTCAGGTTTCAAAGCATGTATTAGTGAAATATATTTTACAATATGTGGACGGAATTAAATTTTCCAGATAGCCAATTTTAACCAGAACCTTTTTTTATGTGAAAATTAGTTTAAGTCTGTAACTTTGAAGCAATTAACGTGTGACCGCAATTTTTGATCTCTCAAAAAATCACCTATGTATACTCTAAGACCTTGAGCGACATATGTGCCAGTGGACACGTTGCTATATCGAAGAAAATCACATTCAGCTATGTGTGAATTTGAAGAAATTCACATAGCTAAACGTTATTTTTTTCGATATAGGCGTGACATGCCTTCGTGACGTCCCTTCGTAAGTCTATGAGCGAAACAAGCCTTCTTTGGCGAATATCCGGCAATAAAAAAAATCACTGTGCAA
This sequence comes from Phthorimaea operculella, assembly GCA_024500475.1. Classification (NCBI taxonomy): domain Eukaryota; kingdom Metazoa; phylum Arthropoda; class Insecta; order Lepidoptera; family Gelechiidae; genus Phthorimaea; species Phthorimaea operculella. Next base: position 883,925 of record JANFCV010000087.1, read on the forward strand.
ACGCTTGTGAATGGGATCAGCTTTCCTTGGTAAGTCTATGAGCAAAACCAACCTTTTTTTCGGCGATTATTCGGCAATAATTAAATCGCTGCGCAAACGCTTGTGAATGGGACCCTTTGTAAGTCTATGCCTTTGCACGGTGATTTATATGGCGATGTTCCAGCAAGCGTGATTGCAGATATCGCCGCGTTTTTTTTTTCGCGGCTATATACGGGGTATAAGGGACAGCTCTTCGAATAGCGATAGGGTGCAATCAGACCATGAAACTGGACAACTTTCCACTGGAAAATATTTCATAAAAAAATTTGACTGGCTATACAAAATTACAATCAGTCAGCATTTACTACGGGAAGTAAATTTTTAAGTCTCCTGCATCCTATCAATATTCGAAGAGCTGTCCCTTACACCCTGTATACTGGGTGAAATTTTACTAGTGACCGAAAGCCAAAATTTAGAACCGGCTGAACCGGAGAACTTTCCCCTAGGAACATAGGTCTCTAAATATGAAAAAAACGTTTTCGACCTCCCGTAGTAACTCAAATCAGCTGTTCGGCAATTTTGTGTGGAAGGTCCAGAAATACTTATCATCAGTCGGTTCTGAGTTTTCGCTATCGGTCACTAGCTAAATACCCTATACTGAATCTCTCAGTAAGATTCAATCGGTTGGTAGGTATTAAGGGCGTGAAATGGATCTATCTATGGATAGATATTAAGTTCAGTCGATATGATACCGGTATATCTATATTTAAAACTTATATGTATAAATTATTTAAAAACTAAAGTTAGTTTATTTTTATTCTATTTTTATATTCTGTGACTACACCTACACACAACTTTACTTACTTTTATGGATTTGATATCTCTTTTATTATTTTACAGATTTGCAAATCAAGAAGCCTGCGTTTACATGGCCGAATTCAAAGTAAACGAGAAACTATTCAAGAAGATCCTCCTGGTTATGGAAAGTAAGTAAAAAATACAAGCAAACGTATTAAAAAACAAAAACACGACTAGGTACAGTATTTTTAAAGTTGTATTTTGCGATTAAAATGAATTTATTAATACTTACCTATAGCCATTGTCACTCACGCTCTGAGACGAATCTAACGACACCTTCACATGTGAAGATTCGCCGTTTGGGCTGTAGCCCGCGAAAACTAAAATTTCTGGATACATATACACATACATACATACTTAATACATACATACGCTCGAAAAACATTATCCTCCTGAGGCAGTCGGATAAAAACTAGGTAAGTCAAGAGTACTGGGTCATTTTATCAATTCATTACAGTATAAGTAATAAAAAAGTTGTATGTTTAAAACGACATTATACTTATTTTAATATTTATATTCCCGTACAAAATTTTCGAACGTTTTTGAAAAATAGCTTACTTGACCTAGTAGCCAAAATGCGAGGGTATAGAATGTAAGAAAGAAAAAGAAAAATAATTTATTCAGTAAAGCAATCAAAACTTACAACTAAGATTATATTACACTAGCTGGTGCCCGCGAACTTTGTCTCGCCAAGGGATGTTTATGCACCAACAGAAGATAAAAACCATTAGGGAAAAACAGAGCTTTAAAATAATAATTTCTCATAGATGATATGATACTTTTTACTCCCACCATACCAAACATCAAAATACGTCGCAATAAAACCTAAAAAAATCTCTACAAAAACCACATTTGATGTTCTACCTGTAGGACCCAATACAAACAAATTATCAGAGCTAGGCCTACGCCAGATGACAACCTAAGAACAACATGACGCAGCCCGTCTTCTTCTAACTGTATCAATCAGGAGTCACTTGATTGTGTTTGTCTCAATTTTTGCACACGACTCCTTTCTTCTTCCAGGTAGTTAGCGGTGATTTCCTGTCGTTCGTAGTAGCGACTGCGAACAGCCAACATGTGCAAATCATTTTGCTCTTCTGTTTCGATCATCTGGGATATTTCATGGCGATGGCGGTCAGTAGACAGCCGTGAACTTCTTTTCTCATCTGTTTCTAGAGAAGGTGAGATTTCATGGCAAGAACGGTCAGCTGAGAGCCAATCTTCACGCTGACTAAATGACTCAGACTCGCGAGATCTGGCATGACGTTCACGGTCAGCATTGAGCCGATCTTCACACTGAGTAAATGTTTCAGACTCGCGGGATATAGTGTGACGTTAGCGGTCAGCTGTAAGATGCTATTCACGCTGAGTAAATGTCTCAGACTCTCGGGATATAGTGTGAGGTTTGCGGTCAGCTGCGAGACGCTCTTCACGCTGAGTAAATGTCCCAGACTCGCGGGATATAGGGTGACGTTTGCAGTCAGCTGTGAGACGCTCTTTACGCTGAGTAAATGTCTCAGACTCGCGGGATATAGTGTGACGTTCGTGGTCAGCTGTGAGACGCTCTTCACGCTGAGTAAATGTCTCAGCTACTTGTTCTCGAACCGTAGCTAATCTCTCTTCTCTTTGCGAAGTTGTTTCCGAAGGTATCCCTTTCATAGGCATAATTTATTTTCCACTGATATGTTTTGGCATAACATGTTTCGCATATTATTTTTTCACCTACCATTGCTTTGACATAATAATTTCTTGGCATAATATTTATCTTGGCATAATCATATTTTAGACTTTCGTATTTTATACTAACAATATTTTGGCATAATTGCTTTTGCAATATTTTTTTTGGACTAATATATATATATTTTATTAAGTTCTAATGGCAGGAAATGTAAGTCAATTTAGTATTATTTAAGAAATATTAGGTTAAATTAGGTCAGTTTAGGTTAGGTTAGGTTATTTTTATACAATTTAGGGGTTCTTCTAATGCATCAGATTTTTATGCCTATTTTGATTATGGATATTACAATTTATGGTTTTGTATTTTAGGCCTATGTACTATTATGGCAATATTTTTTGTGCGTAAAGAAATTATGCCTAAACTGTTATGCTTACATGAATTATGCGTAAATATAATTAGTTTAAATTAGAGTGTGCCAAAACATATTATGTCAATTCTTTTTATGCAAATGGATAGAGAACCGTTTCCGAAAATACTAATTCAGCATAATGTTCCCGCCTCGCAGCTAAACGAGCCTCATATTCTTCATCAGTTTCTTGAGATCTAACTTGTTTTTTGCGCTTAGAGTCCCTCGAATATTGAGAAAGACCTGATTTCTTTCGTCTAGGCATAATGATTCTTGTCACAATATAACTTGGACTATGACTATGAGGTGCAAAATATGATAATTTGTTAACTGCTCCCCTACGTTACCAGGTAGGCTATTGCCAAATTATTATACGTAAACCACAAAATAACATAAGCCCGAAAGCATCTACTCTGATAAAATAGGATATAAAATGGGAGTTTTAGCCAGTATTGAACTGTTACCGCCTTCACCACGTGGAGGTACTCCCAGCTTATGTTATTATTATTATGATTCTTTAAACAGGTAACCGTTACAAAACGAAGGGCAGAAAAGCTTAGTATTCACGTACACAGCTTTAATTTTCAGCGATTCAGCTTCAAAACTGACGGAGCTTCATAGAAACTTACCCTCCCCTTTTTCACCCCCGTTAAGGCGTTCCGTTTTCCATACAAAAATTCAATGGAGTTATGTATGTAAAGGAGACAAGAGTCGGTTTAAAAAACTTGATGGGGAGTCCCGTGGGTATATAAGATTGTCGCAAAACACTAAAAAGAATTTTTAAATCATCAGATTTCCCCGTAAAAAGCGAGTCGCCACTTTACGAAAATAGATGGAGCTACTGCTGCAATAAATACGTTTAATTTTATTGTGCAGAAAATACTGATTATCTTTTAACTATAAGTAGTTTTGCGACAAATTTACGTGTGCCTTCATCATTCAGAATAAAGTTTCTTTAAAAAGAAACTCTACAGCTCATGTGTAACCCGACTGAAGTGCAGTTTTTCGTTTGTATGACGTAACGAACCACCTTAAGACAGGATTTCCAAAAATCCCTATTGCGTCATTCTTAGTTCCTAACCACATAGACAAATATTAATTTTCATCGCATTAGCTTCAAAACTGACGGAGTTTCATACAAACTTACCCCCCCCTTTTTACACACTTTAAGAAAAAAGAATCAAAATAAAGATAGCCTATATGTTAGCGAGGACTAATAGCTATATAACAAAGTTTCATCAAAATCCGTTCAGTAACAAACAGACAGACAGAAAGACAAAAAAAATTTAAATCTTATTTTTGGCTTCTATTGGTTGTATAAAGATCCCCCATCTTAGTTTTTCTTTTATATCTTTAATGTACAGACATGAGGTTGTTATAATTTTATTATATGTATAGATGCAGTACTGAAAAGGGTATCTTGCTCTTGGCTATAGAAGGTCCTATTAAATTCACTGCAAATATTTTAGGGGCAGATCAAATAAAATATAAGCATGTACTAGGCAAATTCTTAAACAAATCAACATGCTAGTTTTCAAGAAAATTGCATTTAACTAAAAAAAAAAACGAAAAAGTGCACCCTGTTTGTCCTAGAAACACACCACTAATCGCGTTTAATTTACGCGCCAAAATAAGGTGCTGTGATTGGTTGGTTGTTAGTGTGCGTGCCGTGTAAGTGAATCCTGTCTACGCGGCGGAACGTCAGTCGGGTCAGTCAAAGGATGTTCTCGTAATTAATTAAAAAGTTTGTTTGAAAATGAAAAAAAAATCTAGCGAGTAGATTTGTTTTTAAATGCCTTAGATATATTTCTTATACATATTTACGCATGCCCTTAAAATATTTGCAGTGAATTTAATAGAACCTTATGTACTACATATAGAGGATGTTACAACACAGCACGCTGTACAGTCAATTACCGCTCGGACAACTTTGTACTAACTGTTCTTTCACCGCGCGCAATAAGGTCTACATCGGTGCAACCGCAGCTGTATGTGACCCTAATGACGCGCTATGTAGCGCTCAGAACTAGGGTTGAACGTTTTAGTAGTTTTAGATAGAAATTTTTTGTAAATTACTTTTTATTTTAAATATTTTTAGACGTATTTAAAACATTTTGTTATAACTACAAACCGTATTCGTGGTTTAATGGAACGTACTACTTTTCCTAACACCCAGTATAGAAATACATTAAAATTGATTTTTTGATTTGAAACAACTTGTTTTTTGCAGTGCAATGTAAGTTTTTTGATTTAATGAATTGATACCTGTAACGTTCAAATAAATAAGTATCAAATACCTCCCAAAAAGTACCTTTTCACCTCACCAGCTTGAAAATAACTATTTTGCTGCGTAAATTTTGTAGGTAGAAGTCGTCTTTATCCATCGTTCGAAATTCAAATCACATTTCTCAACTTGTTGAGTAGAGGTAAAAAGTTGTGTGTGTACCGCACGAAAGCAAACACATTTACAAATCGTGCTTTTAAATCCTTCGCTACCTCGGATTTCAAAATTAACACTCGCAGCAAAAACCAACTTCGCTTTCTTGTTGTGCAGCAAAACCAACTTTGCTTTCTTGTTGTACATATAACTATTTACAGACGTTTTTTTAAAATAATCGTAATCGTATGAAATTGTTTCACACTCGTATTTAAATTAACCCATATGATTATTTTATATTTTAGCTGATGGTAATATTTTTTTTAATGTTACACACACCTTTAAAAAGCAAAGTAAGCAAATATGACCCGAAGTAGATATATAGGGTGAATTTTTACTATTGACCGATATCGAAAACTCAGAACCGGCTGGTAATACGCCTCTCTCATACGTTTTACCACCTACCCTGCAAGTGATGTAGGCGTGATATATGTAGGTATGTATTCTCATTCTCACTTTTTTTCTAGCGGTGAAAATCAAGGAGTTTGCAAAGTTGCCTTCACCGAAGCGAGGCGAACAGTTTGAGCACATTGTGGAATACGAAAGCGCTTCGGAGTGCACGGTTGAAAAGGTATTGGTCTTCAAGTATACCTACATAAGCAAGCTATAGAGTGCGTCTTAAAAGTAAGAACGGTTGGCAATAGTTAGAACACAACTTCTATCTATGTCAGTAGCAAAACGCCAGTGACAACACTATAGAACCTCTTTAAACTTCTCACACATATTTCTCACACATTAGACGTGACAACACTATAGAACCTCTTTAAACTTCTCACTCATTAGACGTCGTCACAGAGCACCAAAAGAAAAAGGTTTCATTTGTCTATGGACGTCGTTATCTAGCTAGGGATCAACTGTATGTGTGTTGACTTACAGTACCTACGGCGGGGGGCGATATGCGTTTTCTATAGCTTGCTTATTGTCTCTCATCTCATTTAGCCGTCGGGATCCCACTGCTGGGCAAAGGCCTCCCTCCCCGCGAATTTGCAGGTGGCCCCATACCATAGTAGAAGTTGTGCAGAATCACAAGTAGAAACATCCTGCAAAGTTTGCGCATATATAGGATGCAATTTTATTAGTGGCGGATCCATTAAGGGTGTGTTCTGCCCATGAAACTGAACAACTTTCTCCAAGGAACATAGGTCGAAATATGTTAAAAAAAAAAATGGTGTTCCCATACTAAGTGTGTTGGCCGGCCTGGTCAATTTGTATGGGAAGCCCAATTTTTTTTTCACAATTCGACCTATGTTCTTTGGGGAAAGTTGTTCAGACAGAACACACCCTTAACGGATCCGCCACTAGTAAAATTGCACCCTATATTTGCGTCAACACGATCTATCTTCTCACTAAAAATGTTGATAGCTCCAAAACTGACGAAGATATGGGGGTACGGCACACAGACAGACAGATAGACTTGACGAAATGATAAGGGTTTCTAGTAGACTACGAAACCGTAAAAAACAATAACTTGTTAATTCTACATTTCAAAAATTAAAAAAACAAAAATAAATGTCATTGTGTATAAACAATTATAATACATTGAGATGTCAATAATTAAAATAAGTAGTATTTAATATAATAAGTACACTTCTAATAAAAAAAAACAATACACTTACAGGTTTTTCATATTTTTTGCTAACACGAAAAAGTAGAGTTTCTTGCTGGCAGATTTTTCTTTTTGGTGTGTAAATTAAATTAAATAAAAATTCAAAATTGGAACCCTGGTTGTTTTATTGATAAGATGAATTACTGACAGATATTGAACGGCGCAAACTGCAAACGTGTATCAGTTCAGAAATCTGCTATATCACGCCTTGGGCGGCTTGTGCGGATAAAATACCCATGTTTCTGGCGTTAACTGTTTTAGGCGTTCCAAAGTCACTGTAAACAATAAAAAAAAACACATTAATTTTGAGAATAAGATAAGACAGAAAGGAAATTTTAATTTTGAAAATGTCATGAAACGTTAAACGGGGCAAACTGCAAACGGGTGTCAGTCATTCATCTCATTTACAAAACCCTTCAGTTCCAATTATTTATATACCTACGCACTGAAAAGGTAAAACTGCCAAATCATATATTTTTTATTTATACCTTCCGTGTTGAAATTGGCCAAAAACAGGAAAAACCAAGCATTTTTTTGATGTAGAGTAGAGTGTATAATGATGATATAACTACATAGGCCCGCAATTGAAGATAGGTGGCTTAAAAATTTTACCGTCCAATAATAATTAATGTCAAATGGAAGTGTCATAGAAAAATAATACCTGTTTGCACCTTTGGTTTGCACTATCACGCGGTCACACATAATCCCGCCTGAAATGCTTTCAGAATACTCACTTAAGATCCGTATTATGAAGTATTATTTTATAGTTATATGTGGTTGTGTATTCATGTAGGTCACTGTAAACGGCATACCCCTGGAGGTGCAACAAATGACGCGGCGAACCGGCGGCGGTGGCGGCCCAGGAGAGTCCATCGCGTTTTACGTACTCGGCGATAAAACTATCACCATAAGGTACATTTTGTTTATCTACACTCATCTCGTAATATCCGTTTTACAGAATCGAAAGTAAGTACGTAATGAACTGCATTATGAAATAAGTTCCTTACTAAAATTTTAATCGTAATGAAACGTAATGTCTAGTGTTTCAAAAAAAAACGAAACGAATATGCCGCTTTTTTATTTCCTGAGCCAACAGTAAGTCAAATAAAAAAATAACAAATGCCAACCGGGCGGGACGACGCGACACTTGAAGTTATGAGGACTTATTTACTTATTATTAAATCTTTACTTCAAATCATTTTTCGAATTAAAATTTACCGATAAATGCTTTTTGATTTTAAAAGCTGTTATGTTTTTATGAGCCTCCATTTTAAAGTTTAGTTAAAAAGATACTTATGTACAAAATTCGATCAGTTGGTGGTTCAGAAGATAGGCTTGCAATCGCCATAGTGCAGTGTAGAGGTTTGAATTATTTTTCATAGTTTTTCTTGTAGAGTGCAGATAAAATATTGTATGCAACTGCATATAATTAGGCTTTAGAATGCTCGTATCATGTGATAAACAGACACTCACATCCTAAAGCCTCTCGTTATAAGGCAATTGCATAAACTACTATTATGCCACCGTAAATTTGCAAACATCGCTAGTTATCAAAACATCTCGCAAAATACAGATTGTATTCGAAATATTGCATAAGACATACGCACGGATGCCAATTTAACGTATCATTTTTCAGAATATTATGAAGTAAAACTGTATTTTTACGGCTGTTTACGCTCTGCCTACTTCGCAAGTGATATAGGCGTGATATATGTATGTATGTAAATACAGGATTTTAATTGCGTGCCGTTAAGGCGAGGATCCACGCTGTAACTACGATTTCGGGGGTGGATTGTGGGGGGCGAAGTGGGGGTAGCGGGCGACTCGTGAAAGGTCATCGGCAGGCTGTTTTCACTGGGAGGACCATTAAACTTCTTGTAAAAATATATTTGTTGAATTTAAATAAGTATTCTAAAACCTACTACTTATACTTAGTGTTAGTGCTCGGGAATTACAAGAAGAATATGGTACTATAAAAAACTAAAGGAAAATAGTAGTAAATGTTACAAAAAACTTGAAATTATGTTTCTATTTTTGCTGAACATGCGTTTTTTTTTTCTTTAAATCGAAACGTATCAATCCAACCAAGTAAAACAAAAGTGTTGCCTATCTAGAGGACAAATTGAGGACATCGTATTTTTTTTGTGATCTCGGTAACTACATTAAGAGGCTTAAAAACTGAATCAAACGTAGCGCTGTTCTTCATTTTGTCTTATGCAGCCCGCCTTAAGGTCAGTAAAAACCACAGACAAAAAAAAGACGAGTAACGCAAAAACTTGCGATGGCATATTCTGTCTCTGTTACCGAGCGCTTGCACTGAGGAGATTTTTGACGGATGCTTATCGGAAGTTCTTTTCGCACTTGTGGAAAAAAAAACGAGATATCCGAGAGTTCAATCTCTTTAGCACAAACGGACGTCAGGTATGGGATCCGATTGTTTTTATTAGAATGTTTTGTATGTTTTTCTAGAATCACAGAGTTCTCGGCAAATTTATGGGCGGGCGTCTACCAAGCCAAGTTCATTTGTGATACAGAAGAAATAACCAAATCGGTCCTGGAAATTGGCGGGTAATAATAACATATTTTATATATAAAACCAAATATAGCCAGCTGCTTTTTGTGATTTCGTACATAGACCTATAGGTAGTAAAAGATACAGCAGATGCCCAGAATCACCAATTTAAATAAATGATTGCTCACTTTAAGAGGTCATCAAGCATAGCTCAAAAGTTTGAAGTATGAATCAAAATGAGTATTTGATTGAACTTCACGTGCAATTATAATAATATAGGGATGGTAAGGCCAGCAGCAGCGTTCCTTGCAAATGCAACATCTAGAACTGAAACTGAACAACGTAGGCTGAAATGGATATGTTACAGGCAAAACCCTTAACCAGTCAATAACGTTATTGACTGGAAAAACCAGTCAATTACGATATTGCCTAAGGGCCTCAGTCAAAACCCTTATTGACTGGTTTTATCTATTAAAAGCAGTCAATAACGATATTGACTGACGTGCCCAGTCAAAACCCTTAATAGGTACTTCTGCCCCGGTAGCAGCAACCTAGACTGGCTGGCTGACTGTCTCGATCGCCGGTTGTTATTCCTGAGGACATGCCCAAGTCGCAGACGGCTTTTCACTATCTAATGCTGACATTAGCGTATACGTGGCTTCACCTCCTAGATGTCATAGACTTCACGACGGTGGTTGTTAGGCTCCCGCCTAGTTCAATCGGCGAGCGAGGCTGTAGGCTTTCTTCTAGCTGCGACCATCTAACGGTCCTGATGGTGATCTCAGACCAGCCAGGCAGTCTAGGTTGCTACTACCGGGTCGGACGTACCTATTAAGGGTTTTGAAAAAAAATCTAACGATCCTGATGGTTACTATGCAGTAACCATTTGCGTTGCGGTGAGTTTATGTGCGATGCGGCGGGTAGCACTGCGTTGCGGTGAGTTTATGTGCAGTGCGGCGGAAATCAGTGCGGTGCGGAGAGTTTCGGTGCGCGATGCGGCGGTTAGCACTAAATTGCGGTGAGTTTAAGTGCTTTGCGGCGGAAAGCAGTGCGGTGCGGGAAGTATTGTTGTGTGTTGCGGCGGGTAGCGCTGAATTGCGGTGAGTTTATGTGCTTTGCGGCGGAAAGCAGTGCGGTGCGGGAAGTTTTGTTGCGTGTTGCGGCGGGTAGCGCTGAATTGCGGTGAGTTTATGTGCTATGCGGTGGAAAGTAGTGAGGTGCGGGAAGTTTTGTTGTGTGATGCGGCGGGTAGCGCTGAATTGCGGTGAGTTAATGTGCTTTGCGGCGGGAAACAGTGCGATGCGGAGAGTTTCGGTGTGCGATGCGGCGAGTAGCACTGATTTGCGGAGAGATTATGAGCGATGCGGCGGGTAGCACGGCGTTGCAGTGAGTTTATGTGCTATGCGGCGAAAAGCAGTGCGGTGCGGAGCGTTTCGATGTGCGATGCGGCGAGTAGCACTGATTTGCGGTGATATTATAAGCGATGCGTTGGGTAGCAGTGCAGTGCGGTTAGTTTAGATGCGATGCGGCGGGTAGCAGTACGGTGCGGTGAGCTACGGTGCGATACGGCGGGTAGGAGTGGTTACTGCATAGTAACCATCAGGATCGATATATATTTTTTAAATAAGATAGGCTCGCATTTGTCTGCTATCTCACCAGCTGATAAAAGGAGTAATCCTAGTCAGCGACGCGATCCCCGGAGGTGGAATGGGAATAATCAGGTCGTGGGGCGATTGTGCACGCTCACTGAAATGCATCTTATAGAAGATAGAAGATGGAGGCAGTCAGAGTGAAAGTCTACTGTTTCGCTCGCCGGTGGCACTGAGCCCGAGTCCTCGAGTAACTATCGGGAGGTCTATGACTTCTGGGAGGGGAGGCCACGTATTTGCTGCCGTCAACATAAGTGAAGAGCCGTCTACGACTTGGGCATGTCCTTATGGAATAACAACCGGCGAGCGAGACAGTAGACTTCCACTCTGGCAGCGACCATCTAACGGTCTTGATGGTGATCTAAGACCAATCAGGACATACCTATTAAGGGTTTTGACTAGGCACGTCAGTCAATAACGTTATTGACTGATTTTATTAGACAAAATCAGTCAATAAGGGTTTTGACTGAGTACCTTAGGCAATAACGTTATTGACTGGTTTTGCCAGTCATTAACGTTATTGACTGGTTAAGGGTTTTGACTGTAACAGATATATGGAATATAAAACAGTATAAGACGTACATGAAAAATAAATTCGGACCTCCCATACGACGAAGTAACTCACTATTGTAATAAATAATTTAAGAAATCCAAAATTTTTCTTAGTCCATTTATTTTTCATATTTTGACCTTTTGTGTTTACTGTCTTTTCACACTTGGGCGAATTTCAAATTTTCATCCTGTTCTTACACGACGTATGTTTTTCATTTGTCAGTTAACGCCGAATTTTTACTGCACATGTTGTGGAGAAAATTTTCTGTTGAATATTTTTTGACGCGTATTGTGCGCACCCGTCATATTTCAATAATTTCATGGAAAATATCGTTTTCAGTCGTATTAAAAAGTAGTTAATTTGACCTGTCAGTCAAGTAGCGGATATGGTCATCAGGCAGGATTCCGGTAATGAAGTGCGTACTACTCTGACAGATTTACGTTCACCTTAAAAATCAAATAATAAATTTTGTTTACAGGGACGACAGTGCAGGTAACTTATACCTTTAGTTCTAAATTAAAATTTGATCTTGCTGAAATCATCATCATCACCATCTGCTTGATTTCCAAATCAGTTGGGATCAGCGCAGCATGTAGGTATTGTGAGAGCACGAAATCATGTTGCTAGAGGATTTGGTAATATGGATTGAGTGTGCACAACAAAGTAATTGTAATTTTTTCTTTACTTTACTATACGATCAGTAATTCAAGCCACTAATTTATTCTGAGATTTTACTAAAAACTGGTATGCAAGCCTCATATGTAAACTTGTTACATTTGCACGCCGAGGGGTTCTCTGTGAGGACTGAGTGAGCACACATTACTTTTATTTATTATAGGTATGTTTTAACTTTTTACAAATAGAGGGATTTATATTACAACTAGCCTTCCGCCCGCGGTTTCACTCGCGGTATTTATCTGTTTGGTTTACTAAAAAAGTTTTAAATACATTGCATTTAAAATCCAAAAATTTTAAAACAGCATCAAAGATCACGAACTGAAGATGGATTTCGACTACTCGACAACAGATGGCGTCACTACTTGAGGGATTGTAAAAGCCCTTCATCATCTTCCTGCCCTTATTCCAATTACTTGTGGTCGGCGCAACACGTTTTGTTGAACACAAAATCGTGTTGCAAAGGGTTTGGCTTCATTTTACGACCGGCCGCCTACCAAACGTCAACCCTCCTTGGCAATGCTTTTGTGGTGGATTAACCGCCACCATACGGTTAGCCCTGGCTGTTTGGGTCGGGTTTATCCGTCGATCGCCTCTTACGACCCTCACGGGAAGAGACGGGGTGGTGTTATTCTACTCTGCCGGCACCACATGGCACATGGATTGTAAAAGCCCTTATATCTTTAAAATTACGCCATTTAAGTTAAAACGGGAACTTTCTTGTTCGAGGGGAGATAAAGGGCCATTGCACAATATAAGTCCCTTTATCGTCCCCAGAATCCTTTTTAAGTTTTATCGGCACGTACATTTTATCAACTTAGTTTTATTATATACTAGCTTTTCCGCCCGCGGTGTCACTCGCGGTATTTAGCTGTTTGGTGTAATAAAAAGTTTGAAATACATTGCATTTAGAAACGCAACTCAAATAATAGTTGTTCTGAATGGAGTTCAACTAATCGACAACAGGTGGCGCCACTATTGAGGTATTGGAAAAGCCTCTTATATCTTTAAAAATACGCCCTTTAATTTAAAACGGGAACTTTCTTGTTCGAGGAGGGATAAAGGGCTATTGAACTATATAACTCCCTTTATCGTACCTGGAATCCTTTTAAAGTTTTATCGGCACGTACATTTTATCAACTTAGTTTTATTATATATAATGATAATGATTGTTTTAGACCTTTTACAAAATAATTATGACTACTAAACATTTATTTTTAAAGTGCTCACTCAATGCGCACGCACACAGTAAAACAAGCTTAAGGGCAGCTGCTTGCTGTGATAAGAATAATCCTAATAGGAACAGCGCATAAAATTTGTTATTATTATATCCACCAATTATTTAATTTCATTCCTGCATTGTCAGACTAAAGCTATTAATATGGGTAAGAATGCGCAGCTTAATCCGGACCGGACCATAATTTATTGATTAAGGCAGTAAATAGAGAATTTACAGAAAGACAGCTCGCCCCTTCTTCCGGTCATTTATGCCTACACCACTCTAGGGTTGAAACTTTGTTTTTCTGAATTTTTAATATTCCGTCAAACATGATTAGGTACATTACTTACATTATATCAAACGTACACTATAAGATAGTATATACAAATATTTGCACTTTTGTGTCGTACCGTAATTTTACCGTCCGCCCGCATCGGACGATGTTGACACTCGCTACTAGCCGGTTCGAATCGGTTCGGCATTGCACGTAAACGACGGCGTGTGGATGTCTGCGTGAGTATAGCGACGTTCTCTTGAAGCCGGCTCTCTGGATTGGCGCCTAGCGAATACTTACTTTGTGATTACGGGTAAGATTGCGCAACATATTGTATTCGAGTCGAGAGTAAAAGAAAAGATAACTTAAATTGAAGTAAAACGTTTCTTATTAGTAAATGGGTGTCAATTTAATAAGTTTGTGAATAACAGTAAGAATGTTTTATGATTTAGCTCTGGAGATTTAAGATGATGATGATAACAACCTATATGAGATATTCGCTATGTGCTTAAAACTATTGTCCAAAAAGACTACAGACTTCATTCATCGTTTGCCAAAATATTAAAAATTAGAATAAAAAAATATCAAAATTATATAAAAGTTATTGTTTTGACTACATCCAAAATATTGAAGACGTCATGTTTATATAATTTCATACAAAATATCGTTTTTGGTCGTCTTAAAAAGTAGCTCATGTGACATGTCAGTCAAGTACTTAGCGATTACTGCATCCCTTTAAGAATACAGCCAACTCCTCCACTCTTGAATCACCTAAATTTAAAAATGAAAACTTTGTAATTCTTTATACCAACAAATTTTAATCAGGCTAATGGAGATTTAAACTAACTTGCTATACTAACGTGGAACAGGATTGGTTTCACCTTAGTTTATCACTCTATTATTCACTAGTTCACAGTTCAACATCGAATAATGTTTTAACACACTAATAACAAAGATTTCTCCCGCACACTACTGGTTGCGACAGCAATGAGTTTGCTGTACAAAACGCAAAACTAAAAGATTTCTCCCGCATGAGAATTCCACACAATTAAAATATAGGATTAACTTCCACACTGGACAGGGAACTCTTCCCTGGTGGTCAAAGCACACACGAAATAATAAAACCCAGACTACTTAAAATATGTGTCTAACACCGGACGCGCGAGTGACTAAAAAGAGGTTATATTTGCCGGCGGCCGCGTGGTATCGAACCGACTGAACGAACAAAGGGCAAACATGGCGTCGGTCGCCTAGCTGGCGTCAGTCGCGCGGTCCGTCAGACGAAATGGCGGGAAACAATAAAACGCGCGTATACATGATGCGAAACTAAACATTCACCCGCCCCGGACCGACCCATCGGTCCGCTCAATGCATGGCAGGCGTGATAATGTAGCTACTGCTCGCTTAAGAACTGAATCCCCCACCTGAACTTCTGCAACTCGAGGAGTGCCATCACTACCCGGAAATAGGTTGAGAATGCGCCCCCGGCGCCAACGCAGTGGCGGTAGGTTGGCATCCTTAACCAGAACGAGATCCCCAATGCAGGGGGGTTCAGTCCTGTCCGTCCACTTAAGGCGTTGCTGCAGAATGTGCAAGTACTCAAGCGACCAACGCTTCCAAAAGTTTTGAGTCATTTGCTGCAACAACTGATAACGCGACAAACGATTGCTATTCACCTCCGTATAGGGATATTCCGGCAAGGCGTTAAGTGGGCGGCCAATTAAGAAATGCCCTGGCGTCAAGGCCTCTAAATCATTTGGGTCTGAGCTGAGCGGACACAAAGGACGCGAATTGAGTACAGCCTCAATTTTACAAAACACGGTCGCCAGCTCCTCGAAAGTCAAAATTGTTAACCCTACAACGCGCAACAAATGCGTCTTAGCGGACTTTACAACCGCTTCAAAAATACCACCCCAGTGAGGGCACGCTGGTGGATCGAACACCCAGGTAATGCCCTGACGGGAGAGGCCCGTGCTGATGGCTTCTTCGTTCTCCCTTAAGAACGTTACAATTTCCTTCATACACCGATCAGCACCCTTAAAGTTGGTACCACAATCCGACCTGATCAGCGCTGGTCGCCCTCGTCGCGACGTAAATCTCTCCAGCGCTGCCAAAAGGCCTCCGTAGAAAGGTCGGCCACGAGCTCCAAGTGGACGGCCTTGGTGGCTAGGCACACGAACACGCACAAGTACGCCTTGATAGACTTTGCGTTCCGTAGGCGTGATGCCTTTACCATGAAAGGGCCTGCGAAATCCGTTCCCACACCTGCAAACGTCCAGGCCTCCGTCACCCGGTCCGGTGGAAGATCTCCCATCTGTGGCTGCATTGTGGCTGCCTTCAAGCGGTAACAAGGCAAGCACCTAAACACAACGCTACGTACCGTTCGTCGTCCCGATAAGATCCAAAACTCGCGCTGTAGAATGGCCAATAGCGCATTACAGCCCGCGTGCGAGTTTTTCTCATGACGATCCCTGACTAAGAGCTCAACTAAGGGTCCCCTTTTGGAAGTAACAGTGGATGCCGAGCCGAAAAGGGCAGGCTAGCGTTCCGAAGTCTGCCTCCAACCCTGAGCATACCTTGCTCATCCAGGAATGGGTTGAGGCGCACAATTCCTCCCTTCAGCTTTCCACGTCCATCCCTGAGCAGCCTGACCTCCTCTTCAAAATGTTCCGCCTGGACGACTCTAACTAATGAGCATAGAGCCGCATTCCGTTCCGCAGGCGAGAGGACAGGTGTAAAGTTCCGTTCTGCTTGAGGCTTCCTGCAGTTGTTCACGAACCGTTTGATCCAACCTGTCACCCCAAGAAGTTTGTCGAGGAGCTATACCGTTCCAGCAAGAAAGCTGGGTTAGGCTTCGGTACGAGTTGCCCCACGTTCACTCGCAAACCTCGATCAGGTGGCCCAAGCGGCGCCCTGCACTCGTTGAATGGCCATTCCTGCGGCGACTCAGTCAGCCATTGAGGTCCCCACCACAGTGGGTGACTCACCAAATCAGGTGCCCTGCACCCGCGCGAAGCGCAGTCCGCTGGGTTCCATTCTCCCGGTACGTGCCTCCACACTAACGGAGTTTCCGACCCCGTAATCTGTGACACCCGATTTGCCACGAAAACCTCAAGTGTATGTACCGACGTCTGCAACCAGCACAGAACTATCCGACTGTCAGTCCACGCGTACACCGTTTCATCCAAGTTGATGGTACCACGCAGATTGCAGGTTACATGATTTAGCAAGCGCGCTAGAAGAGCTGCCCCTGCCAATTCCAATTTGGGGATGGTCCATCTAGTTCTGACTGGTGCCACCTTACTTTTGGCCATAACCAGACGCACGTGCACAGTTCCCGTTGAACTTGCTGTCCGAAGGTATACAGCTGCCGCGTACCCTCGCTCCGAGGCGTCACAAAACCCATGTAGGGTAGCCTTACATCCCACCGACGGGACTAACTTGCGGGGTATCGCGATGTGCACAATCCCTGGTAAGGTGGTCACAAACTTGAGCCAATCCTTCAACAACTCTCCGGAGAGTTGGTCGTCCCATCCTAAATTGGCTAGCCACAACCTTTGTAAAAGCACTTCGCCATGAACGTAACCGGGCGATCCATCCGTTAGGATCGAACGTTCTAGCGATTGTCGACAGTACCGACCGCTTAGTCCAAGTTTTCTCCAAAAGGTCGGGCTCGATCTTGTACGTGAATACGTCATGCGTTGGCCTATATTGCACCCCGAGGATGCCCAACGTATTTGGATTGTCCGGGTTCTCAAAGAGGTGCGGGTCCTGATGGAACTCGCCTGGCAAACCAGCCAGGAGCTCTGGGCAACTGGACAACCATTTCCGCAACTCGTAACCTCCTGAACCCATGATCGCGATCAGCTCGTCTCGTAGAATTAGCGCCTGCTCCACGCTATCAGCACCCGTGCAGATATCGTCCACGTAGACGTCGCGATCCAGTACTGCTGCGGCTCGAGGATATCTTACCCTTTCCTGTGCGGCCAACTCTCGCAGCGTACGTACTGCCAAATACGGACTTGGCTTAAGTCCATACGTCACCGTGTTAAGTTCGTATGTGACCATCGGCTCATCTGGGCTCTCACGCCACAAAATCAGCTGATACCGACGGTCATCCGGATGTATCATGGTTTGGCGAAACATCATTTTGACGTCTGCAACGAACGCTACCTGGTGCAAACGAAAGTCTGTGAGAATGTCCACAATGTCCCGGTTCAATTTAGGACCCGCGTGCAAACATTGGTTCACAGACACACCATTCGAGGTAGGAGCAGAACCGTCAAACACCACCCGTATTTTCGCCTCAGGTGACTTCAAGACAGCCAGGTGTGGAATGTAATAATGCTCGACACACCTCCAATCCAGGCTGGACACCGACATGTGGCCCAATTGAATATATTCCCGCATGAATTCTATATACTTCTGCCGAAGTGCTGGGTCTCGCCTCATCTTCCGCTCCATTCCGAGTAGTCTCCGTTCCGCGAGCTGTCGCGAACTACCTAAAGCGGGGCGGTTTGGGAGAAAAGGTAGCCTGGTCACGAATCTGCCTGACGGGCATCTCGCAGTGTTGTATTGATAGAACAACTCGCACTCGTCATCCTCTGGCTTCCGTCTGTCCGCCGTGGGCGGCTCTTCAGACTCCCAAAACCTCTGCAGCACCTCTGACAGCACACTACCATAGAGGACCGGATCCCCTTCTGGTAGGTCCTGAGGTCACCAAACTGGGCCGAAAACAACATACCCCCCCCTGTGGTATCTACGGCCACCAAACCAGTTTCCTGGAGTACCTTCTTCCTACCGCACCATAATCTCCCGAGGACGTCTGACCCGAGAAGTACGTCCACCGTACCAGGAGTATCAAAATCAGGATCAGCTAACTCCAACCCTGTGGTTAACCCTCGTACCGTTGGTGGTAACCTAACCTGAGGGAGTTTCCCAACCACTTCATCCAGCACCACGGCTGAGATTTGATAGCTGACCCCTGTACGTGTGCTACCTAATGCGAACTCAAAGTTCGTCTGACCCCGAATGTCAGGCACATTTAGGCCCCCGATGCCTACAGCTTCATCCTCACTTGGCTGTACATTTAGGCCTAGCCTACTCACCAGCTTACTCGATACAATACATCCCTGAGCCCCTGTATCCAGTAGGGCTCTTACTTGAATGGTCCGGCCACCGTATCCCCATACCCAAATCTTAGCCGTTGGCAAAAGTACCGTGATTGGACGGGGAGCCGAAGCTGATGAGTAGGCGGCGATTACCTAGCGGGAATCTAAACGCGGTGAGGCCGCGTCCCGCGGGGGGGTATCCCCTCGCTACCCAAGCCTGTGTATGGGTCCCACTCCTGCTGGTAGGGAGGTCTGCCCATAAAGGCCATGGCTGGAGTTCTATAGTACCCCGACGGCAAACGTCCGTACCGAGGTTGCGCCTGTAGCCGCGGGTACTCAGGCATAGGCGGAGGCATGCGTGGGTCTTGAGACCCAACCAGGTGGCTCTGTTGGTAGCTGGGCAGAGTGGCGCAGCAGAGGGTTAGATATAAAAGTATAAAGAACTGAAATCACAATATGTACTACACCAGAACAAATATATTTAGATAAAATATATTTTTCACGTCAACCTAGTTGGATATTTGTTTTTGATCTGACATGACACTATTGTGATGTTCCATCTGGGTTGGTGACATCTCTACCTACATGCCAGTGACAACACTGTGCAAGGAGAGATTACAGAGCTAGCCACCTCTATGCTCTTACACTCCTCCTTAATCTCTCCTCCTCAACTGCAGTAGGCACACCATTAACATACACTAATCCTCACACTCGACTCACATTCAAACCTTGCATGCATCTCACATGCTTTCCTTTCAGCAGCGGCTTGGTTAGCACATCAGCTACCATGTCTTCCGTGCTCTTATACTTAATTGTGATGACACCATCCGAAACTGTTCCCTTACGAAATGGTGCCTGACATCGATATGTTTTGTATGGCTATGGTGAACCGGGTTCTGTGCCATAGCTCCAGCCGCCTGGCTATCTGAATAAACACAGATTGTATGCGGCTGAGCATCGGTAATTTCAGCCACTAATCTGCGGAGCAGTACAGCCTCTTTGGTTGCTTCCGACAATGCAACGTATTCTGCCTCTGCTGTAGATAAGGCTACCGTCCGCTGCTTCATTGCCTGCCAGGATATGGCTCCCAGGATATGGCTCCTCCCATAACGAACGCATATCCAGAGTACGACTTGCGATCCAAGTCTCCAGCAAAGTCAGCATCTGCGTATCCTTCAATCGCGCCTCTCTTATCGGCGATAAATTTTAATCCGTGACTGACGGTGCCTTTCAGGTATCTGAGTACCCTTTTCGCAGCCTGCCAGTGGGCCTCATTGTAACAGCTGTTAAACTGACTGAGGTAACTGGTTGCAAAGGCAATGTCAGGCCTCGTGCACACAGCCAGGTACATCAAGGATCCAATTAACTCCCTGTATGGAATCCTTTCATCAGGTTTATGTTCTACACCTGGCTTTTCTAGGCGACATGGAACAAGTGGAGTGGAGACAGGTTTGCACTCCTCCATGTTGAACCGCTTAAGGACCTTCTTCGTGTATTTTTCTTGGCTTAGGGTGATGCAGCCCTTTTCTTGATTGACTGTCATACCGAGGAACAGGTCTACCCTGCCAAGATCTCTCATTTCAAACACTTCAGACAGCTCCTTCTTCACTGACTCCATTTCTAGCTTGTTGTTCCAGAAAATCAGCAGGTCGTCAACGTATGCCGCCACTATAATGAGCCTGTGTTGGCTTCGCCGGATATACACACATGGTTCATTCACTAGGGCCATGAACTTCAGCTGCTTAAGTGCTGCGTCAAGTCGCTGGTTCCATGCCCGTGGCGCTTGCTTTAGCCCGTAGAGCGACCTCTTTAGAAGGCACACGTGATTCTCCTTTCCTTTTTCGGCGAAACCTTCCGGTTGTTTCATATAAACCGTCTCAGATAGGTTTCCATTAAGGAACGCCGTTTTGACATCCATTTGGTCGCTAATGCCAAAAGAAGTCTCAACGATGAGTGTCGGATCACTTGACTATAAGTTTCAAAATAGTCCACCCCTTCTCTTTGTTTAAAACCGCGTGCCACTAGTCGAGCCTTAAATCGCTTCTTATCTCCTCCTTCTGTTTTGATTCGAAGTACCCACTTTGAATCAATAACATTATGGCCGATTGGTGGTTCGACTAGCGTCCACGTTTTATTTTTCTTCAAAGCATCTAACTCCTCTTGAATTGCTTTTCGCCATTCTGCACTATGTCTTCCTGATAGTGCTTCTTTTATTGTGAGAGGATCTTCATCAACTTCCTCTGCAGCTTGATACAGATGAAAATCTGGATATTCCTTTTCCTTTCTATTTCTTAAAGGATATCTCCTCTCAGTAATGTTCGTGTCCCCTGACACGTCTTCCGAGTTCGAAGCATCTTCATGCACTGGTATACCTCCCACGATTGCAGTATCTTCTGACGCTGTCTCAGTGCTTTCATCAGTCACTGGCGGAGCACAATCGAGAAAGCATTCCTCTTCTCGATCTCCGCCTACACACGGAAGCTCTTCTTCAACTGAAGCTCCTCCTTCACCCAGCTGCTCTTGCGGGTGACGGTTGGAATTATCTTCAGGTAATGTAGGCTCGGTTGAGTTCTCCGCCAGTACAAGCTGATCACTCTCCTCACTGTGTGAGCTAGTCTCATTTGCTTGAGTTTTAAGCAATTGATTCTCGAAGAATACTACATCTCTTGCTTTATACACTTTCAGTGTATCCGGATCAACAAGGCGATAACCCTTGGATTCCTCGCAATATCCAACAAAGAGTAGTTCCTTGCTCTTTGCATCCCACTTCGTCCGCTTCTGGCGTGGAATGTGCATGAAAGCTCGACATCCAAACTTCCTGATCATGCTAAGATCGACTTTCTTTCCAGTCCAGGCCTCTTCAGGGGTTTTGCCCTTTACTGCAAGCGTCGGCGAGCGATTCTTCAAGTACACGGCAGTGTTCACAGCTTCAGCCCAGTAGTTTTTACTCAGCTTCGCTTCTTGAAGCATAGTTCGCGCCTTCTCCACAATGGTGCGATTGGCTCGTTCAGCCACTCCATTCTGCTGCGGCGTGTATTCAATTGTTAATTGATGAATGATACCGTTACACTTTAAAAAGTTATCCATCTCACGATTAACAAACTCGCGCCCGTTATCCGACCGAACAGTTTTAATCTTTTTACCCGTTTGATTTTCTGCAAGGACTTTGAACTCTTTGAACTTCTGTAAAACTTCGCTTTTTTGTTTTAGGAGATATATGAAAGTTTTACGCGATTTGTCGTCGATAATAGACAAGAAGTACCTATATCCAGTATGCGACGCTACTGGCATCGGTCCGCATACATCCATGTGCAATAATTCAAGCAGCTCCGTAGCTCGCTTTGCACCACTCTTTTGAAACGGTTGCGTGGTCTGTTTTCCGAGTAAACATTCCGCGCACTCTAGTTTTTCAGTTGAATTAGAAAAACTTACCCCGTTTGCCATTTTGTCTCTAAGTAATCGAAGATTGCGAATACCTAGATGTGCCATGCGTTGATGCCACAGCACCAGTTCAGGATCCACCTTTGTACAGAGAGCAGCTCCGGGTGCACTGTGCCTCAGCTTGTATACACCTCTCTCTTATACACCTTTCACTGCTGGCTTACCTATGATCCTGACACAGTCTGAGGGATAAATGTCGCAGCCATCATCTTTAAACACTACAATGAAACCTTTCTTAGCTACTGTACTTACGCTCATCAAGTTACTAGATAAGTTTGGTACATACCAGACATCATTAACTGTTAGATTATGCTCTTTCATAGATACCGTACCCATCTTCTTGGCAAATACTTTCTCTCCATTTGCACAAGTAATCTCCCTCTTATCCATCGGTTTAACATCCTTCAGCCATTCACTATTTCCTGTCATATGGTTGGACGCGCCAGAGTCGATGACCCATTCTTCATCAGTTTTCTCTTCATTGACTGCGAACGCAAAAGCTTGTAGGGCATCTCCTTCTTCTTGGACTTCTGCGGGCATTGAAAAGCTTTATGCGGTCCCTCGCATATGTAGCACTTGATTTGCTTCTTAATAGTGTGCTGCTTGGCAGACTTCTTTGATCTGTTTGCCGTAAGCGCTGATGTTGATGTCGACGACGATGCTTCATGGGTATCTTCTAGTTGTAACAGTTTCAACTTCACATAGTCCGATGTCAAGGTTTCGTTCTTCGTTTCCAAGGCTAGTCTAAACGGCTGATAGTTTTCAGTAAGCCCTTGGAGCATGAGCATTGCGACCATTTCATCATCGACAGGCCTGGCGCACTCCGCGGCGTAGGTATAGAGTTGCAAGTACGTGCGGCGACACCCCCGGGAAGGTTAGTCAGTTGGTTGCCGCGCGCCGCACGTTACGCGCGCGCTCCGATGCCGTTCGCATTTCTTCACGAGATTTATTTTATTTTATCAATTCTGTATTAAGTAACTCAGCTTCCTACCTCATTCGTTAATTTTGTATGATAATGCAATTTTCATATTTTTTCTAATATTTGTGCTTTGATTTTCTTTCAATATCCTACGTTTAACAAAACATTTTATTTTTGTTTTACTTGGGTGTAGAAATGTACTCCAGTACACTTTTCGTAGGTACCTATTTTCATATAAATCTCGAAATTCGCATCCCTACAAAGCGTGCCGGCTGTGACCTTCAGAGGCGGTCTGCGGCAAATGAACTTTCGCGCGCAGCAATTCGGCTCATTTTTGCTTGCGCGCGCGATCAGTAGGCTAATATAAAAGTAGGTACTCAAAGCCGGCGCGAAGGAAATTGTACTTTATTATCGCGCATAAAGATTTATATTTGTTGAATTGCTATGGCGGAGTGCGTCTTCTGTACCTGTACTATTATGTATTCTGTGTCATCGATTTCTTTTCCGATGTCCCTCAATCGTTGGACGGTTGTCAAGGTTGCTGTCACGTAGTCCCGCATGTTATTGAACTGTTCTAGTTTCAGGCTCACAAGTTTTGATAGCAGCCTGCACCGATTGTTTATGCCTTTATCTTCGTAGGCAGCCTTTAAGCCATCCCAGGCTTCCTTCGCCGTCTTGGCAGTCTGCACATGAACCAGGCATTCTGGTTTGACCATTAAGCATATTCTAGCTCTTGCTTTTTGGTCCCTTTTTACCATTGCAGCATCTGCTTTGTCTGGCGTCTTTGTCGTCAACTCCCAGAGATCGTCATGGATGAGTTGAAGTTCCATGAGAAATTTCCAACTACTATAGTTCGAGCTTCCATCTAGTTTTTCAATTGCTGGCAAGCTCATACTGCTGCTGGTGCTAGTACTCATTTCAGGTACAAAGCTTACGATACCCTCTCGAAGATCTGCTTGGCCAATGACCTGTTGGTAGCTGGGCAGAGTGGCGCAGCAGAGGGTTAGATATAAAAGTATAAAGAACTGAAATCACAATATGTACTACACCAGAACAAATATATTTAGATAAAATATATTTTTCACGTCAACCTAGTTGGATATTTGTTTTTGATCTGACATGACACTATTGTGATGTTCCATCTGGGTTGGTGACATCTCTACCTACATGCCAGTGACAACACTGTGCAAGGAGAGATTACAGAGCTAGCCACCTCTATGCTCTTACAGGCTCAAGCCCGCAGAATACTGCATGTACCCTGGTGGCTGCCTAGTGCTCCCCTGACACCCGCCCGTTTGATCCCGTACCTGGGATGGGTGTCCTTGGCCATGTTCCCGTGTCGTTCCTCCCCAATCCGGCACCTGCTGCCGTGGTGGAGATCGTCCCCACGTCCGTTGGTAAGTGGGCTCCGACTGTTGACGTCCCCCTGCCTGTCCCTGTGACTGATGCGGAGGTGGGCTCCTCCTTGGAGGGGGGGTTGCTCCCTCCCTTGGTGGGCAGGCTCCCTTCGCTGATCCGATCCAGCGCTGCCCCCGGCGCCTCCGGAGCGATTCATGCAGAGCAGCGGATGGTGTGCACCCTGGCAGTACCTACAGTTGGTGCTTGAAGGGCACTCTCGCACCTGATGCGGCCCCAGGAACCGAAAACACCAACGCCTCTGCTGTGCCACACCCCGTCTCCTCTGAACCCGCTGCGCAGCAAACTCCTGACACGCTGTCACCCCGTGGCCTGTCTCCCTGCAGTAGGCACACCCTGATTCCAATGCAGTGTTGTACCGCCTGGGTTGCCTACTGTTGCCTCCTCGCGCCGGTGCACCCGGCCGTTCCGGGTGGCGAGGGGCAGAGGTCTCCTTGCGTGGGGCTTCACCAGCCTGGACGTCCACTCGCCTGCTTTCGGCCTCGAGGAACGACTTCAGATCCTCGTAGGTCGGGAGGTGGTCCGAGGACTTGCCCCATGGAGCTGCTCGAATCGAGCGACCATTTCGCTCGGCAGGCGGCGAAGCACTGTGTGGACCAAGATATAACCGTAGCCCGCCACTGGCAAACCCTGTCGCTCTAGTGCGCTGACCGCGACACTGACTGGGTGGAAGATTTTCTCGCGGAGGTCCGTACCTCGCGTTATGGTTGGTATTGACAGCCACTGGTCTAACAGCCTGTCTACAATCAGGCGCTTGTTCCGATACCGGTCGGTAAGGATCTTCCACGCCACCTCATAATTGCTATCCGAGACAGCCAAATGCGTCAGCAATTCATGAGGCTCTCCATGTAGCCTGGACATCAGCTGAGCCATCTTGTACGCTGGCGTTATGTCCGTCCGTGTGTGGACCACACTGCTATACAGGTCCTCAAACGCCGGCCAGTCGGCGTAATCGCCTGCAAAGACTGGAACCGTAACAGGCGGAAGAGGCACCTGTAATCCTTGTCCCACCTTACCACGGAATGGCTTTTCCTTTCCGTCACGTCGCCTAGTTATATCCGCAGCTGCCTGCTCAATGTCCTGTGCCAGCTCCAAGCACTGGCTTACATCGCCCTCGACCAGCTCCTTATCTTCAGGGTTAGGAGCTTCCTCAAGGAGCATGAGGCACTCTGTGAGGTGTTCCGACACAACCCGAACCCGTTCATCTGCCTGTAGTGCACTTTTCAAGAGCGCGTCCTCCCGGTCCTCGCGGCCGATCATTGCCGCTGTGGTAGTAAACCACCTTAATTCTGTCTTTATAGCAGCCTTATACCTGGCGATCGAGGAGCCATGGTACCAACTTTTACACACTCGACTTAATAAAAACGAAAACCAATAAACAAATACCACAAAATAAATGTTAGTTGACTGGCCTAGACCTTACCGATAAGGTACCGTTCACTAGGCAAACAATACAGTCACAAAAAACCGAAACAATATTTTCCAAAATTAATAAAATATGTGGGTAATATAAAAAACACGCTTAATACTAAATCACGGTTAACTATGTTGCAATAAAGCAACCACGCTCTGCTACCAAAAAATGTTTGATTCCGAAGCTGATCTTAGCGCAGTGGAAGCAAGTTAAAGTTATCTTAAAATCTAAAACTAAATGGTCGATCAGCCTCGGAACAACATTTGACTACGATTCGTAGTGCTCTTTACTATAGCTAAATAAAATAAATTTAATGAGAGAATTTTTGTTCCGGAAAGTTTCCGGCCGAGAAATTTTTGCTGCGACGGCTCTCTCACAATCTCCTACTAATATTTAACTGCACCACCACAGCTCATATCTAAAATAAATATACCAAGTTCCGGTTGTACTAAAGGTCATCAGGGTGGTGACCTCCACGTAATGTTGCTAAATCACTACAATGAACGTACTTATACAGGACCTAGCAGCGAATTGCTTACCGTGCGAATTATGACGCCGCCGTTCCCTGTAAGTCTAGTTTTGACAGGAAAAAAGGAATCAGGGTTTGAGAAAGACACTTGGATAGGGATTTAGATACTAGACTTACTGCACCCGGACACCAGCTCGTGTGGCACTCCGTCCCTTCAACAATTTTGGTTTCACCTTAGTTTATCACTCTATTATTCACTAGTTCACAGTTCAACATCGAATAATGTTTTAACACACTAATAACAAAGATTTCTCCCGCACACTACTGGTTGCGACAGCAATGAGTTTGCTGTACAAAACGCAAAACTAAAAGATTTCTCCCGCATGAGAATTCCACACAATTAAAATATAGGATTAACTTCCACACTGGACAGGGAACTCTTCCCTGGTGGTCAAAGCACACACGAAATAATAAAACCCAGACTACTTAAAATATGTGTCTAACACCGGACGCGCGAGTGACTAAAAAACAAGAGGTTATATTTGCCGGCGGCCGCGTGGTATCGAACCGACTGAACGAACAAAGGGCAAACATGGCGTCGGTCGCCTAGCTGGCGTCAGTCGCGCGGTCCGTCAGACGAAATGGCGGGAAACAATAAAACGCGCGTATACATGATGCGAAACTAAACAAGGATACTATCACCAATTAAAATTATGATAAAAATTAGTTTGGTTAATGATTCACAGAGTTATTGTACAGTTGAATAAAAACTTCTTAAACAAATGAGTCACTCCTATGTTATTTATTATGATGATCTTGAAAATCTGTGTAAATTATGGAGGGTAATAAAATTGTGATAGGTATTCGCGGAAAAGTATTATATGTATGTATAGGTTTGCGAGTTTCTACATATATTCCTATAGCTACCCGGAACTAAATAGCAAAGAGCATCAAAGACAAATTTAAGAAAAAGACAGATAAGGAAAACGTAAGTAAGTATTTAAAAGACACAGTTTCATAAAAGTCGATAACTAAAAAAAATAATTTCAATAGCAATAATAAATAAATAAAAGGTAAATCCGCAAAACAAAATCATAAATGGAAATAATTTAAGTTTAGAAGTAGTTAAGTTCAGAAACGCAGATTACAACCGAAAAATATCCGCACATGTAGATTGAAAATAATAAACTCCCAGAAAGAGCAGTAGTAGGTAAGATCGCTTAAGTGAGAGTTCCCGTTTTTTCCCGAGTTTGGCCCCGCCTTGGAAACGAATCTTTAGGCTATTTTTTAGCTATTCCGAGCCGGGGCCTTGCTAGCATACTTACAAAAAAAAATGGCAGCCATTTCAAACTTTTTTTATTGGCCAAAATTTTGTTATTTTGTAATAACTCAAAACTGGTAAGAGCTATAAATGAACATTGTATAGAAGAAATGTTACGCGTAAATTTCTGCACAACCTTGCTCTAATAACTTTTTTGATAATATAATAGTTTGCGAAAAAAACGCTTTAATACAAGGCAGTTTTTTCTAAAAACTCACCAAATCTAAAATATGAATTAAGTAGTGAAGTTGGGGATTAAGAATTACTTAATGTGTGGGTAGACCTTGCTACGGTATCCTGACTGATACTTAGTAACAAGCTTTCTGCCCAGAGGTTTTACCCGCTAATATAATTTCAAGTAAACAAGCAAATTTTTTGCCAATTTACACCCTGAGTTTTACCACCTTATGAGATGATTTTTTAAAATTCCTTTCCTGGTGTTAATTCACCCAACCAAAATAACCTCTGCGCAAAATTTCAAGAACCTAGGTCCAGTTGTATTGCCTGTGCATAGATTTACAATTTGTAAAAAAAATATTAAATTTGTTCGTAGTTGCCACATTTTTATTTTTTTGCAATCCCTTGAGGCTGTTCTTTAATAGTTCTGACCCAAGGTCCTGTTAGGATAGCAAAAAAGAACAAAATGTGGCAACAACGAACAAACTCTACTTTTTTCATACAAATTGTATACCACGCACAGGCAATACTACTAGACCTAGGACCCTGAAATTTTGCACAGAGGTTATTTGAATAATCTAAATTAATATCAAGAAAGGATTCCAAAAAATTCATCACCTAGGAAGGTAAAACAGAGGACGAAAATTTGTATAAAATTAACTTGTTTACTTCAAAATATATCAGCGGGTAAAACCGCTGGGCGGAAAGCTTGTTACTAAATATCAGGCAGGATATTGTAGCATGATCTACCCACACAGCGAGTGACTCTTAATCCCCAACTTCACTACTTACTTTATACTTTCTAATTTGTGAGTTTTCAGCAAAAACTGCCATGTTGTGCTACGTTTTTCTCGCAAACTATTGGATTATGAAAAAGTTATTGATAACATTCATATGCAGAAATTTACGCTTAACATATCTTCCATACAATAGTTATTTGTAGCTCTTACCATTTTTGAATTATTACAAAATAACAAAATTTTGCCCAGTGAAAAAATTTTGAAACGGTTGCCATTTTTTTTTTGTAAGTAGGCCAGCAAAGTCCCGGTTTGGCATAGGTAAAGAATAGCCTAAAGATTAGTTTCCAAAGCGGAACCGACCTGGAACACGCACGGGAACTCCCAATATTTTTTTGTATAGAAATTCTAACCTACTACAGGGTCGTAAGTAAAATAGAATATTGATATAAGTGCAAGGCCGTAAACTCAATAAAAATGAAAGCTGCAATTCAAAGGAAACTACTTATTCATCAAAATAAATATTACCGCAACAAAAGAAAAAGGGATAAAACACAAAATAAAAATGAATAGCAAGTGTATAGGTACTTGTAAGTAAAAGTCAGCTAAATTAAAAAAAATTACACATCATAATAAATTAAATAAAATTTTAAATAACAAGCGTACACGAAAAAAGGAACACCACAACTGAAATTCAAGAAAAGTAAAAAGATTGCACAAAATTAAAAATTGATTCCGTTTGTCGCCTGTCTAGCCCATTATTTTGCCTACTTTATTCATAACTAGTCTTTTTTTGACAGCGCCTGATGCAGAAGGTGAATCAAGTGAGTCAATCATTATCACATTTCTAATCATAGGAAGCACGTCCATCGGACATTTTGCTCGAGCACTATTCGATTGAAATCTGAAAATGAACGCAGAAATTGAGTATATTCATAATATCTCATCATATTTTGCTTAACATTTTTCTGTATAACAAACGGCTTTTATAGACGCACGCCGAAGCCGTTTGAAATGCCAGTCAATACAAATACAGTCAGTCTTTCAACTACTTTTGGGAGAGTAGACCGATAGGGAGAGTAAACCGATCAGGAAAGTAGACCACTCAGGAAAGCAGACCAGTCGGGAAATAATAATAATAATAACTCTTCTTCTTCTTTTCGTGTGGGACATCGAGTCGTTCAACGACCCGATGAACCCTGGTGTCAGAGTTTTTCAACCGCCTACTGCAAGGCTGCAGGCCTCTGACATGGTTGTGTAACTATGGTGTAACGACCGCCATCATAGACAGCAACCGGGACCGATGGCTTAACGTGCCCATCCGGTAGGCATCATACGGGCCGAATATATGGCTCGTTGTAAATCCATTTAACTACTATTTTGCTGTATAAAAGCAAGGGTTACCGTTGATTAACCGGAGCCGTTTGTACTGTCTAAACATTAATTTGCCTACGTCATTCATAACTAGTTTTTTTTTGACAGCGTCTGAGGCTGCAGGAGATGAATCAAGTGAGTCAATCGTTATCACATTTCTACTCATAGGAAACACGTCCATCGGATATATGGGTCGAGGACTATTGGTGAATTGTGCTGATTTTTTAGTGGGATATTCTTTACTAATATGGCTCTTGTCCAGGAAATTAAAAATTTTGGTAAAAACTTATTGGAAACACACTTATTTTTTAATTTTATTTCAGGGTTCCCGTTTTTTCCCGAAGAACCACTTTCAATAATTTGTGTCGAAGTATACGTAGTAATTATTGTGTATTTTTTTTCAGTTTTTTATCAGACGTACTTTTTATTATATATATGATTTCTTCTTAAAAATTTAGGTGATTAATCATTTTGAGAAAATGTCCAAAATACAGTTTACGCGTGAGTTCTTGCAAATTTTTGCATAAGTCGTCGCTGAAAACCCATTAAAAACTAATTTCCATAAAAAATATGACATTTGAGAGTTCCTTTTCTGGCTAAAAAGTAAAAAAAAAACTGGGTTTTCGCTTACAATACTTAAGTTACTAGGTCATTTGTTTAAAAAATGGTTTGAATAATAGCAATAAAATAGCAATGTCTGGCTCGCACATTTTAGGGTTCCGTAGTCATTGTGCTGTAACTCATAATTGAAAGTATAAATCCCCAGTATGGGGCCATAAAATGTAAAAAAATATTGATAAGGATAAGGTTGGTAATGTGGAACATTCTCCTTGAATACCAATTCGTTACATTAATACCTATGTAGAGATACACATTCAACAAAATATACGCTAGTGCACATGAGATTCTTTTTATTTTTTATTTTTACTCCTCAGTAGGCAGCGTTATCAGGTCTTGCGTTTAAAATGACCAAAACTGTGAGGATGTTATTTAGTTACATATTTTAAAATGTCATTATGCTCTGTGAGTGCAGTTCACAGGATATCTCTACATAGGTACTAATGTAACAAATTGGTATTCAAGGAGAATGTCCCATATTATCAACCATATCAATATTTTGTTACATTTTATGGCCCCGTACTGGTGATTTTACTTTCAGGAACCCTAAAACCATTGGTTATTTAAACCATTTTTTAACAATTTGTCTAATTTTTACCCATAAAACTAATGACCTAGCAACTAAAGTATTCCAAGCCAAAACCAAGATTTTTACTTTTTAACCAGAAAAGGAACTCTCAAATGTCATATTTTTCATATTTATCTCAAATGTCATATTTTATATGGAAATTAATTTTTTATTGCATAATATTCATTATTGCACCGAATAACGAAGAAACCGTTCAATCTCTCCGTTCTAAACACCCACTTCCTTCTTCTTCGACCCAACTCCCCGATTTTGAACAGCAGCCCAATATTCTTCCACGTGTGACGCCTGAAGATATCCTCGCAGCTATTCAATCCTTTAAAAATGGCTCGTGTGGCGGCATGGATAGCCTTTCTCCCCAGCATTTAAAAGACCTAGTTTGCCACTCTGCGGGAGAAGCCGCCAGTGCCTTAGTTACAAGCTTAGCACGTCTTGCAGACTTAATGCTGTCGGGTTCTGTAAACGAGGAAATTATCGAGGTTCTCTACGGCGCAAACCTTGTTGCATTAAAAAAGAAGGATGGTGGCATCAGGCCAATCGCCGTGGGTACCACGTTCAGGCGTTTGGTTTCTAAATTATCCTGCAAACACGTAATGCCCACTCTAGCATCAAGGTTCCAGCCGATTCAAGTTGGTTTTGGCTCCAAGGGCGGCTGCGAGGCAGCTGTTCATTCAACGAGGACTTTTCTGAAACATAACGAAGGGTGCGTGCTTCTCAAAGTCGATGTGAAGAACGCTTTTAATTCCATCAACCGGGCAACTCTTCTCTCTGAAGTAAAAGAACACATTCCAGCTTTGTATCCCTATCTCTGGCAATGTTACAGTACACCCTCTAAATTGCTTTACAAAGAACACCTACTCCACTCTTCCGTTGGCTGTCAGCAGGGAGATCCGTTGGGCCCAGCAATTTTCAGTTTAGCCATTCACCCCTCCATCTCTTCCTTAAAATCCAAATACAACGTCTGGTATCTTGATGACGGCACGATCGGTGGTCAACCAGATACAGTACTGGAGGACCTGAAGACTCTTATCGATGCTTTTGCTGAGATCGGCCTCGAACTAAATTTTAGTAAGTGTGAGCTTTACATCCACCCTTCTGTCTCCTCAGATGCTCGGCATGAAATTCTATCACAGTTCAACTCCGTCGCTCCAAATATTCAGATAGCAACCGAAGCCTCGCTCCGCTTATTGGGTGCTCCACTCTTGGATGAAGCCATTCCCTGTTTTAATGAAGAACAAGTGAACAAGTTCAAAGACAACTTCGATAGATTGCTAGAAATCAATCCACATATGGCGATTACAATAATAAAATTTTGTCTTTTCGTTCCAAAGTTCACCTACGTTCTGAGATGTTGCCATCTGTGGAAATTCAAGAGTCTTCTGTCAGAAATAGACGACCAGATTTACAACCTGCTTATAAAAATTCTAAATTGCCAACTTACTCCTGAAGCGT
This sequence comes from Phthorimaea operculella, assembly GCA_024500475.1. Classification (NCBI taxonomy): domain Eukaryota; kingdom Metazoa; phylum Arthropoda; class Insecta; order Lepidoptera; family Gelechiidae; genus Phthorimaea; species Phthorimaea operculella. The sequence continues at coordinate 916,806 of JANFCV010000087.1, forward strand.
GGTCCCAGGCGTCACTTCCAATACGTTTCGGAGGCATCGGAATCCGGAAAATATCTGCAGTTTCTTTGCCCGCCTTTCTCTCGTCTGCCAGCGGCTGCATTTCACTGTTCCACAAAATTGTCGGCCCTTCTTTAGGAAACGTTGACATCACCTTCCTTTCAGAAGCAGTGGATGAGTGGAGATCCATAACATCCAGTGATCTTCCCTCTTCTCTGCACTCGCAGGTACAGTGGGATGAGCCGCTGTGTAAAAGGGTTCAGTCGGACCTATTGGAGTCGTGCGTCAGCACACCCGACCGCGCTCGCTTACTGGCATCTTTCGAAAAAGAGTCTGGTCTCTGGCTTAATGCTCTTCCCTCACCCAACATTGGTACCTTGCTTGACAGTTGCTCATTGTCTTTAATCATAGGTCTCCGCCTAGGATTAAGGACCAATCACCCACACGACTGCGGTTGCGGCGCACAGGTCAACCAATTCGGCCACCACGGACTTTCTTGTCGAAAAAGCGCCGGCCGCATCCCCCGACATGCTGCCCTGAATGATGTTATCCGTCGGGCTCTTGTCTCAGCGAACGTTCCGGCAAAGTTGGAACCAAACGGCATCGTTCGTTCTGATGGCAGGAGGCCCGACGGCGTAACCCTCATTCCGTGGCAGCAGGGTAGAAGCTTGGTGTGGGACGTCACCTGTGTGGATACGTTGGCCCCATCCCATCTCCAAACCACAAGTGCCCGTGCTGGTTCAGCAGCCGCAAACGCAGAGGCAGCGAAGGTGAGAAAATATGCGGAAATATCGAATAGCTACATGTTCTCGCCGATCGGTTTTGAAACCCTGGGCCCCTGGGGGCCTGAAGCTAAAAAGCTCGTGAAAGAGATTTCAGTGCGTATCTACAAGGCATCTGGTGACCGACGTGCGGGCAGTTTCCTCGCCCAACGAATTAGCCTAGCTATTCAAAGGGGGAATGCTGCCAGCATGCTGGGAACCATGTCTTGTGGAGACGCACTGGAAGGGCTTTAATGTAGGTTAAGTTTGTAAATATTTTTGTAAATAGTTGTATTTAGTTCTTTGTAGTTATTTTTGTTAATAAAACGTTGTTTTGTAGTTGCTACATTAAAAAATCATTTTTTAATTGGTTTTCAGCGACGACATAAACAAAAATTTCCAAGAATTTCGTACATTTTCTCAAAAAGGACAAATCACTTAAATTTTTAGACTAAAATCATTTAAAAAAAAAGTACGCCTTATAAAAATCTAAAAAGTTTACGCAATAATTATTACTAGGCTACTTTTTAAGATAACGTGCATGAGCACTTTAGTAAAAAGAAATTCACCACAAATTTTTGAATGTGGTAGGTTCTTCGGAAAAAACAGAAAACCGGAAATAAAATTAAAAAATAATCGTGTTTCCAATAAATATTTACCAACATTGTTATTTTCCTAGATGGCCATATTAGTAGAGAATATCCCAGCAAAAAATCAGCACGATCCTCCAAGTAGTTTAGCTGCAGTGTAAAAAAAGGCGTATGTGGTCCAAAATTTCCTCGTAAACGAAATATCAACCATAACATTTTATCGAAAAGGTACTTACCCTTACTAACGCCACAAAATGGTAGGTAGGGATGCCCATGTTATGAGAATTTTCCTTGGATCACTATAAACGAGCCACCCTGTAGAAGCAAGGCCGGCTAACGGCATGCGAAAACGGGTTTCCGTTGATAAACTAGTGCCGTTTGTACCTGTCGCACCCACTATTTTGCCTACGTTATGCATAACTTGTCTGTTTTGACAGCGTCTGAGGCTGCAGGAGATGAACCAAGTGAGTCAATCATTATAACATTTCTAATCATAGGAAACACGACTACCGGACTTTTGGCTCGAGCACTATTCGATCGAAATCAAAAAATGATCTCAGAAATTGCGAATATTCATATCTCATCTTAGCATTTGTCTCAATAACAATCGGCTTTTATAGACGCACGCCGGAGCCGTTTGATATGACAGCCAATTTTAACCTTTGAGTCAATTACAATACAACACAGGTAAATTTTTAAAGTTTTCAGAGGTACATGATATTAGTGGGTATTACATACAAGGGACGAATATTTTATATGGTTCGTTTTAAATCCATTTAATTATAATTTTGCTGTATATAAGATCCTATTAAATTCACTGCAAATATTTTAGGGGCAGATCAAATAAAATATAAGCATGTACTATTCAAATTTTTAAAGAAATCTACACGCTAGTTATCGAGAAAATTGCATTTAACTAAAAAAAAACAAAACGAAAAAAGTGCACCCTGTTTGTCCTAGAAACACACACTTCGATGAATTTAAATTACGCACCAAAAAATGGTGCTGTGATTGGTTGGTTGTTAGTGTGCGTGCCGTGTAAGTGAATCCTGTCTACGTGGCGGAACATCAGTCGGTCAGTCAAAGGGTGTTCACATAATTCATTAAAAAGTTTGTGTGAAAATGAAAAATAAAACGATTTTTTTTAAATGCCTTAGATATTTTTCTTATCCATATTTACGCATGCCCTTAAAATATTTGCAGTGAATTTAATAGGACCTTATAGAAGCAAGGCAAGCTATTGGCATACGAAAAAGGTTGCCCTTGATAAACTAGTGCCGTTTGTAGGTACCTGTCTCACCCTTTATTTTGCCTACGTTATGCTTATTTAGTCTGTTTTGACAGCGTCTGAGGCTGCAGGAGATGAAGCTGCAGGTGATGAAGCAGGTGAGTCAATCATTATAACATTTCTAATCATAGGAAACACGTCTATCGGACTTTTGGCTCGAGCACTATTCGATTGAAATTTGAAAATGAACTCAGAAATTGAAAATATTCATATTTCATCTTCTTATCTTAACATTTTCTTGAATAACAATCGGCTTTTATAAACGCAGGCCAGACCCGTTTGTCATGCCAGCCATTATTTTTAACCTTTGTGTCAATTGCAATACAGGCATACGAAAAGGGTTGCCGTTGATAAACTATACTGCATTTCACATAGGAAGGGTAGGCTGACGTTTTGTGACATAGTGTTGCCAGCAGTCGACCACAAAAGATTTGGAAACTAGTCTGACGGGTTCCATTCGGAATAATTCGGATCCGATGTTACCCAGAAGTGTCGATTAAAACATAAATTATGAGTGATAGTTGTACAAACAAAAGAAAATATTAGGGTCGATTAAAACTTTACTATATTGAACCCTTATTTTCTAACCACTTTCCTTTCTTACACTTGACTTGTATATTTTATTACGATTTTTGTTGTTTTTTCTAATGTTTTACCCATGGATGCCCATCCGTTGTTTACAACACGCCAGGTATGGCGAGCGCGTAAATGCACGCGCTAACCCACATTTTGTGTGATGCCACATTAGGATCCGCTCATACTTAAAAATATCCGAAATCGCATCTAATGATCCGCGCCGGCAACTTTACTAGAGATTAAAGTGTGAAAATCGAACGAAAAAGAAAACGATTACTTATACGGTTTATCGAGTAGTATTACCCTGAAAACCTAAAAAAGAAATTTTATTGTGTTAATATTATATACTTAAATAGTTATTCTTCATCAGATGAGTCGCTTTAGTTCTCGCTTAAATGTATGACTAATTGGTAGTCAATAAAATTATCGATTTATATATCCTCCCATCCCTGCCACCCCCAAACGTGGAGCACAATTTTCTTTGTCTTTTTCAACCACTTAGCTCCATCCAGTCCTCCAGTTTCATCATTTTGGTAGATAACAAGTAGATGTGTTAAAAACAAAAATCCCGACTGCGGTAATTTTATAGTAGTATTTTGCTGTAAAAATCCGCCATATTAAAACTATATTTTTTTAATATAGCCCGTGTCACTCGTGCTGCCGAGACGAATCTAACGACACCTCTTATGTCAAAATCCAACTATCCGTTTGGACTGTAGCCCGTGAATAAGAATTTTCTTGTCCTCATACATACATACATACCTACATATATATGTTGTAGTACGATGGCAGAATTAGGGTTTTGGCCAAAAACCTAGGTTTTTGGCCAAAAGCCGGCATATGGAAAAATCGTAGACTTCCTTCGGCAATCGTCCTAAACTGATCCAGATTGTCCTAAACTGATCGAAACGAAAGGCAGGAGGTAGCATTGGACGTTCTGGAGGGTGGGAGGTAGCGTCAGACGCACTGGAGGGCATGAGTAGCATCGGACACTCTGGAGGATGAGAGATGATGGGCATTGGATTTTCTGGGGGTCCGACGCTACCCCCTGTCTTCCAGGGTGTCCAACGCTTCCACCAATCCTCCAGAGCGTTCAGTGGTACATTCTGCTCTTATGGTGCCTGACGCTCCCCCCTGCCCCCTTGCCAATCTTGCTGTTCAGGCTGTCCGATGTTACTCCCGTCCTTTAGGGTGTCCAACGCCTTCACGGTGTCCAAATCTACACTCAAAAGATCAGAGGGAGGTGCATAAAGTACCTCTCCACTCCTCGTTCCCTTGAACCACACGGGCACGGTAATCCGTCGGTCCCGATTGCTTTCTATGATACCTTAGACGGCGGCGGTCGTTACGCAACCATGTCAGAGGCCTGCTACTTGCAGTAGGCGGTTGAAAAACTTTGATACCAGGGTCCAGCGGGTCGTTGGGCGACTTGGTGTACCACTCGAAGACAGAAAAGTTCCCTCAAAATGCAAAAAAAAGCTATAATACTAAACAAATCTAGGATTTCGGCCTAAATCCTAGGTATTTGGTTAAAATCCTAGGTTTTTGGCCAAACACCTGGATCAGTTAGGACGATGGCCGAAGGAAGTCTACGATTTTGCCATATGCCGACTTTTGGCCAAAAACCTAGAATTTTGGCCAAATACCTGATTCTGCCATCGTACTGCGACATATACATACTCTCGAAAAACATAACCCTCCTTCTGAGGCAGTCGGATAATGAGGCAGTCGGGTAAAAATTCTAATTATAAACATCACAGTACCCATCGGCTGTGGACAAACGTGTACAAACGGCACTATATAGTACCGTTTGTACCTGTCTCACCCTTTATTTTGCCTACGTTATGCTTATTTAGTCTGTTTTGACAGCGTCTGAGGCTGCAGGAGATGAAGCAGGTGAGTCAATCATTATAACATTTCTAATCATAGGAAACACGTCTACCGGACTTTTGGCTCGAGCACTATTCGATTGAAATTTGAAAATGAAATTTGAAAGGCTCAAATTGCAGCTAGAAAGTTGGGCGTCCTGAATAAAGTCAAGCGGTACTTCACGCCTGAACAGCTTCTAACTCTTTATAAAGCTCAAGTCCGATCTTGCATGGAGTACTGCTGTCACCTTTGGGATGGCTCGGCTAAATACCAACTTGCTGCACTGGATTCGGTGGAACGCAGAGCCAAGAGATTAATAGGCGATAAAAAACTGGTGGCGACCAAGCTTCACAGCCTGGCTCACCGCCGCAAGGTTGCTTGCCTATCGGTCTTCTACAGATTGTACTTCGGAGAGTGTGCGCGTGAGCTGCATGAGCTCATACCACCGTCTCCTTTCTTCTATCGGACATCCAGACGCACGGCCGGCTACCATCCGTTCTTAGTTGATATACCCACATTACGCACTAAGCGCTTCAAATCATCTTTCATTATGCGCACGGCTAAAGAATGGAATTCCCTGCCTGCGTCTGTATTTCCGAGTGCATATAACCTGAATCTCTTTAAGTCTAGAGTGAATAGGCATCTTCTGGGCAAGCTCGCTCCACCGTAGATCCAATCTCTGCTCTAGGGTAAGATTGATCAGTAAGCCCATCATAAATAAAAAAAAAAAAAAAAAAAAAAATGAACTCAGAAATTGAAAATATTCATATCTCATCTTCTTATCTTAACATTTGTCTCAATAACAATCGGCTTTTATAGACGCACGCCGGAGCCGTTTGATATGCCAGCCAATTTTAACCTTTGAGTCAATTACAACACAGGTAAATTTTTAAAGGTTTTCAGAGGTAGGTACAAGATATAAGTAGGTAGGCATTACAAGAGACGAATATTTTGTATGGTTCGTTTTAAATCCATTTAATTATAATTTTAGCTATTGGCATACGAAAATTGTTGCCGTTGATAAACTAGTGCGTGCCGTTTGTACCTGTCTCACCCTTTATTTTGCCTACGTTATGCTTATTTAGTCTGTTTTGACAGCGTCTGAGGCTGCAGAAGATGAAGCAAGTGAGTCAATCATTATAACATTTCTAATCATAGGAAACACGTCTACCGGACTTTTGGCTCGAGCACTATTCGATTGAAATTTGAAAATGAACTCAGAAATTGAGAATATTCATATCTCATCTTCTTGTCTTAACATTTTTCTGGATAACAATCGGCCCGGCTTTTGTAGACCACGCCGGAGCCGTTTGTCATGCCAGCCAGTATTTGTAATTTTTGTGTCAATTACAATACTGGTATTTTTTAAGAGGCTTTTAGTGGTACAAGATGTTAGCAGGCATTTTATTATAAGGGGCGAATATGTGGTTCGCTTTAAATCCATTTAACTACAATTTTGCTGTATACGTAGAAGCAAGGCCAGCCAACGGCATGCGAAAACGGTTGCCATTTATTAACTAGTGCAGTTTGTACCTACCAATCTATCTACCCCATTCATTTGCCTACGTCATTCATAACTAGTCTTTTTTTTGACAGCGTCTGAGGCAGCAACAAGTGAGTCAACTAAATCACATTTCTACTCATAGAAAACACGTCCACCGGACATTTGGCTCGAGCACTATTCGATTGAAATCTGAAAATGAACTCAAACATTGAGTATATGTTAGCAGGCATTTTATTATAAGGGGCGAATATGTGGTTCGCTTTAAATCCATTTAACTACAATTTTGCTGTATACGTAGAAGCAAGGCCAGCCAACGGCATGCGAAAACGGTTGCCATTTATTAACTAGTGCAGTTGATACCAATCTATCTACCCCATTCATTTGCCTACGACATTCATAACTAGTTTTTTTTTTTACAGCGTCGGAGGCAGCAACAAGTGAGTCAACTAAATCACATTTCTACTCATAGAAAACACGTCCACCGGACATTTGGCTCGAGCACTATTCGATTGAAATCTGAAAATGAACTCAAACATTGAGTATATGTTAGCAGGCATTTTATTATAAGGGGCGAATATGTGGTTCGCTTTAAATCCATTTAACTACAATTTTGCTGTATACGTAGAAGCAAGGCCAGCCAACGGCATGCGAAAACGGTTGCCATTTATTAACTAGTGCAGTTGATACCAATCTATCTACCCCATTCATTTGCCTACGACATTCATAACTAGTCTTTTTTTTTTACAGCGTCGGAGGCAGCAACAAGTGAGTCAACTAAATCACATTTCTACTCATAGAAAACACGTCCACCGGACATTTGGCTCGAGCACTATTCGATTGAAATCTGAAAATGAACTCAAACATTGAGTATATTCATATGTTGTTATCTTTTCCTAAAATTTGTCTGAATCGGACGGCTTTCATAGGGGCACGGCGGAGCCGCTTGCCATGCCAGGTAATTTTTTTAGAGGTTTTCAGAGGTACTAGATATAGACTAGGCGGCGGCGTCGAATGATCGAGGACTAATTTATTTTATTGTTTCCTGACATGTTCCTGTAAGAAAGTTTTTCAGTTTCATGGTCTGAATGCACCCTATAAGTTTTTGAAGTGCTGGCCCTGAACACCCTTTATTCATAGATAGGAAATATTATACGTCCGACGGGAATTTGGCTCGAGCACTATGCGATAAAAATCAGAATATGATTACTAATGGCTGGACTGGCTTTATTAAATAAACTGGTAGTTGATTATATTACATAACAATATTCATAATAACCTTATTCTGACAAAGAAAAAGTAAATCTTGAAATTAGACGCCGGACAGACGGCAGTTGTTTCGTTCCAGCCATATTTTATCATAATAAATTAATAAATAACAATACAGCTAGGTAATTTCTCAATTTTATACAAGGTGTTTGTAAACATAATAAGAAACGATTGTATGGGTTATTTTCTTTTTGTGTGCGTGTGCATTGAGTGAGCACTAAAAAAAAAAGTTTTAGTAGTCATAATTATTTTGTAAAAGTTCACTTTTTACTGTGAGTTTTTACTACAAGTCTCATTACGTAAACTTGATACATTTGCACGCCCAGGGGGTTCTCTGCGCGGACTGAGTGAGCGCAGATTACTATTATTTATTATATCTTTTAACTTTTTACAAATAGAGGGATTTATTTTACAATTATGTTTTAGAACTTTTACAAAATAATTACGACTACTAAACATATTCTTTTTAAGTGCTCACTCAATGCGCACGCACACTTTAGATTTTGAATCAATTTAACTACAACTGACTACCTAAATAGGTAGAAGCAACGCAGGCTAACGGCACGCAAAAACGTGTTGCCGTTGGTTAGCTGGTGCCGTTATATCTATCTATATTCTATCTCATTAATTTGCCTACGTATTTTTTTTTTACAGCGTCAGCATCAGCACGTGAGTTATCTATCATAGGCCAAGTTCTAAGCACAGGCTGCGCGCACATCGCATGCACTATTCACCCGAACCGCTTCAAAAATGTAGGGCAAATCCGATTTCAAACCAAAATTATAAAAAAGTTTGTAGTTACTTTTTCACAAACCGAGCAAAAAGAGGGGATTTCACCTTTCCCCTGAAACATGGGCCGAAATGTGAAAAAAACGGCCAAGAGCGTGTCAGACACGCCCACAAATAGGGTTTCATAGTCAACGTTTAATATCAGGTTTTTCAGCATTACAAACTTTATTTTGTTGCTGGTATGTTAGCAGCAGTATAATGACCAACCGCAAATAGAAAAACTCATTTTTTTCTGAAACCTTTAAGGGTACAATATCCGTTATAGTTTTCGTTGTAACTTCAGATTGTAAGCTATATTTCATATTTATTTCAAATTTTTAGCGTTTATACTTTAGAAGTTACAGCTGAAACAAATTATGGGTCAAAAACGCCCTTTTTAAAAGCAAATATCTAGTGACCAGAAACATTTGAGTGACTTTGTTTCAAAGAAACCTCACCTTAATTTTAAAAGACCTATTCAACAATACCCTACTCAATATCACAGAAGAAATATTTTTTTTGCCCCATTTCACTTGTATGGGAGGGGGTCCAAAAAACATTTAAAATAATTTTTTCTTAACATTTCTATATTTGGGTCAACACGATCTATCTTCTCACCAAATTTCATGTCTATAGCTCTAAAACTGACGAAGATATGAGGGCGCGGCATACAGACAGACAGACAGACAGACTTGACGAAACTATAAGGGTTTCTAGTAGACTACGAAACCCTAAAAATTGGACCCCCGTACAAAATCGCCGATCAGCTGACTGATTTACTACATTATGCGTGGACAACATTTTTTTTTTCACATTTCGGCCCATGTTCCAGGGGAAAGTTATTCATTTTCACGAATACCTTCACCTCCTTTCACCTTGTAATACTCTTTCTGTTACTCCTTGTATATTCTATCTCATTCATTAATTTGCCTACGTCATTTTTTTTACAGCGGCAATAGGTAATTTATCTATCATTACAATATTATCAAAGCGCACGAAAGCAGGCCTGGCGCACTCCGCGGCGTAGGTATAGAGTTGCAAGTACATGCGGCGACCGACACCCGCGGGGAGGTTAATCAGTTGGTTGCCGCGCGCCGCACGTTACGCGCGCGCTCGGGTGCCGTCCGCATTTCATCACGAGATTTATTTTATTTTATCAATTCTGTATTAAATAACTCACCTTCCTGCCTTATTCGTAAATTTTGTATGATAATGCAATTTTCATATATTTTCTAATATTTGTGCTTTCATTTTCTTTCAATATCCTACGTTTAACAAAACATTTTATTTATGTTTTACTTGGGTGTAGAAATGTACTCCAGTGCACTTTTCGTAGGTACCTACTTTCATATAAATCTCGAAATTCGCATCCCTACAAAGCGCGCCAGCTGTGACCTTCAAAGGTGGTCTGCGGCAGATGAACTTTCGCGCGCAGCAATTCAGCTCATTTTTGCTTGCGCGCGCGATCAGTAGGCTAATATAAAAGTAGGTATCCAAAGCCGGCGCGAAGGAAATTGTACTTTATTATCGCGCACAAAGATTTATATTTGTTGAATTGCTATGGCGGAGTGCGTCTTCTGTACCTGTACTATTATGTATTCTGTGACGAAAGTGCGTCGGCCAAGTTCTAAGCACAGGCCGCGCGCACACCGTGCACTATTTACCCGCTTCGAGCCACTTTTGACCCCCCCTGTATCTAATGTACAAATCTGAATGATACCTTACACACATAAGACATCATGTAGACTGACCTTTGAGACTGACTCACCCACTGACAGATCATCAAAATGTTTGGACTACTTCTAGAAGACCTATAAAGCTGTAATTTGGCATGAAGCTAGTCGTTAGTATGAAAGTAAAGGGAAAATTCAGAAAATGGTCAAGTGCGAGTCAGGTTATAGTCATAATTATGTGTAAAATGATAATAATACTTCTCTAAGCCCTAGAACTTGAAATTTAGCATCGAGTAAGTCGTTAGCATGAGCTAGTCGTAACGAACATGTCGAAAAATGTAAAATGGTCGAAACTTGAAATTTGAGATCAATTTAGTCGTTGGCATAAAAGTAAAAGAATTTTTTTTAAAATGGAAAGCGGTCTAGTGCGAGTCAGTCAGGTTAAGTGTTACAATGATATTGATAGTAAAATAAAAATTTAAGAAGTGGATAATAATAGACTATTGCAAATCCGATTTCAAACCAAACTGGTAAAAAAAGTTTAGTTACTTTTTCATAAACCGAGCAAAAAGAGGTGGAATCCCACCAAAAACATAAATGTAAGCCTAAAATTAAATATGGCTTTTCTATATAAAAGAGAGCTGTAAAAATATATATTTCCATTTCGTGTAAGTATTTGTTTTTATTTTAATGCAATAAACCTTATCTTTACCTTTTCAGAATATGGTATGACAAATAGAGTTATATTTAAAAAAAAACCGGCCAAGAGCGTGTCAGACACGCCCACAATTAGGGTTTCGTAGTCAACGTTTAAATATCAGGTTTTTCAGCATTACAAACTTAATTTTGTTGCCGGTTTGTTAGCAGCAGTATGATGACCAACCGCAAATAGAAAAACTAAATTTTTTCTGTAACCTTTAAGGGTACCATATCCGTTATAGTTTTCATTGTAACTTCAGATTGTAAGCTATATTCCATATTTATTTCAAAGTTTTAGCGTTTATACTTTAGAAGTTACAGCTGGAACAAATTATGGGTCAAAAACGCCCTTTTTAAAAGCAAATATCTCGTGACAGAAACATTTTAGTGACTTTGTTTCAAAGAAACCTCACCTTAGTTTTAAAAGACCTATTCAACGATACCCTACTCAATATTACAGGAGAATAAAATTTTTTTTGCCCCCCTTTAACTTGTATGGGAGGGGGTCCAAAAAACATTTAAAATATTTTTTTCTTAACATTTCTATATGTGGGTCAACACGATCTATCTTCTCACCAAATTTCATGTCGATAGCTCTAAAACTGACGAAGATATGAGGGCGCGGCATACAGACAGACAGACAGACAGACAGACAGACAGACAGACAGACAGACAGACAGACAGACAGACAGACAGACAGACAGACAGACATGACGAAACTATAAGGGTTTCTAGTAGACTACGAAACCCTAAAAATACAATGGCGAAATTCGTGCCGGATAAATATTTATATTTACCTAGGATTTCGTACATACCTACATACCTACATACATACATAATCACGCCTATATGCCTTTACGCCTTGCGGGCTAGGTAGATCGTAAACGGCTGTAAAAATGGGCAATAGCGCAATAGCAACACATCTGTCATAAGTTTGAGCGTCATTCAGAACATTATGTATCACCAATATCACCAAAGTGATAAGTTGTCAGTCAAATCCCATAGGGCGTTTGTGCACTACATAGTAGTTTTTATAACAAGGGAATAAAATGATATATTTAAGGCGAGGCGCTATTTTGAATCACGAGCGGAACGAGGGTTAAAGTAGTATCGTGAGTGAAGCGAGGATTCAATGTAAGTCGCCCGAGAATAGGTAAATAACTTTTCTCCAATTTGCTCGGAAATAGCTTCATTACTTTAAAAAAAGAATACGTCAATGGGCTCATTTATGTTGTCAAGGCGCAGAGGACTGTAATAGAAATTGCCGGACTAAGCCGGTAATAAAAGGGTTCTTAAACTTCACACTTTCGTGATTAGGTGTTTTATGGAACACAATTTTTTGAAGTTTGAAGGCTGAATGTGAATTTCCGCGCATTCTTTTGAAACGGAACGTAAGCAAAACCAGCGCCAACGCTTTGCGAACTTTAAAAGTTACAAAAAGTCAATTTTATCACGATTTAAATATTTGTTTCCTTGCAAATTGGAGAAAAGCACTATACAAACCTCGGCCGAAATAACAATTTCTGGTCTCGTTTACTTTAGAAGGCCTCGACTTCGTCTCGGCCTTCCAATGCCACTCGTCCAGTAATTGCTATATACTCGGCCTGTGACGTAATGTACTATTATACCCGAGTGATACGTACTACTTTTCATCCCCCTCTATGAGAAAAACAAGAAATACTTACTTAATCTACGAAGTTCTTTAAATATTGCTTGCTATTATCCATTATTTTGCAATACATCCTATAAATTGCGTTATAAACATCCAATATTTACAAAACCATTATCATTCATTTCATTTCATATTTTTGCAATATAATTAAGAGGTTATATTGTTGTTGCCAATTGCTGGCCAGTTCTCGAGCCAAAAAAAAGGTAAGGGATGAAAAGTAGTATGTATCACTCGGGTATAAAGTTATTTATTCTCGGGCGACTTACACTGAATCCCTCGCTTCACTCACGATTCTACTTTAAAATCCCTCGCTACACTCGGGATTTTAATCTAGAATCCCTCGTTCCGCTCATGATTCAAAATAGCGCCCTCGCCCTAAATATATCACTTTATTCCCTTGTTATAAAAACTACTATTACTGTCCGGCATTTCGATTTTTAAGGTCCGGTGTGGCACGAAAAAACCAATGAATTGGCTTATGCAAATGTCGATCAGTAAAATTGAACTACGTATGTTGCACAAGCTAGTATTTTTAGATTAATAGCTTGCCATACCGAACCAGAAAAAATCGGAATGCCGGACAGTAAAATTCCTTGTAGTGCACAAACACCCTAAGTTGCTTCTACACCTAGCCCCAAACTCCACAGAGAGGACATAGGACGTAGGGCATGACGCTTGACGTTTGACATCGCGACGTTTCCATACAAAATGTACGAAAAAGTATTGACAAAGGCACACACAAGCGTCGCCAAAGCGTCGCATCTATGACAGCTAGCGTCAAAAACTAAAAAGAATATTTGACGATCACTTGTCTGTCAACTGTCATTCTTACGTCCTATGCCCTTCGTCTTTTTGGTGGAGTTTGCGCCCTACGGTATGACACGGCACGATTTCGCAGCCGTCAAAAATGCTTTTATCGCGTGAGGTCTTGAATGATATAAACATCCCCTTTGAACATCATTTCGTTTGACATTGACAGGGTGTTGTAATAGGCACAGCTCTAAAAAAAAACAGTATTGTTTTCATAGTGATAAAAATTTTTTTTTGTTTTATATAGAAATATTGGATCTCTTTAATTTCTCAAAGTGTATATTTCAATATCGTATGTATGTGTGTAAGTGAAATTGGGACAATTTTCCTCCACTAGAAGTAAATATCTCTGCTCCCTTTTATAAATTTTGATATTTACTGTGGGCTGTATGTTTGGAAAATGGCAGAATGAAAAATATCAAGTAACAAGTTTGTAATATATGTAAAACTTATAAAAATAATGATCTTTTTTTTAGATAAAGGTAAGGTGCAGCGTAAAATGTATGCTGTGTGTGTGTGTGTGTGTGTGTGTGTGTGTGTGTGTGTGTGTGTGTGTGTGTGTGTGTGTGTGTAAGGTAAGATTAATTTAGTATTAGATTGACATTATTAAAAATACGTCATATCTAACAATTATGAGGCCTAACTATTTCCTGAACTAGGAATAGGAATTCCGGTAAACGATGGCCGATATAAAATATTGTTATTGTTACATTAAAACAAAAAAGTCCTATACTATATTAATTTACAATCTTCAGTAATAATATAATAAAGAGGAAAGATTTTTGTTTGTTTGTTTGTATATAATCGATAAACTCCGAAACTACTAGCCCGATTTCCAAAATTCTTTCGTCATTAGGGAGCTATAACATTTCTGAGTAACAAAGGCTACTTTTACCACGGTAAAATTTCTCATTTCCACGGGAAAACGGTTAGTAGCAGGAAAAGCGGGAAAGATAGCGGATATTACCCAAATTAACCCACTTTACAGCTTTACCGATCTTCGCGAAATTTGGCACTGATGTTGCTATTAAAGACGAAAATGGACTTCTTTTTGTCAGTACTTGCGAATCTGGAGTACCTGATGGAGGCACCAGGAGCACAGCTTAACTACATATAAAGATACGAAAATGGCTTGATAGCAAAGTTGTTTAGCATTACGGGCCGCTTCTGCTGACACATGGTTATCGAAGATCTGGTGCCTGGTGATCTGGATCTGGTACCTGATGCCGATTACCAGCATCCTGTCTAAACTGTAAGATATACCGTATCGGGATCAAAGCAAAAGTTGTTCAGCATGAAGGACCGCTTATGCTGGCACATGGTCGGATGACTCACTGCTGCTGGAATGAAGTAATCGACTTTACACTACGGGCAAAGATCCAATTTATTTTTACGGGAAAACAGGTAAGCAGCAGCGGGTGAAACCACTGGACGGGCCGCTAGTAATAATATATTTAAATAAACTATAAAATTCCTAATATTTAACTATATATAAGCACCCAAATATCTACTGAAAAACCGATTTATAAAACGTTAGTTGGTATAAGTTTTCCTATAACTAAAAATATATTTTTGTAACTCGCAGCGAAACGTAAGTAATCAAACAGCTCAGTCTACCGTAAGAGTGCAAGACCCAATTTCGAAATACAATTATTCGATTAATGCTTATTCGACTGAACGATGGTTCGAAACGATTTTTGACCGACAGCACTTTATAGCGAAGCAGCAGTGTATCGAAAGACTTACTACTCGACTAACACCAAATCGAGTGAACGATATATCGAAATGTCTGATTTCGATGAATTTTTAAGCGACAATCACCAAATCGACTGAACGATATATCGAAATGTTTAATTTCGATGAACTTTAAAGCTACAATTACCAAATCGACTGACCGATATACCGAAAAATGATTAAAGGTGCTGACTATTGTGCAGACGGCCTTCTGACACCAGTGCAGTGTAGTAAAATGGCAGGAGAAGCGCTTATGCTTCAAAAAGCTAGAATAGGCACGTTCGTTATGTTTATATTATGTCACAGGGAATCCGCCTTTAGGCACGTAATGTCCACTTTCCCAAAATGTCTATTTTCCAAAATGACTACTTTCCTAAAATGACTACTTTCCTAGAATGACTACTTTCCCAAAATGACTACTTTCCTAAAATGACTACTTTCCCAAAATAACTACTTAACTACTTTTCAGAAATGTAAAATGTTTGCTTTGCAAAATGTCATATCTGACAGCTGACAAGACTATACTATAGTCCGACAGGTTCGTGCGCGACCTTCCCGCGGGGTACAGACGGTGGGGGGGGGCGAGTAAGCACGTCATTTTAATATGACGTGCGGCGCGGATGCGCGGGCTCCCCTTCCCCGCTACACCTCCCGCTACCCGCTGACATCTCCCCTCCCAACGTCTGTCACCCCTAGGGAGGGTCGCGCACGAACTTGCCGGACTATAGACGACATGTCAACAAAGAAAAATAGACCTTATGTCAAAGCATTAGCATGATTATGATAGCTGTCAAATCTGGCCTATGCAAATTACTTTTGAAGAAGTTGTAGCATGCTTGTAGGCCTTTATGAGATCTACATTTTAAGTGACAGCTGTCAAACTTTAAACTCGTTTATCTCGTTAACTGAGCATGCTACACTGCTAGTTTTCTTGAAGAAGTTGTAGGCATTTATGAGATCTACATTTTAAGTGACAGCTGTCAAACTTAAAAACTCGTTTATAAATCTCGATAACTGAGCATTACTTTCCTTGTAGAAGTTGTAGGCCTTGAAAAGATCTACATTTAAAGTGACAGCTGTCAAACTTAAAACTCATTTATCTCGTTAACCTAGAATGCTACACGACTAGTTTCTTTGAAGAAGTTGTAGGCCTTGATTAGATCTTAACCATGCTACGACTTCTTCAAAAACTAATTGCATGCGCGCTGATGAAAGCTCTTAACGTGAGCAAGACAGCGACATATTTGAAAACGTGGACCACAGGCAACAGTTCTTAGTTAGTTTTTTACATTTCGACTGTGGAATTTACTTCCTCTGGATATAAGAAAAGCTCCAAGCCGGCCAGTGTTCAAGGCCAGATTGCGTGAACACTTTTTAAAATTACTTGAAATAAAGTCATCTCGTGTGTAATTTATTTAGGAACATTTTTCACTATGTTTCATCGGTTGGTTTTTATAAACTTTTAATAATGTCCTTGATAAGGTGTATACAGGGTGATTGGAAATTCGATGCATTCCCTGAAGGTGGTTAGAGGGGGGGCCATTTCCAACATATTCTTCCATGGAACCAGGGGTCGGAAATGATTGGTTACAAAATTATTAGGACTTTTGATTTTTTAAAGAAAATTTCCCGATTTCAACTTTAAAAGTCATGCGAAAGCTAGCCAAACCGTTTTATGCATAGTTTTTTGACATGATCTCATAGTGAATGAATAGGACAATCATTTTAGTTACAAGTTTAGTTAGAAATACTCTTCTTTTTTAAAATACAGCGCCAAAACAAGAAAATATTTTGGTGGAAAGGGATTTTTTTCAACATTCATGGTAATCTACTGTAAAAAATCACTATGGAATAATCCGTAAAAACTTCATAACAGAGTTCTCTGTTTCATTAGCTAACCGAAAAGTAACAAAAATCTACAATCAAACATGTTTTCATAAAAAAAATTAGCATTAATGCAAAAAGCGGCGTGCGAAACAAGGCAATTGACTATGGTCGGTCGACTAAGCCAAAGTCAGCAAATGCTGTTTAGACAACTTTTTCAAGTATTTTCGTGGTCTAATGGGTGGAGCATTCCCCTCAGGAGTCTGTGGTTCCAAGTTCGATTCCCGTGAGTTGACCTACAAGAAGGTTGATATTCAACACTTTGTGAATTTTCCCAGTTTGGTTTAAAAATCACGTTGAACCACCTGATTGTCCGCAAGAAAATATCGTGCTCCGGAGGGCATATTAAACCATCGGCCTCGATTGATGTCTAATAAACGCAGACGGTGGTCGTAACACTACCATAGCAGAGGTCTAATACTTGTAGTAGGTGGTTTAAAAACTCCGTCAAAGATTTATCATTTCAGTTTTTTAGGCTGTTTAAAGCTCAGGAGCTCCATTTCTGAATTGTCGTAATCCTAATCGTGCGAAAATCTGCTACTAATTGTGCTCGTATCACATGTTCTACTAAACTTATTAATTTATGCACACCTAATAAATTCACACAAACCCTTAACATTTAAAGTGTCGAGTAGTAGAACGTGTAATACGAATGGTTAGACCACTCGTTTTAGATTTCCGTGCACGGATTTGGATTACGACAATTCAGAAATGGAGCTCCTGAGCTTTAAACAGCCTAAACTGAAATGATAAATCTTTGTCGGAGTTTTAAACCACCTACTACAAGTATTAACTCTGCTATGGTAGTGTTACAACCACCGTCTGCGTTTATTAGACATCAATCGAGGCCGATGGTTTAATATGCCCTCCGGAGCACGATATTTTCTTACGGGCAATCAGGTGGTTCAACGTGATTTTAAACCAAACTGGGAAAAATTCACAAAGTGTTGAATATCAACCTTGTAGGTCAACTCACGGAATCGAACCTGGAACCACAGACTCTGAGAATGCTCCATCCATTAGACCACGAAAATACTTGAAAAAGTTGTCTAAACAGCATTTGCTGACTTTGGCGTAGTCGACCGACCATAGTCAACCTTGTTTCGCACGCCGCTTTTTAATGCTAATTATTTTATGAAAACATGTTTGATTGTAGATTATTGTACCTTTTGGTTAGCTAATGCAACAGAGAACTCTGTTATGAAGTTTTACGGATTATTCCATAGTGATTTTTACAGTAGATTACCATGAATGTTGAAAAATCCTTTCCACCAAAATATTTTCTTGTTTTGGCGCTGTATTTAAAAAGAAGAGTATTTCTAACTAAACTTGTAACTAAAATGATTGTCCTATTCATTCACTATGAGATCATGTCAAACTATTCATAAAACGGTTTGGCTAGCTTTCGCATGACTTTAAAGTTGAAATCGGAAATTTTCTTTAAAAATCAAAAGTCCTAATAATTTGTAACCAATCATTCCGACCTGGTTCCATGGAAGAATATGTTGAAATGGCCCCTCTAACCAAAATGCATCAATTTCCAATCACCCTGTATATATTAGTGTATACAGGGAGTAACAGAAAGGTATAATAAGCCGGAAGGACGTCAAGGTACTCACGAAACTGAACAATTTTCCCCGTGAAATATGAAAAAAAAAATTTGGACCTCAAATACAAAATCACCGATCAGCTAATTGATTTACTATGGGAGCTCCAAATGTTTTTCATATTTCGACCCATATTCCACGGGGAAAGTTGTTCAGTTTCATGAGTACCTTGACCTCCTTTCGGCTTGTTATATTCTTTCTGTTACTCCTGGTATATTATATATGTATTAGTGTGTATTTGAGGTTAGATATAATATAAACATTAGGTATATTATAACTTCTGTTTTGTTGTTTGTTTAAATGTATGATCTTTAGATTTGTAGTTATTCTGTAACCCTAAGGTAGACTGGGAGATAACGCCTTTGGCATTAAGTCCGCCATTGTACAGATGTGCATAAAGTTTAATAAATAAATAAATAAATAAATAAATAAATAAAATAAATAATTTTATTTATTAGCAGCGGTTTAATTAAGTAAAGTGGTAATTTTGGTAAAGTAGTCTTTTGTGAACAGAAGTAGTCATTTTGGCAATGTGGTCATTTTGGTAAAGTAGACATTTTGTGAAAAATAGTTGTCATTTCGGTAAAGTAGTCATTTTGGTAAAGTGGTCATTTTGGTTAAGTAGACTTTTCGTGCCTAAAGGGAAATCCGGTCGTTCGCGAATTTTCTAGGCCCATCGCGAAGAGCCGGACTATTGTGGTGGGGTCATTCGAGTAATAAGAGCGCTTTCACGTTTTCTCAGAAACAAAATGTGCGCCACTCAAATTTGAACATAAACTTATACGCATTGAGTCGAATTTCCCGTGGTAGCGGACGCGTGACTCAAGCACGGAGTGTCATTTTGCGAAATTTAGAGGTGTTTTTGAATATTTTTAACAATAACATTTTAATGAATAAAAATTAATTTCTTTTGCAATTTAACTTAATACATTTTCTTCTAACACATATATTTTTTTCGAATTTATCCTGTTGGTAGTTTTTCATACAGGAGCCATTAAAAATGCGAGATATTCAGTCAAGATACGGCAGCGAAAACGTAATGTTAAGCTAAATTTATGAATGAAATTGAAAAAATTACATTGATAATATTGTTTTTAAAGATATTCTCCATTTATTTGTAAAATCAACATTTCGATACAGTATACCAAAACTTCAAAACTCGCGCATGATTTGAGCCCTTTTTCAGAATTTTGAGTTTGTTGTCTTAGATTTCCCTTCTTTGTTCTATGTTAGCCACTGAAATGTGAATATTTTTATTGATAATTTTTTAGATAAAGATATGTCTGAATAGATGTATAAGTAATATTTTCTTTCTACTTAACTGTTTACGAGAAACTCGCATGTTTATAAAGGCAATTTTCGGAAATTCCTTTATAGCGCTCATAAGTCTTTCGATACACTGCTGTTTCGCTATAAAGTGCACTCGGTCAAAAATCGTTTCGAACCATTGTTCAGTCAAATAAGCATTAATCGAATAATTGTATTTCGAAATTGGGTCTTGCACTCCCGCCGTAATTAATAAGTAGATATATCTTCTTATATACAGGGTGTTAGGAAAAATACTGCATTACTTTAAAACCACCGTTAATCCGTTAATAAAAAATATAAAATTATTAAAATATTTTAAACCTACAGAACTTATGGTTTCAACAAACCTTGTCAGTGTAAGTATCCTTTTTCTAATGCCCTGTATGCCTGTATTTTCTAAGGCCTCCCCTCATTCTAAATAAATAAAAGAAAGTCATCGTTTTTATCTAAATAAAGCTCACTATGTTCCCAATAGACGGCGCCACTCAAACTTAGGAGTACATTTTGATCTGGGGGTACGGCAGTGCCCCCGCCAAGTCGAGCTTAATGCACACACTGTCGTACCATCCTTTAATACCATCACCTTTAATACAATTACCATCCTTAATGCACACACTGGAACCATTTTGCCGCATTTTCAGGCCCCCGTTTAAGAATCTTTGGATAAGACTAGAACGCAGAAATTTTCGTCGTCTAGTAAACTGTCGTCACATACTACAAATCCAAAGTTTCAAGTCTGTAGATCATTTAGTTGGCAAGTTCAACGAAAGCAAAGTTTCGCATTTATGACACACACACTCACTTACTCATGATCATCAAAATAGAACTACTTACTACTTCAAAGGAACTGATGAAACGCACTCTAGCCTACATCTTTACATTACTACAACTCATTTATTGATTTGATAGTCATGCATGAACTAAATACAAACTATAGCGCGTTTCATCAAATAGTTCCCCTGGCGTCATGTTGGTAGTATTGTAAATGGACGTCTTCTTAATCCAGACGGGCTATAAGGCGGCCATAATATTACATACATACTACTCTGCAATATTACATACATACTGCTCAACATGGCCGCTGTATAACCCATCCAATGCTACCAACAAGACGCCAGAGGAACTACACTCGGCTTCAAAAAAATCGCACCTTTTAAGAAATCTATTTCAAACATCTTTCAATCGTATTTGTATTATGAAATATTGGTAATGTTCGGTATCATTTGAAAGGTAAGGAAACAGAGAATGCAAAAACAATAATTCATTCAATGTTTTTTATTGGAACTGAGAAAAAATTACAAAACAATAAAAATGGAACTGAGAAAAATTTACAAAACAATAAAAATCCTTAAAAACCCTAATGAAATCTGATTAATTTTTCAGAACAAAGTTGCTTAAAACTAACCTAAAACCTAGTGTTACTCCCCCTAGCCCTAATGACGTCTTCCATGCGCTCCCCTCATGGATCGCACCAACTTTAGGACCTCTTCTTGAGGGATACTGTCCCATTCCTCAATAACGGCGTCTTGGAGCTCCTGAAGAGTCGCGGGAGCGGGATCACGGGATCTAACCTTGCGTTTCAGCTGGTCCCAGAGGTGCTCTATCGGGTTCAGATCTGGACTTTTCGCTGGCCACTGCATGACAGGGATCCCAACCTCTTGAAGGTAGCCTTGCACAATACCAGCAGTGTGCGCGCGAGCGTTATCGTGCATTAATGTGAACCCGTCGCCAATAAATCCAGCATAGGGGACCACATGTTCTTCCAGGATCTCTGTGATGTACCGGTGAGCAGTCATCGACCCTTGCCCGCGAGCACCGCCGGTCCGAGAGACGCAAGAAAGTTCAGTTTTGCCATCGGCAGATATGCCGCCCCAGAACACGCAGGAACCGCCACCGTATTCTACCGTTTCTTGGATGCATGCTTGGGCAAAACGTTCCCATTGTCTTCTGTATACTCTTTTGCGTCTATCGTTGCAGAAAAGGCACACTCTCGTTTCGTCTGAGAAGAGAACAGTTCTCCATTGGTCCAGGGTCCAATTAACGTGGGCGCGAGCAAATTGCAAGCGTGCTCGCCGATGCGCTGCGGTTAATTTTGGACCCGTGGCAGGTCTTCTAGCCACAATATTTCTCTCCTTTAGTCTTCTTCTAACTGTAGAGACACTCACGGCCCTTCTACGAACTGCTTGAAGCTGCTGTTGCAACTCAACAGCATTAGAGAACCAATTTCTCAAAGATTTCGATACGACGAATCGGTCATCTCTCGCAGAAGTACAGCGATTTCTACCAGACCCACGCCTTCGGACAAAGCCACCGGTCTGCAGGAACCGCTGGTACACTCTTCGAACAGAAAAGCGACTCAAGTGCAATTGCCGAGCAACATCACACTGACGTAGTCCTGATTGCAGTAGTGCGATAACTTGGGCGGCTTCAGCAGCTGTAGTGTCCATCTTCAAGGACGTTTTTCTGATGAAAGATATTCTTATGTGTCTTCTTCGACTGTTTTTAGCAAATTTATCTCCCAATAAGCTGTATCGACCCTTTTATACCCAAAAAACAAAACAATACAAACAAAATTTGAAGAGGAGAATCAGTTCCATTTTTATTGTTTTGTAAATTTTTCTCAGTTCCAATAAAAAACATTGAATGAATTATTGTTTTTGCATTCTCTGCTTTCAAATGATACCGAACATTACCAATATTTCATAATACAAATACGATTGAAAGATGTTTGAAATAGATTTCTTAAAAGGTGCCATTTTTTTGAAGCCGAGTGTATTTCATGAAATGCACTATAAATACCTACCTAATCGTAAGTAGTTAAGTTCAGCAAGCGCCATCTATTCATGACTTACTAACTAATAAATACTTGTTTTTACTTTGTAATAGAATAGCTTCAGAAAAGGCTTCATTCAAAATTTTCTGCCGTTCTCAGAGATCACATTAACCAACGGCGGTGTCGACGAGGGCACAGATCAGTCACCATACAAAAAGGATGTGGTTTATGATTGCGGCACCGCCAGCAGCTGTACCCTGAACAACCTCACATGCAACGGACAGACAGTGCCAGAGGCCGCCGTAGATCCTACTACGAAAACAGTCACATTCGATTTCGCTACGTAAGTCCTAACTCAAAAAGTTAAGGATTTTTTCTCTACAGGGTGTTAATTTAAATGTGTGCATAATGTGTGAGTAAAAATATTGAAAATCGGTTGGTACCTTGTTGGTACTAAGTAGGGACGCAAAATTGATCTATCTTGGGGCCACGAAGCCTAGAAAATAAATGACCTGTCGGTGCGTTTTATATTATAGAAGATCTTTTTTACCCGACTGCCTCAGAAATATTGCTATGTTTTTCGAGAGTATGTATGTATGACTGGGCGGCTTTGACATTATGGGGTGTCGTTAGATTCGTCTCTGCGGCGTAAGTAACACCGGCTTTATTAAAATATCAAATATTGAAATGAATTTTGAAAGAAAAATATGAATTTGATATTATTGCAGCCGGGTTTTGTTTTTTATAAATTATACTCGTCTATTACGTGTTGTTTGTGTAAATAAGTACCTACTTAATTTTTTTGTTCAATTAAACAAATCATGCGCTATCTGTAAGTAGGTATATTAATACTACCTATATCGAGTTCAGTCGATAATGTATTATCGACTCCTATCAATATATAATCTTTATTTCTTAAAACATGCATAAATCAGTTAAAAAAATATAGTTCTGTGATAAAATACTCACCGCTCTGTTAACCTGGCTGAAGATTTTCAGGTATAACATTCTCAATCTCTCGAAACTAATTTAGTAAAACAAGTAGATGTGTAAAAAAACAAAAACCCGACTGCGATAATTTTAAATTATAAATAAATAATAATTTTAATATAATTTTTAATATAGCCAGTGTCACTTGCGCTGCTGAGACAAATCTAACGACACCTCATATGTTAAAATCCAACTCTCCGTTGGGCTGTAGCCCGTGAAAAAGAATTTACTTGTCCACATACATACATACATACATACATACCTACCTACATACAAACATACTCTCGAAAAACATAACCCTCCTTCTGAGGCAGTCGGGTAATGAATATAATAATATTCTAAAAGTTCGTTCTTCTCCTGTTCAACGGAACGTGTTGCGCTGATCCCAAGTAATTGGGATAAGGTCAGGAAGATGATGATGATGTTATACAGGTTCCTTTTCTTAATTTTCCAGTTACGACGATACAAAGGCATGTGCTTACGTGGGCGAATTCGATGTTGACGGCAAGCTACTTAAAAGGGTCGTCTTGGCTTTAGAAAGTAAGTTTTTCAAAATTTAGCAATGAGGAACTGGCAGGACCACGTACTTTAAATCATGTTATAGATGGCGCATTGCAAAGAGACTTGAAAGAATCACAGATAAACAATGTGAAGTTCGATGTCTTGTACACTTACTGTTTGTAAATGTCCAATCAGATGGGATTTGATGCCCTCATACACTCGCATTATTCTTAGTCATAATCATGTGGCCGTGTGATGCCGGCTTAGAATAGCATCACCCCATTTCTTTCCTGTGGGTGTCGTAAGAAGCGACTAAAGGACTCGAGGGTATCATTGTGTATTGCAATTTTAGGCGACAGGCTGACAACCTGTCACTATAGCGATAGACGACAATAGCTAAAACGGCCCTCAAATATGTGTCAGACGTGGCGATAACGACCGTACTTTTACGGTCGTTGACGCTCTGCCTACCCCGCAAGGGATAAAGGCATGATGTATGTATGTATGTATGTATAATCATAATCATAACGTTTATTTTAGCTTTCATGTGGTGAAATACAGTTGTTAACCGACGAAAAAACAAAAGAGGAGGAGGTTCTCAATTCGGCCCGTACTTTTATTTTTATTTTTTATGTATGTTCACCGATCATTTAGAGACGCCTGGACCAATTCGAAAAAATCTTTTTTTGTTTGAAAGCGTGCACTGCCCAGGTGGTCCCATTGTAATCAGGTCAGGATCTGATGGGAGGGTCATTAAAAATTCAGTAAATTCTTATAATTTGCGGCACATTTTGAAGCATAATGTACTTATGTTTACGTACATGCCTACCCGTTGACATCAACTGCATGACAAACATGTGGCAAAGAAGCTGTGGTCTGTATGTATTTTATAGTAATTCTTTATTCTCTTTGAACTCTTATACGACTGGGCAGATTTTGATGAGAGCTATGTCAAAGTAATACTTTCGTCACCCTGAGACACCATTGTTAGTTTCCTTGTAAAATTATTACGTATTAACTTGCGAATGATTGAATTTTATCAAAGCAATATCAAAGGAGAAAGAATCGGTCGCAAACGGACCTATTTAACCAAACTTTTTAGGACCACTGGCGCTAGGGCGCTAGTGTCATTGACGTCTTACATCACAGTTTGACTTGGCTCAAACTTATCACACAAGCGATTTTCGAACGGGTGCGGAGCGGAACGGACGGCCGGCGGATGCGCAGCGAATTCGTCACGTACGCGAAACAATTTGCAACGTTTTGATAGAAATACCGCCGGTATCGGCCGCACGTCCGAGATGAATTCGCTGCGTATCCGCCGCGTATCAGTCGCGCGTTGCGCGTCCTCCACACAGAGTACCTATTACCCTAAGTAAAGTACTAAGTTTGAGGCACCTGGTCCTCCAGGGGTTCGCTCCGCTTCCGCTAGCATACCGGTTGTGTGATAAGGCTCTTTTATCTCAAATAAAACCAATCATATTCGTGTTTGTTTACATTTATTTAAAACTTCGACAGAAGAAAACTTTTGCAAATAGCAATGTATATTTGGGTCATTATTCAGATTTCGATTCTCCGCGTAAGCTGCGTGGCAAATTTTAATTTAAGCAATTTGAAGATGATGACAATGAAATATGATTCTGTATACTTTCACGATTATAGAACAGTTTGGTGCTCCTTGCTAGCACAGTTACTTTTAGAGAAATTTAATTTTTAAATTTTGTGGTCCACGCAGATTACAAATCAAGCCACGCAGATTACATAGCCAATTTTATCTTTGTATTTCCATTAGTTTTCTATAAGTTTTACTTGAAACATGATTATTCTTGACTTAAGTCTAGGTTGTAAGGCAAAGATGGAGTCTGTGATGGAGACAGGTCATGGAAAATAAGTCTTTATTCACTACCACCATAAAAAGATTATAAGGTTTTTATGATTTTGGAATCAACAGATGCAGGTTATTAGTTCCTGTCTTTCAGTGTGCATAGTGAAAGACGATTCAGAGTGCTTAGTCCGAATTGGTGGATTGGCAAATAAATATGGATGGTATCCCGCCAAATATACTTACATACAGGTGGGTCATTCTTCAAAGGGTCGAAAATTTCGGTCACAGGGTTGTAAATGCTAAACTATACAAGTTTGGACATATCGATCGATTGGACATGATTAAACACTTCAATACCTATGTGGAATCGATTAAAAAGTCTTATTTTATATTCACTTAGTGTTTCAAAACCCAGTCTGAATGTAGAAAACGGGAGGATTTTTGGTGTTCTCCGCGTGTCACATAGGGCATGCAATATCGGAAACTTATCAATTCCGGAACTGAGTTTCGATATTAGGGCCTAATTCCGGAATTCCGGAACCAATACCGGAATTATATTTTTTTTATTTCTGTTCAACTTTAAATAGCGTAACTAAATATTAAGGCGAAATCAGCTCAGAAACGTCCGCGAAAGCGTTCGGAATTTTCGATGCCATTTCTTGAAATTTCCATAAAATAATAAGCAATTATTTTTATGACTATTTCAAGATATATTCTACAAAACTATGGGACCCAAAACACGATTTGATAAAGTTGCCTCGATAGAAAAAAATCGCAAAGTAAGCTCGAATTTCCCGTTTTTTTGTCTAAAAACCTGAACGATTTCATTGTTATTTAATATATATTATTTTATTTTGTGTCTTCTTCTTCCTTTTTGAATTTATGATGAGTCTATGGGCTTACATTTTCAAATATCTCTATGTATCATTTTATATTACAAAAAATGTTCAGATTTCTCGATTGAAGCGTCATCGTCTGTTTCTCTCTAACGCAGCGAAAAGGAAAGGGACTTACTTTTTGGTACTGATTTCGCCTTAAAGTAATGCTCACGTAGAATTAGTCTTTTAATCGCTTTTTAAAGGAAACAACAACGTTAAAATAACTGTACTTAACTTTGTAACTTTTTGAAAAGTTATAAAACCTGGAAGAGCAGAATGAAAGGAGGCACTGTTTTAAGAAATGCAGAATGGGCTTGGTTCACGAATAGATCCAGGAGAGAGGGACGTGCTCGCTCTGGTGTATTTTGTCAGAGATACAAAGTCCGTGTGTCCACTGGCCTGGAACATTTCGTAACCGTCTTCTAAAACGAGATTGAGTGCGTCCATCTCAACCTGACATACAAAGGAATAAGGATACTCATCATTTTGGACAGTCAGACGGCACAGAAGGCATCACAATCTGATAACGTGTTCTCCTAAGAACACACAGGAGAAAGTAAACACGTAGAATAACCTACTGAGGTGACTATAACCTCAACCAGATGAGGAACTTCGTCGGAAGTGCTGCAAACGATAGGAATCTTTGCGTTTTGACAAGAGAGTACCTACATCAGCCCGGTTTGGAGCCGTTTACATCGTGTGAAAGTGGTTGATGCAACTTTGAATAAAACATGCCGAATTATAACAGGATGTCTGAAACCGACCCCGGTCGATATATAAGTAGGCAACTTTTTCGATTTCAGTTCATCTCTTTAGGTAAGAAAGTGACCTTACAACAGTGGAAATTTGAAACTGCGTCCATATAGACTACAGGTGCAAATCTGCGAGGCATCGGTAGTCCATATGGACGTAGTTTCGGAATAACCTCAGGTTGATTACAAGGACCCTTTCTGGGTCGGCATTGTAATCTCATCTACTACATACTGCAGATTTTGCGCTGAGGACGATGAAATACAGCTTCAAGATCTCTGCGCACGTGAGGCACTTGTGCAAATAAGAAGCCGGACTACGGGCGACCACTGACCACAGGTTCTCCTCGAAGGAGGTCTTATCTCTTGACCTGAAACAGGTTGTGTTGTGACATTCTTCGAAATGGCCCGTCATCTAACAAAAACGGTCAGCCACAATAGATTTACAAAGGTCACAGTGGCTGTTGGTCTTTCCAGGGCCAACCCTTTTTCCTCAATTGATAAAAATATACTAATATCGGAATAACGATATTAGGTCTTTCAATTCCGGAATTGTAGTATCGGAAAAAACCATCCGAAATTCCGGAATTACGAAATTCCGGAATTCCGGAATGCATGCCCTAGTGTCACACCTCGCACTAACTTTTTACAAATTATGATTTTACTACTTTCCTTATGTTTTGTACGTATCTATTGTATATCAAAATAATCGTCATAAAGCAATATGTTAGGTGAATGATGAAGAAAATATGTAATGCGTGTAATTTTAAAAATAAACCCGAATATGTATCGGTCACACGATTTCCAACAGTTAGCCCAAGCGTGGTAAAATCGGTCATAACTTCTAAGATTATAACCGTATCCAGCTGAGTTTTTGTTCTTCAAATTATTATGATATGCTTCAATAATCAAGCAGAGTGAATGGGCACCTCAGTGCCCAGAACTAAAATATTTCAAAAATAAGGGCTGACACAAGTTTTACTACCCTTGCATGTAAGTTACGTGGATTCAAATTTCTTCTAGAATTAATACTCTTAGAGATTCGTCTTTTACAGGGCTGATTTGTAATATAGTCGGGACTATTGGTCTATAATTTTATTTAGATACAATAAAAGATGGCCGAGTTATTATCAAAAATACTCTGATTTTGTAATCTGCGTGGAGTAATTTGCGTGGCAAAATACCCACGCAGCTTACAATTCTTCCCACGCAGATTACACAATGGTTCTAAAAGTTAAAAAAAGGTTGAAATAATCATTTTAAATACTATAATTTTACCTAATATTCATTAAAAAACACATTAAAATAATTCTTTTGGCAAATATCATCAAGTTTTTGAGTTTTCATAGCGTTATCCTTGGACATAGAATTTTTACCAATTTTCATGGATTTGAGTGCATGTTTTGTCAAAAAATACTGGACGTTGGCTCTATTCAACCACCTAACTATGTCTTGCAGCAATTTTTCGATGCCAGTGATCGTTGTCTCATAGGCTTGATGTGTATTTTGAGGCCAAAAGTCAAAATTGTAAGGTAGATCCGATAATATGCCAGCGACTGTATTGAGACAGTGCTCCTGATTTATCTCTTGTGCTGACAATCTTGCTAAATTTATCTTCGTTTGCACTATCTATTTCTAAAAGAAGTACAATGCCAAAGCCCCCTTAACTTGCTTATGTACGTATCATTGGTTCATAAACAGGGCGATAACGTTAACTCAATTTACTGTTACGTCATGGTGAGGAAGAAGGTCTCCATCAGACGCGTGTCATATAAGTCTAATGTGCAGCAAACACCTGCAGCTGACCTGTCCTTCTTGCGGATCCAACCAGGGAGGCCGAGAGGGTCGCATAGGGCTTAGGCAACCCTGCGTATTCCATAACTGTGTCCTGGCCGACACAATGTCTGTGGAGAGTCAAATCTTCCTGATATTATTTAAATCTACTGCAATTGACGGAGTTAGGCTATGGTGAGTTAACTTGTTAGTTGCCCCTACCAACTGCGGCCGTCAATATGACTTTCACCTAAGACTACTGGGAATCTTTTGGCGAACTTGCTACTTCGCTTGACATTTCGGAGGTTTTTGCTGCTAGACAAGGTCTGGCAGAAACATTGACCTGGCACCTCAGCAAGCTTCCTGTTTATGACAACCTAGCTGGTTTTTGTAATCAATAACAGCTATCTCTCTGACTTCATGGCCATTGATGCCTGTGGTCCTCAAGGTTCTAGTTTCTCGGCGATTCTTTCCTTCAGAATAGCTTTTAACTACTTCAGTTTGCTATTCATAGGTATGCAGAAGACAGTACCGTCACAGAGACATTGTCAAGCCCAATTTGGCAGAGTGGAAATTGCGTTCTATAGAGGTAGAGAAGCCCTGGTCTCAGTCAATGCTACCACGACACAGGAGCTTTATTGCATCTGAAAGTAGTCCTCTCGACTAGACCACAACTTTTCTGAAGTACACTTATTTCTGTCATTGCGAATAGCTTGACTGGGCATTGAGTTATCATCAATCCTGAACTTCGATTTCACTTCGGAGCCTAAAAATCACTACTTTCTTATAAAACTAAGCACATGCTCACCCTTGTAACTAAATTTAAGTATCACCAATTGTTATTTATTATGTTTGCATTAAAGAATTCATATAAAACTCAAGACGGATCCTATGTGTAGAAATCCGGCCACCCCTTGGATGACTTGGTCAATAAGTTGCTCTTGATTTGATGGAACTCAATACGACACATATCTGGTCAATACCAATCTACACAGCCTTGCTTTTTGTCGCAAGATGGCCTGCCTAGCAGTCTTCATCATGTTTTTATTCAAAATTATGCTGAACCAAGACCCCCACGACCTTATTCCGCCAGCTCCTTTCCACCATAGAACACCTGTATGTAAGTATATTTGGCGGGATACCATCCATATTTATTTGCCAATCCACCAATTCGGACTAAGCACTCTGAATCGTCTTTCACTATGCACACTGAAAGACAGGAACTAATAACCTGCATCTGTTGATTCCAAAATCATAAAAACCTTATAATCTTTTTATGGTGGTAGTGAATAAAGACTTATTTTCCATGACCTGTCTCCATCACAGACTCCATCTTTGCCTTACAACCTAGACTTAAGTCAAGAATAATCATGTTTCAAGTAAAACTTATAGAAAACTAATGGAAATACAAAGATAAAATTGGCTATGTAATCTGCGTGGCTTGATTTGTAATCTGCGTGGACCACAAAATTTAAAAATTAAATTTCTCTAAAAGTAACTGTGCTAGCAAGGAGCACCAAACTGTTCTATAATCGTGAAAGTATACAGAATCATATTTCATTGTCATCATCTTCAAATTGCTTAAATTAAAATTTGCCACGCAGCTTACGCGGAGAATCGAAATCTGAATAATGACCCAGGTGTTCTATGGTGGAAAGGAGCTGGCGGAATAAGGTCGTGGGGGTCTTGGTTCAGCATAATTTTGAATAAAAACATGATGAAGACTGCTAGGCAGGCCATCTTGCGACAAAAAGCAAGGCTGTGTAGATTGGTATTGACCAGATATGTGTCGTATTGAGTTCCATCAAATCAAGAGCAACTTATTGACCAAGTCATCCAAGGGGTGGCCGGATTTCTACACATAGGATCCGTCTTGAGTTTTATATGAATTCTTTAATGCAAACATAATAAATAACAATTGGTGATACTTAAATTTAGTTACAAGGGTGAGCATGTAAGCTTAGTTTTATAAGAAAGTAGTGATTTTTAGGCTCCGAAGTGAAATCGAAGTTCAGGATTGATGATAACTCAATGCCCAGTCAAGCTATTCGCAATGACAGAAATAAGTGTACTTCAGAAAAGTTGTGGTCTAGTCGAGAGGACTACTTTCAGATGCAATAAAGCTCCTGTGTCGTGGTAGCATTGACTGAGACCAGGGCTTTCTCTACCTCTATAGAACGCAATTTCCACTCTGCCAAATTGGGCTTGACAATGTCTCTGTGACGGTACTGTCTTCTGCATACCTATGAATAGCAAACTGAAGTAGTTAAAAGCTATTCTGAAGGAAAGAATCGCCGAGAAACTAGAACCTTGAGGACCACAGGCATCAATGGCCATGAAGTCAGAGAGATAGCTGTTATTGATTACAAAAACCAGCTAGGTTGTCATAAACAGGAAGCTTGCTGAGGTGCCAGGTCAATGTTTCTGCCAGACCTTGTCTAGCAGCAAAACCTCCGAAATGTCAAGCGAAGTAGCAAGTTCGCCAAAGATTCCCAGTAGTCTTAGGTGAAAGTCATATTGACGGCCGCAGTTGGTAGGGGCAACTAACAAGTTAACTCACCATAGCCTAACTCCGTCAATTGCAGTAGATTTAAATAATATCAGGAAGATTTGACTCTCCACAGACATTGTGTCGGCCAGGACACAGTTATGGAATACGCAGGGTTGCCTAAGCCCTATGCGACCCTCTCGGCCTCCTGGTTGGATCCGCAAGAAGGACAGGTCAGCTGCAGGTGTTTGCTGCACATTAGACTTATATGACACGCGTCTGATGGAGACCTTCTTCCTCACCATGACGTAACAGTAAATTGAGTTAACGTTATCGCCCTGTTTATGAACCAATGATACGTACATAAGCAAGTTAAGGGGGCTTTGGCATTGTACTTCTTTTAGAAATAGATAGTGCAAACGAAGATAAATTTAGCAAGATTGTCAGCACAAGAGATAAATCAGGAGCACTGTCTCAATACAGTCGCTGGCATATTATCGGATCTACCTTACAATTTTGACTTTTGGCCTCAAAATACACATCAAGCCTATGAGACAACGATCACTGGCATCGAAAAATTGCTGCAAGACATAGTTAGGTGGTTGAATAGAGCCAACGTCCAGTATTTTTGACAAAACATGCACTCAAATCCATGAAAATTGGTAAAATTCTATGTCCAAGGATAACGCTATGAAAACTCAAAACTTGATGATATTTGCCAAAAGAATTATTTTAATGTGTTTTAATGAATATTAGGTAAAATTATAGTATTTAAAATGATTATTTCAACCTTTTTAACTTTTAGAACCATTGTGTAATCTGCGTGGGAAGAATTGTAAGCTGCGTGGGTATTTTGCCACGCAAATTACTCCACGCAGATTACAAAATCAGAGTATTTTGATAATAACTCGGCCATCTTTTATTGAATCTAAATGAAATTATAGACCAATAGTCCCGACTATATTACAAATCAGCCCTGTAAAAGACGAATCTCTAAAAGTATTAATTCTAGAAGAAATTTGAATCCACGTAACTTACATGCAAGGGTAGTAAAACTTGTGTCAGCCCTTATTTTTGGAAATATTTTTAGTTCTGGGCACTGAGGTGCCCATTCACTCTGCTTGATTATTGAAGCATATCATAATAATTTGAAGAACAAAAACTCAGCTGGATACGGTTATAATCTTAGAAGTTATGACCGATTTTACCACGCTTGGGCTAACTGTTGGAAATCGTGTGACCGATACATATTCGGGTTTATTTTTAAAATTACACGCATTACATATTTTCTTCATCATTCACCTAACATATTGCTTTATGACGATTATTTTGATATACAATAGATACGTACAAAACATAAGGAAAGTAGTAAAATCATAATTTGTAAAAAGTTAGTGCGAGGTGTGACACGCGGAGAACACCAAAAATCCTCCCGTTTTCTACATTCAGACTGGGTTTTGAAACACTAAGTGAATATAAAATAAGACTTTTTAATCGATTCCACATAGGTATTGAAGTGTTTAATCATGTCCAATCGATCGATATGTCCAAACTTGTATAGTTTAGCATTTACAACCCTGTGACCGAAATTTTCGACCCTTTGAAGAATGACCCATTTGATAAATTGTCGTGTGGTGCCGGCAGAGTAGAATAGCACCACCCCCTCTCTTCCCGAGGGGGTCGTAAGAGGCGACCGAGGGATAAACCCGACCCAAACAGCCAGGGTCAACCGTATGGTGGCGGTTAATCCTCCACAAAAGCATTCCCAAAGAGGATTGACGCCTGGTAGGCGGCCGGTCGTAAAATTAAGCCAAATCCTTTGCAACACGATTTGTGTTCAACAAAACGTGTTGCGCCGACCCCAAGTAATTGGGATAAGGGCAGGAAGATGATGATGATGATTTGATAAATTGAATTTAGCTGTGGGTAGAACAAATCCTACTTTCCTATTTAGATAAATGTTTACATTAACATTGTTTTATGTAACCAATGATTTTATGACTGCGCAACAAAATAGATCCCGTGATCTGTGCTATATGCAAGAGGACGTCTGACTGAGAAGGCTGCCAGGCTTACGGCTTATATTACGTCCACCAAACGACCACACTAAGTAACTATGAAAGGTTGAGGTTGATAAACATAGTAGACATACAACTACTTACTTAGTACAAATCATTACATTTAGAATAGCATCACCCCAATTCTACCCGTGGGTGTCGTTAAAAGCGACTAAGGGATAATTATCCAGGGAATGGGCAGCAGCGTTCCCTGTGAATTAAACATCTTGCACTGCGCTCGCCTACCGCCTGCCAAGCGTGGTGAGTATGGCATCATCATTGGCCTCATACGTCTGTGCCAGACGATTTATTTAGTGTCTGAGGCAAGTTTTTTCATCATGGCTGTATAAGCCGATACGGGAGCGGCATGGCTTTTTGCACGCTCTCCACAGACACTGCATTGCCTGGGACGCAATTATGGAAAACGCAGGGCTGCCCAGGACCTGCGCCACCCTCTCGGCCTTCCTGGCTGACTCCACAGGAACGACGAGTCGATACGTGCGGAGCCAGGTCGGCTGCAGGAGTCTGCCGCACGATTTATTATCAGTTAGTCGCGCCTGACGGAGACCCCGTCCCGGGTTTGTGTGTGGAGTTTTCCATCTCCATGACTCTGATTCGCTTACGTCGGATTTATCCCTCGATCGCCTCTTACGACCCCCACGGGAAGAGGAGGGGTGGTGCTATTCTTCTCTGCCGGCACCACACGGCAAATGGCAATACCCCCCAATACGGGGGAGACCCATGTCCTGCAGTGGACTGTTGAGGCTGTAAAGGTAAGGGGGTTGAGATGGGGCTTCTGCCTCACATAGAAAAGAAACAGACGAATATTAGTCACAAAAAACATACATACATACATACATCACGCCTTTATCCCTTGCGGGGTAGGCAGAGCGTCAACGACCGTAAAAGTACGGTCGTTGTCGCCACGTCTGACACATATTTGAGGGCCGTTTTAGCTATTGTCGTGTATCGCTATAGTGACAGGTTGTCAGCCTGTCGCCTAAAATTGCAATACACATGATACCCTCGAGTCCTTTAGTCGCTTCTTACGACACCCACAGGAAAGAAATGGGGTGATGCTATTCTAAGCCGGCATTACACGGCCACAAAGTCTAGGTCACAAAAAAGTATAAATGATTTTGAGTCGGCGCCAATCATAATTAAAATAAATAAATAATCATCCTTGGAACAAACATCGACCTACTACGGTCCTGGATGGAACGAGCTCTCCAGTTAGTTTAACAAGCGTGGTGAGTATGAAAATACTCTCCTTTAGGGAGATGATAGTGGACTGTAAAGAGGCGTCTCGCGCGCTGTTTCCTTAATTTGTGTGTAAAGTATGGTAATAAATACGCTTGATTGGCGCCGACTCAAAATCATTTAGACAGGCACATTTAGATTAATTTATGTACTTGGTTAATAAAATTGAATAAAATCTCAAAATATTTCCAAAAACATTACTATGTATCTTCTACCAATAATTTGTAAACTAATGATTTTATTAAGGTTGACTTACAAAAGTTAATTATTTTATGCTTTTCAGTTTTCGTTGGTTGATATTTTTTGTTAAAAAGCTTTTTTAGTGTCGTAATAAAAAAAGTGAAAAAGCTACCGACTTTGAAATGGCCATAACTTAAAAACCATTCATGTTACGGTTTTCATGTTAATGACAAAGTTATAGAAAATTTAATGAGCTTTAATAGTTTCTCAGACATTTTGAGGCTACGACGCGCCGTTTACGAGTTACAGTCGAGAAACTGAAAAAAGGGACACATAATTAACACCCTACTCCCAGCACCGCATATTTTTGAGAGGATTTTATTGGACGTTGTGAAGAGGACCTTCCACTACACAAATCCACAACATTTCGTTACCGGGGATTTTTTTTTTCGCTGATTCCTAGTTATTGGACCAGATGGCCTGGGATATAGCTGCCCGTCAGCGGTTTCACCCGCTGCAACCCATCTTTTACCCCTTTAGGGGTTAAAAAGCGAAAATCCCTGAAACACGTACTCAATTTAATTGCACGTTTTGAAACAGATCGCATTTAAAAATCATGATTTACCTTACAAACTTTTAACCCCTTTTTATACCCCTTTAGAGGTCGAAAACCGAAAACACGTATTTCATTTTTTTATCTTTATCATCTAATCGAAATTTTTTAATTAGATTGCATTTTAAAAATATTGATTTTCTATACAACTTTTAACCCGTTTTTTGCCCCTTTAGGGGTTAAAAATCGAAAATCCTTGAAACATGTATTTCTTTTTTTAGCTGTTTGATCAAATCGCAATTTTTGAAACAGATCACATTTAAAAATAATGATTTCCCATATAAACTTTTAAACCCTTTTTACCCCTTTAGGGGTTAAAAATCGAAAATCCCTGAAACACGTATTTCTTTTTTTAGCTTTTTGATCTAATCGCAAATTTTCAAACAGATCGCATTTTAAAATAAAGATTTTCCATACTAACTTTTAACCCCTTTAAGGGTTAAAAATCGAAAATCCCTGAAACACGTGTTATATTATTTTAGCTCTTTGATCTAATCACTAATTTTAAAACAGATCACATTTAAAAATAATGTTTTTCCATACAAACTTTTAACCCCTTTTTACCCCTTTGGGGGTTAAAATTTGAAGTAAAGAATATTTAACCCTCGGCATGCCTGGTGAAAAAAAGTTACATGGCATGCCTGGTGGGTCTGTGAGACCCTGATTTAATTATTTTTTTTCTCCAAAAATCGTTATAAATTAGTACTATTTATGATTTCACAACAAAAATAAACATGTTTTTTAGGATTTCAAATAACATACATGTTAGAATCAACCATGTGCTTTAAGAGAATGTATGAGTGAACTTTTACCTCCTAACTGACGTAGCAGGCGGAGGGCCTCAATTAGCTCACTACAGTATGGAAATGAGAGCAGTTGCGCGCGAAATTAACGGAATTTTTAAGTTAACTTTTACTTGTTAAGGCTGCTATTAACTTTTTCTGGCAAATTACCGAAAATAGGCGATATAAAAATCAGTTTTTAAGTTAAACTGTACGGTAAAAAAATAAAATATCTTATACATCGAGTCAAACACATCTTTATCTAAAAAATGTATTATGAACATTTTAACATTTTAATTTATTACTTATAGTAAAACAGCGAAAACTAAAACAAGTTACTGAAAATGTAGGAGAAGCCCTCAAATTAGGCCTGAGTTTTAGATCTATGGTACACTGTAACAAAATACCAATTTTACATATTATGCGTAGAAGATATCTTTGAGAACAAACTTTATTTTGTACATTTTTTCAATTTCATTCCACAACCTAGCTAAAAAATACGTTTTTGCATTCGAATTTTGGCAAAATATTTCTCTATTTTAATGGCTTCTGTATGAAAAACTACCAACAGGATAAATTCGAAAAAAATATATGTGTTAGAAGAAAATGTATTTAGTTAAATTGCAAAAGAAATGAATTTTTATTCATTAAAATGTTATTGTTAAAAATATTCAAAAACACCTCTAAATTCCGTAAAATGACACTCCGTGCTTGAGTCGCGCGTCCGCAACCACGGGAAATTCGACTCAATGCGTATAAGTTTATGTTCAAATTTGAGTGGCGCACATTTTTGTTTCTGAGAAAAACGTGAAAGCCCTCTTAACTGAGGTAGTGGGCGGAGGGCCTCAATTAGTTCATGATGGTCAGCTACTGAAAGCGGTTGTGCGTGAAATTCAAAATACAATGAATTATTACAGTTTAACGGCTGCGATGGGTCTCACAGACCCACCAGGCATGCCGAGGGTTAAAAACCTGCCCCTTAACTTACTCTATATACTAAAAAAAAACGGCCAAGAGCGTGTCAGACACGCCCACAAATAGGGTTTCGTAGTCAACGTTTAAATATCAGGTTTTTCAGCATTACAAACTTAATTTTGTTGCTGGTTTGTTAGCAGCAGTATAATGACCAACCGTAAATAGAAAAACTCAATTTTTTCTGAAACCTTTAAGGGCACGATATCCGTTATAGTTTTCATTGTAATTTCAGATTGTAAGCTATATTCCATATTTATTTCAAATTTTTAGCGTTTATACTTTAGAAGTTACAGCTGGAACAAATTATGGGTCAAAAACGCCCTTTTTAAAAGCAAATATCTCGAG